>JALGBA010000263.1:600000-955682 GCA_023970755.1 Azemiops feae | reverse complement strand
ATGAACTAAGGCTTGCGACCAAAGTCAAAAATAACAAAAAAAAGTCAATTAAATAATTTTTAAATCTCTCTGCCATTATTGATGCGAAGATCTTATAATTAACGTTTAGTAGGGAGATAGGCCTATAATTTTGTATCTGTGTTCTCTCTACATCTTCTTTTGGTATTAATACTATATTTGCCTCTAACCAGGATTTAGGTATTTTTGCCTCAGTTAAAACGTCATTGAAAACTTCTAATAGGTGTTCATTAAGTACATTTTGGTGTTCTTTATATAATTCCGCTGGTATTCCATCTGGGCCGGCCGCTTTATTAATTTTTTGTTTACTTATAGTCGTAGTTATTTCAATCATACTTATTTCCTCATTTAACATTTTTTTTTTTTTCCTCTGGTATCTTCGGTGTATCTGTCTTTTCCAAATAGTCTATTATCTTTTCTACACTTTGTCCCTCACTCCTCTTATATAATTTTTCATAATATCTTTGAGCAATTCCCCTTTTAATTATCTCATCATGTTGAATCTCTCCTTCCTCATCTTGCAAATTAACAATCTGTTGCTTCTCTTTCTGCCTTCTCAGTTTATACGCCAACCATCTTCCAGGTTTATTCGCGTGTTCAAAATTATTTTGCTTGGCAGCCTTAAGTTGTTGTGCTAACTTTTCCGAGTCTTCTAGACAAAGTTTGTGTTTAATTAATTCCATTTTACTTTTCAAACTTTTATTATTTAGGTCACCCTGATATTGTGTTTCAGCCTGCTTATATTCTTCTTCCAGTCTTATCCTGTGTTGTTTTTTTTCCTTATTTCTCTTGGCCATATATGAGATTGCAACTCCCCTCATGTATGCTTTATCTGTATCCCAAGTATTCTGCAAAGATGTATCCCCATTCTTATTCGTTTGAAAGAAAAAGTGCATTTCTTTCTCCATCTTTTCCTTAAACTCTTTTTCTCTAATAATCACTCTTTGAAGAGTCCATCTTGGCCGGCTCCGTTGCCCTTTCCAGCAACAACTTATAGGATTATGGTCCACCCAAAGACTAGGTTCTATATTAATTCCTTGAATTTCCGAATCTAATTTTTTTGAAAGCCATAACATATCAATCCTGGTCCACGAGTTATGTCTATTAGAGTAATATGTATATTCCCTTTTATCTATATTTCTTTCCCTCCAAGCATCTTGCAAATTAAGGTCTGTGCACATCTCAAAAAAAGTTCTGGGAAGTATTTTTTTTGTTTCCTTTCCTTGCCCCATTACTTTTATGGTCTTTTGTTCTATCTACTATGGCATTGAAATCTCCAATCATACGAAACCCATCTCCCTCTAAGTCGCTAAGCTTGCTGTGTAGATCCTTAAAAAAAGATACTTGGGCTCCGTTTGGTGCGTAAACTACGACAATTATTATATTTTTTTTGTTTAGATTAGCCTCCACTATCAAGATCCTTCCCTCTTTGTCCTTATAGATTTGTTTGGAAGCTATCTCCTGTCTAACATACAATGCAATTCCTCTTTTTTTTTTTCTCTCATCTAGTGAGATGTATAGTCTTCCTAATTTAGGTTGCTCTAATAGATACTTTTGATCATTTTTTATATGAACCTCTTGTAATGTAATGACATCCGCATTTAATTTAATAAGTTTACTAAAAACTTTCCGCTGTTTTACTGGTGAATTCAAACCCCTAATATTCGTTGACCATATCCTATACTCCTCTCCCATTAACTTGTTTCTGTCGTGCCTTAGTGCTTCGAGTAATCCTTATTTCCTTCGACTCCTCAAGGCTTCTCCCCTGTTGTCCTAATCCATCTTGTCCTCCTCCCCCTTTTACTTCCTCTATACCCTGCTCTGCCCCTCTTTTATCCATCATTCGTTCACCTTCTCCTTTTTCAACCATCGCATTTCCTTCTCCATGATCTCCCAGCTCTTCCTCTGAGATACAGTATTGTCTATAAAAGTCTTCAGCTTTCTCCAACGTATCCAACCTGAATCTCTTCTCCTGCCAGGTCACGATAATCCCCTCTGGTGTTAGCCATCTGAAGTTCACATTACTTTGGTGCAATCTGGACGTCAAAAATTGATAGTTCTTCCGTAGGTCTCTCATTCTTTTAGGTATTTGTTTTAGCACTATAATTTGTTTCCCTCTGTACTCCAGCTGTTCATCACGTGTCTTGTATAATATTTCATCTCTAATTGTCTTTTTTATAAATTTCACTTGAACTTCTCTAGGCAAATTATATCTTCTCCCATAATTTGTCTGCACCCTATATGTCTCGTCCATTGCAGCAATCATCTTCTCTTTATTTATCCCAAGAGCTCCCATCAGTAGGTCTGCCATCTTATCCTGAAGGTCTTCCCCTCTCTCCTCAATGACGTTTTGGAATCTGAGATAATAAGCTGCCTTTTCCGCTTCTATTAGTATCACCGCTGTCACTAATTCTTTGTTAGCCAAAGTTAGATTTTTATTTATCTCTTCAACCTTCTTCTCCTCATTATCCATTCTTTGTTCTACTTCCAATAGTTTCTGTTCATTTTTTACAATTTGCTGTTGGAAGGCCTCAAATCTTCCATCCATTGCCTGAATCTTTTCTTTCATTTCTCCTGTATCATTCCTTACCCCTTCTAACTCCTTCTTGATTTCCTCATGATTCTTAAACATGGCTTCCTGCATTGCCTGCATCATTACCTGAAGGTCTTTAAATGAGTTAGAATGCTCCTTTTGAAGCATATCATCTAACAATTTCTGACTCATGGGGCTAGAGCTTTGTATTGTATTTTTTTTTCCCCCGCCAATCTTAGTCAGATTTGGATTACTTGCCATTTTTTGTAAACTTTTCCACAACTTACTGTTCCTCCAAAATAACCACTTTTCACTTCCCTCTTTTTTTCCTTCCACTTTTTGTCACTATCGTGGTCTGTAAATATAACTCTGTCAATATATTTCACGTTCTAGTACCACAGTGCCAGATGTTAGTTTTAAGCTTCCCCAGTTTTTGTTCTAACTTGTAAGGTTATAGTTTAATAGTCCAATATTCCCTTCAGTCTCTCTTAAGTTTCCCTTCTCTTGGCAATCTTCTTTCAGAAACTGCCAATCATTGTCCCAATCCAGTTCCTTCTGCCAATCACTGTTCCTTCCCAGAGAAGCCACCTTTCATCAGCCGATCCGCTCCAAGGTCAAAATCAAAACCAAAAAGTCAAAACTCTCAAACAGATCTTCGGCAACAATTAAGATAAGAAAAAAGTCACTGTCCCTTTAAGAAAAACTCTGAGTCTCGAAAACTTGCCTCCTGGCGTTCTCCTAATGGGGCCTTTTCCGGCCTCTCTTCTTATCACTTTCACTCGCCGCCAGCTCACCGCTACTCCAACATTCTTTTGCCAGGCTTTCGTTTCTTTGCAACCCCTTTAATTGCGTCTTCCAAGTCTACTCACAAAGGTTTCAGGAAAAAACACTCAAGTCAGATCTGATACACCGTCGTTCCGCTGTTTCTTCGCTAGCTCCGTCCAGCTGTCATGTCATTCAGCGGCCATTACTGGTCGCCTTCTTCCCGGTCCGCTCGGTTCTGGGTTTCACCCACTTCCCGACGTCAGTCGCCACCAACGACAGAGCAGCAGGTCGCCCACACCTTCTGCCGCCCCTACGAGGCTTCTCTCGCTCGAAAGAGCCCCACGAGCCTGGGATAAGCAATTGGAGATGCTGGAGAGATCGTTCGCACCTCCGCTCGCTCTGACAGCTGGCTCCGCCCCCCCTGGCTCCGCCCCCTCATCAATTAGAGAGGATAACTACGGAAAATTAGTTAAACGTATAAAAGTTGACCTAGACCGCTGGAGAAATCTACATCTTTCGTTTCTAGGAAGAATCTCAGCGGTGAAAATGAATATTTTACCCAAAATTATCTTTCTATTCCAAAATATTCCAATCCAATTAGATAAAAAATTCTTTAAAGAGTTGAATAAGTTAACTTTAGATTTTGTGTGGCAAGGAAGGAAGGCGAGGATAAAGCAAAAGTCTCTACAGGATGCTAAAGAGAGAGGGGGATTAGGCTTCCCGGATTGGGAGTTATACTATCAAGCGGCGGCCCTGACGTAGATCAGGGATTGGATAACATTGGAAAATAAAAGATGTTTACTATTAGAGGGGCACGATCTCCAGCAGGGCTGGCATGCCCACCTATGGACAGATAAAAGTAGGAACCATCAATACTTCCTGAGGCATAAAGTCCGGCAAGAACTAATAAAAAGCTGGAATATAGTTAAATGTCAATACTATACAAAACTCCCAGGCTGGTTCTCACCATTAGAAGAAGTTATATACCCCAACCTTTATAGGCAAGATAGGGTTATCATATACAAAGATATCCTGTCAGAGGAAGGATATCTAAAGCAAAGGCAAGAGTTGAGACAACAGGGGATTGCTTTGGAATGGTGGTCTTACCTTCAGATACAAGCAAGATACGTGAAAGACAAGAAAGAATGGGGAATTAATAGACAAGATACGGGGCTTGATAAAATATTATTAGGCTCGGAGAAAAAACAAATAAAAAAATATATAAATATATGTTAGAATATAAATTATTTGAAGAACAAGTTAAAGAAACAATGGTTACCTGGGCAATAGATTTGGGGCACGCTATAAACATGGACCAATGGCAGCAAATCTGGGAACGTAATTGCAAAATTACATTGGCAACAACTTATAAGGAAAATCTCTATAAGATGCTCTTTAGATGGCACCTGCCACCGGCTAGGCTCGCAAAAATGTATAGTGGCTACTCACCACTTTGTTGGAAGTGTAAAAGGGAAAAGGTACTTTTTTTTCATGTTTGGTGGGCTTGCAAAGAGGTACAGGTTTACTGGCAGAGGGTTTGGAATTGGATAACAGAAATGACGGGTCAAAAAACTCAATATAAACCAGAGATGCTACTACTTGGCATATTAGAAAAAAATATAAACAAAGATGATATATACTTAATTATTCATGTAATAACGGCGGCAAGAATTTTGTTTGCCCAAAATTGGAAAACAAATGAAGTGCCTAGTGGAGATGCGTTAATTGCGCAGAATTGGATAAGTTGACGAAAGAATTAAAAAATCAGGAGGAAACAGAATACTATTTAAGCTGGAATAAATTTTACAAATGGAAGGAAAAAAAAGAAGGAAGGTCATTAGAAGGGATGTAAATAGAGGAAGAATATCTGAAATGTATAAAGTATGTGTATAATAAGGAATGTTTAGTCAAAGATGTATGTCAAAGATGATACACTATGTTCAATGTTTTTTAATCTTTTTTTTTGTATTCAATAAAAATTATTTTGTAAAAAAAAAAAATTACAAAAAAAGCTTCTTTCAACATGGAAAAAATAAGAAAAAAGTGAAGGAAATGATTGGTCCATTAGTGGGTGAAAGTGGCAAGAAGGTGACAAGCAATAGGGAGAAAGCAGAACTATTTAACTCGTTTTTTGCATCTGTCTTTACACAAAGGGAAAAAACAGACCAACCTATCAAAAATAGTGCCATAAAAAACAGAATAGAAACACAAGTTAAGGAAATATACATAAGGCTACTGTGTGGTTAGATATTGAATGTATATAGTGTATATATTGTACAGAATGCTGATCCGAAGTATATAAAAATGACACAGTCTGCTGAATATGTATTAGAGTTGTATAAAGGAAAATGGTAATAAAAATTAAAAAAGAAAGAAAGAAATTAAGTAGGGTAAAAAAAACCCAAAGAAAACAAATTTAAAATTCAAAATGATCTTGAGCAGTGAGCTAAAAATAACAGAAATAAATTTAGTAGACAGAAATGTAAAGTTGTTCGCTTGGCCAATGTATTTGTATGAAGCACAGACAGGAGATATAGGGATGTTTGGTTTGGTAATGGCATACATGAAATGGATCTTAGAATTGTGGACATGAATTGAGCAGTGAGACATGGCTGAAAAAGGGGCAAATTGATTTTTAGACTGTATCAATAGTTGTTTCCCAAAAACTGGAAGTAATTTTCCAATAAATTCTTTATTGGTCAGGCTCTTACCTTAAATACAGTCCTGGGCACCACATTTAAAGTAACGTGTACTGAAACGGATGCAAAGAAGGGAATTGAAAACTAAATCTTATTAAAAGAGAGATATAGAAAAGAAGACTTGTAAGTCTTCTTCAGGTCACTGAATAGATGTTACATAGGAGTATAATAGGGCGGGTCTGGGTGCCCTCCTGTGTGACACCCTTTCTGAGTGGTATCCAATCCCTTCTTAATCTTATTTCTTCAAGGCTGAATATTCCTAGTTCCTTCCATAATTCTTAATAACAATTAGTCTATAGTTCTTTGATCATTTGGATTGTCCTTCTCAGAAACTATTCTAGTTTGATACCAATAACTGAGCATAGTGTTCAAATAAAGGCTGACCCAAGTAGAATACAATGGAAATATTATTTCTTCTAATTTGAGTGCTATATTTCAGTTGATGAAGCCTAAAATTACATTTGCTGTATTTGCAACCACATCACACTGACTCACATTCAGTTTGTACATTGTCAGGATTGTTTTCATTAAGTGCTGTTGCAAACTAGGTGTTCCATGTTAAATTTTCAGTCAATTTCTAACAACAGTATTTTGGATCTTATTGATAGTGCTTTTGCTGATCTTAAAATGCCACAAATTATTCTTGAAAAAAAAAAGAAAAAAAAGAAACACAAGTTAAGATAGGCAAGAAAATGGTAAGTGAGCACCTGTCCAGCCTAGACGAGTTCAAATCACCAGGGCCAAATGGATTACACCCCAAGGTTCTCAAGGAACTGGCAGATGTGATCTCAGAACCACTGAACTATATTTTTCAAAGATCCTGGAGCACTGGGGAACTACCAGAGGACTGGAAAAGAGCTGATGTAGTTCCCATCTTCAAAAAAGGAAAAAAAATGGATCCAGGAAATTACAGACCTATCAGCTTGACCTCAATACCTGGGAAGATTCTGGAAAAGATAATCAAACAACGAATCAGCAAACACCTAGAGGCAAACAAAACCACTACTAAAAGCCAACATGGGTTTGTCAAAAACAGATCATGCCAGACAAACCTCATTGCATTCTTTGACCAAGTGACAAAATTCGTGGATCAGAGGAATGCTGTGGATAATTTACTTGGGACTTCAGTAAGGCATTTGATAAAGTAGACCCAGCCTACTACTCAATCGATAGAAAAAGTGGGTTAGCAGTCACCACAGATGGATTCGTAGCTGGCTGATCACGGCCGTACTCAGCGTGTTGGTCTCAATGACCGCATTACAATGGAGGGAAGTGTGCAGTGGGGTTGCCACAGGGTTGTTCTGGGACAGTGCTCATTCAACATCTTCATCAACGATTTGACGAGGGGATAGATGGCGAACTCATCAAATTTGCGGATGACACCAAGCTGGCAGGAATAGCCAACACTCCAGAAGACAGGCTTAAGATACAGGAGGACCTGGACAGACTTGAAGATTGGGCGCTATCTAACAAAATGAAATTCAATGGTGAAAAAAGTAAGGTTCTACATTTAGGCAAGAAAAACCAAATGTACAGGTATAGTATAGGGGGTACCTTGCTCAATAGTAGTAACTGTGAGAGGGATCTCGGAGTCCTAGTGGACAATCACTTAAATATGAGCAAGCAGTGTGCTGCAGCTGCCAAAAAAGCCAACACAGTGCTGGGCTGCATTAACAGAGGGATAGAATCAATATCACGTGAAGCATAATACACTGTACAATGCCTTGGTAACTGCCCACATGGGAATAATGCATCCAGTTGGTCACCCTGATGTAAAAAAGATGTGAGAACTCTAGAAAGAGTGCAGAGAAGGCAACAAAGATGATTAGGGAATGGAGCGAAAGCATATCAGGAACGTTTGTGGAATTGGGTGTATTCTAGTTTAATGAAAAGAAGGAACTAGGGTGACATGATAAGACAGTGGTTCCCCAATATCTCAGGGCTGCCACGAAAGAACGAGCGAGTCAAGCTATCTCCAGGCGCCCTGAGGGCAGGACAAGAAGTAATGGATGGAAACTAGTCAAGGGAGGAAGCAACCTGGAATGAGGAGAAATTCCTGACAGTTAGAACAATTAACCAGTGGAACAACCTGCCTCCAGAAGCGGTGAATGCTCCAACACTGGAAGCTTTTAAGAAGAGACTGGACAGCCATTTGTCCGAAATGGTATAGGGTTTTCTGCCTGAGCAGGGGGTTGGACTCGATGACCTCCAAGGTCCCTTCCAACTTTATTATTATTATTATTATTACCTCCCAGTACCCAGCATACTAGTGGCACTAGCACATTCCTTTTAATATATATTCCCCATTGTATGCCTGCTTACTCTCTTGTAATCTATCCCTCCAATCTCTCCACTCTGTGAAGGAGGAAGAAAAAAATGGGTCAGGCACAGGACAATGTGTACTAATTGACTGTAAGAGTAAACACATGTTAAAGAGAGACACTGTGAAAGTCATAAATGTGCACCTTGATGTCAATGTTTTTTTCAGCACCTCCTTACTTTGAACAGTTGCTGCACGAGACAGTTGGTAAGCGAGATCTACCTGTAATGGATGACCACTGTTATTCCCAGCAACATCTCTCAGACTCTTTCAGCTAAAAGAAATTAACCTCAAATCTTTTCTGTGGGAGGACAAGTAGCTTGGTGAAAGTACTTCTAAGTAAATTGCTCATTCTTTTCCTTGTTTTTGCCCAATGCCATTTGTTTCTTCACACAGTTCTCATTCTCATCTCAGAAGAATCTTGGTGAAGAGGTAGAATTACAGAGTGAGAGTATACCAAACCATGATAACAAACAAGAAACTGATAAGGAGGAATTGATGAACTGTTGGTTTGGGAAACGAGGGAGCTGAAGTACACATATCTTCAAGCTGCCAAGAATGAGAAACACTATCCTAGACAATAAAGAACAACAATGCAAGAGGCAGGATAAGATGAATATCTCAGGCAGAAGTCTTGCAGGTTGAAGAACTCCCAGTTTCAGACCTCATCTGGACTCTTAGGAAACTATCCTGATTGCAGAACTTAAGCCTGTATTTTCCTGCTCACTGTAGACAGCAATTCCTGTTCTTTGCTCTCCCAGTCCCTCTCTGACACCATCCTCATATAACCTGCTTCTGGGCCTTTACTTGTTCTGGATCTCCTATGTGCATACAGGAGGTGTCGTAAATGGTTGTCTTCTTGTCTGGTAAGTGGGCCATCACTGATCCCACATATAAAATAGCTTTTATGACTCTGAAATAGTACAACAAATAAATAAAATAAAGGAACCCTATTCAGGTGGTTGGTAACCTGAAGTTTATTAAAAATCAAAGAACTGAGAACTGAAAATGATTAAAGAAGCTTACTAAAAAGAAACTGAGTTTTCCTAGACAAAATTAAAGGGAAAGTTAAGGGACATAGATGAAGAATGACAATGCATTGCTCCAATAAAATTTGAGCAAAATAATTCAGACTCTTCTGCTTCATATTAAGACAAATGAAGGGGTGAATTAAAGGGATATTACAGAACATAAATATTCCTCTCTACTTTCCTCAGACAGACCCAGTTTAGAGTATTGTGTCCAAGACTAGGCACCACAGTTCATTCAAGACTGTGACAAATACCATAGCAATTTTAGGCGAAGGCTAGTAAGCTGATGAAAAGTCTATAAAACAAGGGTTATGAGAAACAATTAAAAGATCTGGGTATATTTACCCTACAGAAAAAAACAAAGGGGAAATATAATAGCAATCTTCAAGTATCTGAAGGATTATTACACAGAACAGGAGTGGACATTCTCTGTTATCCCAGAGGACACATCTAGTTTCAGTGGAACTACCATTCTATCTTCTTTACTGAAGTAATTAAAATAATTAAATAATTAAATTAAATTAAATAATAAAGAATTAAATAAATAATAAAGTAGTATTATCTGAATTTGATTTTATTGTAATGAAATAGTAAATTTGTTTGAGTCAGTGTTATAACTTTCATTAGCACAGACTGATGCACACAGACACACACATACGCACACACACAAAAGTTACTAAATTTTGCAGGAACAGTGTAGAAGATATTAAATCTGACTCTAAGATTTAAATTCCAGATATTTTAATTTTATTCCATTCCCATGATAAGCTTATAGTTGCTATAGATGGTAGAGACAGACAGACAGACAAAGTGAGTTGTGGGGGTGGTAGCAGCAGCAGTAATGTTTTTGATTTAACTTTGTTTCAGTAGATGAGATCAAATCCATTTTACAGAATGAGTGTTTTGCCTCATTCTTGTCAAAGCATTTTGCAACATAGCCCAGAACTAAATTTTTATAAATTTGTAGTCCTTAGAAATTGTACAGTATGTGATATGGAGTACAATAAAGGCATAAATAAAAGCTAGTTGATGATAGAAATCAATTACCACCACCTTGACTAAATGAAGGGGCAACTCTGGTTCCAAACCAATGAGCAGCAAAGAGATTTTTTAATTTACTTCATACTTCATATGGATCATTTCATATCATTCTTCTTTCTGAAATTGTTCTTCCCCCATTGAAGGAAATGGCCTGATCATTTCATGCATCTTATCTGTATAATGCAGAAGCTGATCAACTGCAGGTTCATTTCATTCATAACAATTATTTGAATGCTGGCTGCACAGATTCTCTTAAGCCTAGAACTACTTCCATCACTTTCCCCCATTCCTTCAATAGCCTTTAATATATTATAGTCTATCCTCATTCAAATGTAAAATAAATACCTGCAAATTCAGCCGCATCCATCTCCTTTATTCAGGGCTAAATATTCCTAGTTATGGTTGACAACAGCGGACATAGCCTTTCACTCACACCAGCACCATGGGATTAATTCTGACTTCTACAACTGACAATTCTTACAGGTAACATTTAAATAGCTAAAAGATTTCGCAGGGCTCATTCTGTTTTTATAGGTTACTCTTTTGCATAATGTATTCTGGTGTGTGAAGTCAGAAAAAAAAAGCAAGAAGTTATGAAAGCCACCATAACTAGAAATCTTACTGGATAACCTGCCTGGCTTCTGACATTTCAGGAGGCTTTTACAGAAGCATTTTTTTTGGGGGGGGGTCTGCTTTCCTAATCCAAAAGCTAGAGGGAAGTAATGGTTCAAGAAAATTAGAGTTGTGGGTTGCTGGATTTTGCTGGCCTCTGACATTGGGGTGCAGGCAAAGGGCAGCTTGAGAGAAATTTCCATTATGAGCAGGCAAACAGGAATGGACCGTTTACCTCAGGGGTCTTCAAACTCAGCCCTTTTATGACTCATGGACTTCAACTCCCAGAATTCCTCAGCCAGCATGCCTGGCTAAGGAACTCTGGGAGTTGAAGTCCATGAGTCATAAAAGGGCCGAGTTTGAAGACCCCTGGTTTACCCCAAGCCTTTATTTATGGTGTAGAGGTGAGTCAAGCTTGATCAGCTGGATCAGAAACAAATTTATACATTTTTAATAAATAAAAATAATACTACTGCTTTTTAAAAACATCAGTATTTTAAATACATATGGATGGCAGTCCTGTTTAAAAAATAAAATTGAAAAAACAATTGAATCATTTACATTGTTGACCTCTAGATAATTAATGATGTGAATAAGCGATCAGTAGTGCATATCAAAGATCCCATTCTAGCAGATAGAATTAATTCATTAATTTCAGTCCCATGGCGTACTAAAATGTGTTGCTTGGCTGAACACCACAAGAACCACATTATATATACAGCTGCTGTTGTATAATAATGTAGCAGCCATGTCCCAGTATCTATCATTTCCAATTTTGCCTTGCCAAAGGATATTACACATCCATTTTCTTTGTATCCAAATCTTCCTTTCAAGACTCCAGATTCTCCACAATGATTTCTTAGTAATGTCTACTCTTGCTGATTGAAACAACCAAACATTCAAAATTAAAAAAAAATTGTATACTGACTCATCACACCTGAACAGTATAAGGGAAATCCTTAAAAAAACTACACTGCCTGTTATCCTATGTGCTACAAGAGGACATGCAAAATGTAGCAATTTCTGTTCTTGTGATTTGAAGGATATCCAGTTTATAGCTTGCACTAGTCTATACAGAACACTAGCATGTCTCTGCTTTTGGAGATACTGCTCAAGAAAATAATATTGTGCACAGACTGCTTAATATACTTGTACAGTTTTTATTTATTTACTCAACTTTTACAGTGTGTTGCCTTAATTTCTGAATGATGCTCCATGAAACTTTTTGGTACAGTGCAAGATGTCACTTTAAATCAAATTTTCAGAAAAAGTGCCCTGATAATCTAACCAAAGATCCTCATGCAATCATGAGCAGCCCCCAAAATAGAAAGAAATTGTCATGCAGGGTCATCCTTACCTTTCCTAGCCAACTGTGTCCTTTGGGGACACATTGTTGGCCCATACAGGTAAAAAGTATCATTATACCAATGATCAATCTTGAATTAAATTAAATTCAATAAGTAGTCGTAGACATGATGTCAAAGTTACAAAATGTGTGTTAAGATACCGTTAAGATACTGTAATACAAGTTTCTCTTTCACAACATTGTACACCAGAACATAGAGGGCAACATTTGCATCATGACCCATTTTGTTACTTACTCCCCATGGATGTCCATGCTAACAGTTCAATCAGCTTTTGAACTGGGGAGCTGAGATCTTCTTATCCTCTAAATGAAGCAGGATGATTCTCACTTATTTTATACAAACAGAGTCTTAAAATAACATGGAAGTCATGAGGAGTCCCATACTCAAATTCTTAGGAAAGATATCTCAGCAGAAAAATGTTTTCTCTTAAGAATTCTAAGACCTGCAGGCCCAGTCCCTGGCTAGAAATGACTTCTTGCTGGGTCTGTAGAAGCACCACTGATCTTTCCTCTTCTCAAAGTTTGTTCATTTCTTAGGAAGGCTGAAGGAGAAGGGAGTATTGTGAAACGTTCTGAAAAATTCTGAACACTTTCCAAACAAGCTGGAAAACAATTATGCAGTTATGCATTTTTATTATTATTATTATTATTATTATTATTATTATTATTATTATTATTATTATTATTATTATTATTATTATTATTATTATTATTATTATTATTATTATTATTATTATTATTATTTTAAAAAAAAGCTCCAATGATTTGGATATTGTGTAAAGAACCAATAAATTCTGTAAACAAACCAACATTAAGTTTAAGAGTTTTCCAGAACAAACATCTTTCATAACAACAATAGAGACAATGCAAAATTTACTTTAACCAGGTAATGTTACACATGAGAGATGTCCTGCTGAACTATAAACACACCACTGAATTCCTCACCATGTGAACTAATTACTTAAAACCCACTCAAGAGCTCTATTAAACAGTAAAAATTCCCACAGCTCTCAAAGTAGGACAGATGGACCTTTAAATAAATTTTGGCTCATGTTTCCCAGAAATATAGTTAGGATTTACTGTATATGTAATATATTGGTATTTTCTCTGTACTTAGGGGAAAGTAAATAAAAGAGCTACTGAAACAGCAGAAATTTCCAGGAACATGAAAACAAAGTTTAAAAAGCAAGAAAATTAGAGTGAAAGGTGTAAAAAACTATTCTAATGGACATAATCATAACATTGTAGAAACAAAATGGAATTAGGTTAATGTTATAACGCAAAATAAACAGGAGAGTATAGCAAAAATTATGTGAAAAATAAATCCCTTTCTCTTCCTCTTTTTTTATAGAATCAAATTACTGGGGACTAAATTTTGCAATCAGATTTTCAGCTGACAGAATAAGATACTGGTCAAATCTTAATAACAACACAGGGTTTTCTCCTAGTTATGAAATTCCCTTGGAGGGTTGTAGGAAGAACCAGGTATCATCTTGAAACTGGATGTTGAAGTAACTTGTGAAGTTTAGTCTGAAGCAAAGACTGGGATAAGACATGATAGGATTCTTCAAATTCTTGAGTAGCTGCCACCTAAAAAATACATGTTATTGTTATTCTACAAAATAGGAAGACATCTAATGAAGGAGTTAGAAGAAGGTGAATTATAATTGAATACTAGGAAAGATTTTTTAATGACAAGACCGATTTTACATTAAAAATAATTATCTAGAGAGACAGTGCTGCATTCTTCATTTGCTCTTCAAACATAGGTTAAGACAGCCATTTGTTGAAAATATTCTGCCACTCCTGGATTAAGCAGGGATTGAATTTGGTAGATTACAAGATTCCTCTCTAACACTTTGACTCTGGCAAACAACTATCTTTCTTAGAAAACATATATATGTATAATACTCTACAATATTGTATATCTACAGATATATTGGGATATACAAATAGCCTTTGACTTTCGACTAGTTGCTTAGCAACTGTTCAAAGTTACAATAGATCCCCCAAAAGATTTATGACCTGGTTTTGAAGTTCTAAAAATGCCCCCCTCCCATGGTGACACTCAGTAACCAGCTGACATTTAGAGCTATTTGCAGTGCTCAATGGTCACATGACCATGATTTACAAAGGTTTTGCTGAAAACAGGTTTACTTCTGGTTTCCAGTAAAAAACAGCCCATAGCAACAATGGGTTCACCCAATATCCACCATTTTCTCTTTATATCTTCCACAGTCACTTAATGACCATTGCAAACTGGTTGTAAAAAGGAGTCCAGTCACATGATCACCTTCTTTACGACCATCACAACCTATAACCATAATTGCCAGGGTTAATTACTGTCATAAATGGAAGACTGCCTGTATACTGGTAGCAATGTCAGCAACCTTCTTAATTTGTATCAGCAGCTACAACTTTCTTAACATTTTCCTCACTGAATTTTAAATATCTGCATGGATCTCCATTACATCTTGGGAAATCTGGACTCTTTAAAATTTATCATCTCATATTCCACATCCCTTCTTTAGAAAAACTGGTGACTTTTCATAATTTTGCCATGAGTAGGAAATTTGTCTTCTTTTCAATATGTCATCTTCTCTTTGGATCAGATTTTCAGAAAAAAGGTAAATAATTACAACTAATCATTAACCATAATAAAGGATTTGATTGAATTTGATTTGATGAATAATAATACATGACTTCATGCAATTTGTGAAGTAATGAAAGCTTAAACACTCTCCATGCTAATATTAATAATAAAGTTGGAAGGGACCTTGGAGGTCATCTAGTCCAACCCCCTGCTCAGGCAGGAAACCCTATACCATTTCAGACAAATGGCTGTCCAGTCTCTTCTTAAAAACTTCCAGTGTTGGAGCATTCACCGCTTCTGGAGGCAGGTTGTTCCACTGGTTAATTGTTCTAACTGTCAGGAAGTTTCTCCTTAGTTCTAGGTTGCTTCTCTGCTTGATTAGTTTCCATCCGTTGCTTCTTGTCCTGCCTTCAGGCGCTTTGGAGAATAGCTTGACTCCCTCCTCTTTGTGGCAGCCTCTGAGATATTGGAACACTGCTATCACATCCCCCCTCGTCCTTCTCTTCATTAAATTAGACATACCCAATTCCAGCAACCGTTCCTTATATGTTTTAGCCTCCAGACCTCTAATCATCTTTGTTGCTCTTCTCTGTACTCTTTCTAGAGTCTCGACATCTTTTTTACATCGTGGTGACCAAAACTGGATGCAGTATTCGAAGTGTGGCCTTACCAAGGCATTGTAAAGTGGTATTAATACTTCACTAATGCTGTTCACTAATGCTGTTCTGAAAAACTACCAAATAGGATGGAATTTATTTAATTCTCAGAAATCATTATTTATTTAAAACTAAAATATGATCTAGTTAAAGCAATGTTAGATTTCAATAACATACCATCTGTACTACTACCATGCAGCCTTTGTGGGGTCACTTCTAAAAACTGTTCGGAAATGACAGCTGGTTGCAGCAGTCAGACCCCTAATCAAAATTAGTTACAGAGTATGTCACTTCCCTATTACAGAATTTTTTTAAAAAAAAATTCACAGAAGTAAATAAGATTTTTTTTAGTATGCTATTGTTTAACTTCAAGGAACATTTTCATTTATAAAAACTTTTTTAGTATAGTGTTAAATTCCAGATAGTTTATAAACAAAGGTTTAATAGAATAACTGTGATCTATGAGGAAATATTTAATATAAACTCTAAACCTTGCCTTCCTGACTAAGAGTACAGTTTATTCTATGGATTAAAATTAAATCTGAAACATTTGGAAACCAAAAAATATCCAGCAAAAACAGGAGTCTATGTTCCTAAATTATAATTCCAACCCAAATTCCCTTCTGTAAAGCTTGATATATTGTATATGTTTATTTATTTACCAAATTTATTTGCTGCCCATCTTCCAGTTCAAGCATTAAATACAATACTTGTTAATAAATAACTGTAATGTCATACATAATTAGAATTAATGATGACAGAACTAAATCAAATTATTAAATCTGAATACAAACAATGTGGTAAATACAATAACACACTATATAAATAAGTTTATAATAGAGAGAAAATGACAAATGAAATATTGTGGTGGTTTTTGTTTGAGCAAGAAGATAATTTGAATATTTATACTTGTGGTCTGAAATTACCAAAGAAATCTTGGTAATTTGATTTTTAGAATCCCCAAGCTGCATACATTTGTACCAGGCTGGTGCAATCAGGTAATAGGATAGAGAAGATGGGGTAAAAAAATTAAGAAAAAATAATATTTGAACTTCAGTTTTTATGGGTTTGAAAAGAAATGTTTTCATTTTATGACAGCTGCACCAAATTTCTATCCATCACACTGTTTGTACATGATACTATCATATTACATTAATTCAACTCTTTTCCACCGATAATGGAAATTGGTAGGAGCTAAAAGTGAAATGAAATGTTATGCCTTATAAATACGTACTATCTGCATCTGGCAGATTTATACTTATTTTTGCCTTTATGGTATATGAGCCTACATTTTAACAAAGCACAATACATGAAGTATTATAGATGACATGAAGTATTATAGATGACATGAAGTATTATAGATGAGTTTTGAGTACCCATTTCATATTTCGTATTTTCATCTCACTATGCAGGGTACGGGATCATTCTAAACTAGAAGCAAAGATAAATTATAGCATCAGTTTCTATTATATGTGCAAATTATGCACATATACCCCAACATTATTAGTATTCAAGAATACTATCTCATGGGAGATAGTGTTCTAAAGAGTGGGCACAGCAGAGTGACGTTTTTCTATGAGATAACAACTGAAGGCAACCCACAGATTCACAGCTGGTTTCATCAACCTTAGGTCTAAAATGGGAGACATATCCACAGGATAAAATTCAGAAAGTCATCTGTTTCATAACTTGATAGGTTATCTAAATTATGGAACAAATGACTTAATGAATTCTGTGCTACTGTGTCACTTATACAGCAAACCCGAAATTATCTGGGCTAAGGATAGACCACTTCTTTCCACCCTCTCCTCCCAAAATCTATAGGGAAGCAGTAATCTCTATGGTTAAGGCCTCCTCTTCTTATTCCTTTATTTTAGAATGGAAATATCACTGATTGTTTTATCAACAAGATATATTGCTGACACTTTCTCATAACAAATAGACTTGTATTTTCCTGTATCAGGGCATTTTGACAGAAAAAAAACTAGCAATTAAGGGTTTGGTAGTAGATAGAGACTACATCTTGAGAAGCAACCAAAGTTGAGACAATACAAAACTTAGATGGTTGCATAGCTTTTTCACAATGAGGTACAAATTGTCAGATGGTTCTACAGAATCTAACTGGTAAAAAAGAAAAACTGACCCAACTTGGGAAATCTCTAAATACCGCTGCTGAGAATTCTGGGAACTAAGGGCCATTATCTGGAGGATGCCTAATTTGGGTAAATCTGGAATTGTGGGATAAACCTACACCATGATTTTACCTGTGCCTCAGATATAATCTATCTGATTCCCTTTAAGTTATGCCAAACTCCATGAGAAATAAATCAAAATCTAGATTCCTCTGAGTAGTCACCACTCTCATTAGCAAGAATTTGCATATTCTAGGGTCAGTAGTTGTCAATATAACATGCTCAACTGGAAGTAGTAATAGGATTCCAGATCCCAGCCACAATGAACAGAATCGAAAATAAATAAGCAAGACAAGAAAGTTATAAAAGTGCAATTGTAAATCAATGGTTTTTAATTTGTGGATTGTGACGTGGCAAGCAACTGTGGGTTGTGACCCCTCCAACAGGAAATCATGAAGTGGGGGATTGTTATAATTTTTAAAAGCTGATCAGGTTTGCACTAATTCATTTATAATTTTAGAGGGCTGCAGTTTAAGAACTTGGGAGAAATGTATTGCCCCAGACTTGCCTAAGGTCTTATTGTTCAACTTGTTGTTTCCTGTCATCTATTCTCCAGAACTGTCACACCTATGTGGAATCTGGGCTGTCAAAAAGCAGCACCTGCTCATGGACTCTCTCCTGAAAGCAATAATTTTCTCATCAATTATCCATTTGCTATCCGGTAGTTATCCAGTCAATGGTACAACTGGCACCAATATTCATCTTATTTCTCAGCATTTGTCTCCATCCTCCATTCTACCAACCCATGAGTATCTATTAGGTAACAATATTTCTATGAGATATTGGGGACCTCACAGCAGTCAAACTAGATGGTTCTGAGCTAGTTCTCTATGTTTACTTCAGTTCCAAAATTTATATTATTTATCTTATGTTCCATCCTTAGAATCTTCACATATTAGTATATCTTCGCAATTATATAAGTTGCTCCAAATGACATTTCATAGGGAGGGGAATAGTCATATTTAAAACAGTACCATAAAACCAGCATTCAGAATTTTTCAGCATAAATCTATTTATATGTGGGACTAGAACAGGAATATGCACTGAATGTACAATGCAACAAAAGACAGTGTGGTGCACTTATTCTGGCATTGCTTCACAAATGTGCATTTTGGCTTAAAGCTTGCCAAGCTTCAGCATTTTAATAATTCTGTACAAACGTACAATCATGTGATACAAGCTCCCTCAAAATGCCCACTGAGACTGACTTTCCAAAACAATTTTAAATAGAAGAGGATCAAATTACAACTTCATAATTTCAAATGGTTGCCCTAAGAGAAAGGTAAGTTTGAAAGAAAAGGAATTTATGCATAATTTTTAAAAAGCATATTCCCCAAATTATTTAACAAAAACACAAAAAAATGGATTTAAAGAAAACAACTCACAAAACTAAATTAACTTAAATAACTTAGAAATAACTTCTGGCTTAGAAAGAGAGGGTATGCTAAATTCCCACTACCACCCTCATGTCCCATTTCACATGAGGTTAAGGAATGATACAAACTGAGCAGAAGAATGCACATCTACCTTAAATTATCTGAACAAATTGGAAAATGTACATAGCAAGCTGTACTGAACATAACATCAGCATATGCAAGATGCCATTCATGTGGATTCAATAGTAAACTAAGCTTCATTCAAACGATTTTCACAGCCTAGTTTCAAAAGACTGGCTTTAGTTTTCTACATTTCTATAATGCTGGAAAAATATATATTTTAACCAAAAATATACTAGACATAATGGTTTTCTGGAATTTTTAGAGAGTTTAAAATGTCACAATGACTTAAATATTGTTCCTATCACACCTATTATTTACTGTAATGGGCAACCACTTGCTTTTAAAAAGTGGAGTACAACTTGAGTTTAACTCTTGGTAACCATGGGATAGCTATCTCCATTGCCTTGGTTAGGCTTTTCTCAGGTATAGTAGAAAATCTCAGTTCTCCAGAAGTAAATTGCTTTACTCAGCAGAAGGCTCACAACTCAGCTATGTTAATAAGGCTTCATACCAGGGATAACTACTGATCTATTGGTCTACTCTTCCTCATTTTTCCCCCTTTCTCTCAGTTGCTCTCTCAGCTCTGCATTCTTGAGCAGACCAAACATCTAGTACAGTAGTTTTATTTCAGACAGTTAGGAAGCCGCATATACAAAGAAGTTCTCTGTGTAGCTGCTGCACATAGGTTATATATGTGTAAGTTCCAAAGTTCAAATCCTGGTCCTTTTCCTCCATCCTGTTGGATTCAACAGACTTTGCAGGGCTATTTTCCCAACCTTGAGACTCTCTGCCATCTGCTTCAGTCTACAGTATGGCACTCTCTCTGGTGTGAACATCAAGAGACTCCACTTCAACTTCACATCAGTTATCTACCTCTGTTCATCTGACTCTTATCCTTGTCTTTCTTTTCCTGTAATAACTGTTGCAGCTGTCCTTTCATTTGCATTGGCTTTGTTGACTAGTGCTGACAACCTTTTCTCCTTTCAAGTTTTTCAACCCATCTCTCCTCTTGGTTGGGGAACTTGGTTGGTAGGAGAGGAGAAAATGCCCACTTCTTTGACTGTAGCCAAATAAGATCCCTCCCTCCAGGTCTTCTACCTTTCTATCAGGCACTCTTCCTATTTCAGAGCTCTTTCCCTCCATCCTGCACCAAACCGATCTATTTTTCTCCAAAACTGTTTCCTACATAAAAGATTAAGTGATTTCCAGATGAATGAAAGTTCCATGAAAAACACAGTATTGCATTAATTATGCATTAATTATGAAATTAAGTCACACTCGCAAATGCTTTCATGGGTATTCCTGGCATATGTGCTGAAATCCTTATTAAAAATATGTGTCTTTACAATCTGTCCTAATGAAATGAAGAATTACTGCACATCATTTCAAAATGCAAAAGCACATGCTTATTTATCAATCTATTAATGTTTACAATGATTTCATTCTAATGAGCACTACTATGGCCTAAGTGGCATGTTCTTTGCATCCTTCAAAAAAATTTACACCTGATTTAAAAACATTGGATTACAGCACTTTGATAACAAGAACTGTACTTGACTCCAGAATTAGCAAATTAATGTTTTAGTTAAAACAAAAATGGGATATGCAATCAAACATAAAACAAATGCAGTGCATCTCGTGGGAAATACAGAGCAGTATAAGAAATAACTCACTTCTGTTTATTTGCTCATGTGGTTTATATATCAGCTAATTCTAATGATTAATTTGCTGGTACAAATACAACAGTAAATCTACTGTAGATA
Organism: Azemiops feae; assembly: GCA_023970755.1. Classification (NCBI taxonomy): domain Eukaryota; kingdom Metazoa; phylum Chordata; class Lepidosauria; order Squamata; family Viperidae; genus Azemiops; species Azemiops feae. The sequence continues at coordinate 934,594 of JALGBA010000263.1, read as the reverse complement.
GAATATTACCATAAGTCACTGGCTATAATTAATTTAAATGAGACTGGTATTTAAAACTGGCAATAATACCAACAGATCACCAAAAGAAATATTCAAAAATGTTAGAAAAAATGAATAAATGCCATTGATTCATTTCATTTATTGAAAGAAATAGCAAAACTCAAAGACACAAGGTAATTTTAGAATCTGGTACCAAAGCTTGGGCAGAAAAAAAGTAAAAAGCAAGAATGCAGATGTATTTATTTATTTAGCCTATGACAAAAGTGAATGTTGACAAACCTAAATGGAGGAGGAAAAAAATTGCAAAAAAGGACTACTATATAAGTTTCTATATGCATGCTTTTTCACATTTGCCAGCATGATGAAATTTCTCCCTCTTTCATTTAAATAAAAATTTCATTTGAAATTTAGACATTCCTTTTTAAACAAAGTATCTAAAAATTCCCAAGGAGTCAAAAATAAATTGTAGCATATTAGTTAGAGTGCTGGATTTAGTCTAGAAATAATTCGGCTCAAATCCCTATATATATTTTTGCAAAACGTAGCTGGCTGTTTATCTCTAGCTAATCTATTTTTTGAAAGATAAACTATCAGCCTCCTATATATAAAGAAATAATTTCAAGGTATTCCATCTCTATGCTGAAATTTATAATCAATAAAGGGAATGGGAAAAATGTTAAGACATAGGGCTAGAATAGATATCAAATTTATCTGAAGGCAAAAGTCTCAGTGAGATTGAGTGATGTTCCTCAGATAATTTTGTAGAGAATTTCCTGAAGATAAAAATGTATGTTTTATCTGTATTATTTCAAGGTTTGCAAAGCAGACATTTTGGGGAAAAGGAGAAATCAACTAAATGTACTATGTGGATTATGGATTATAGAAACCAATTGTTAATGATTTTTCTTTACAAATGTAAACCCACTGTTTACCAACTATTAAGTGATTTATGTTTTAAAAAATCAATACAATATATGGGAAAAAATGTATGTTTTACGAGTAGGACTCTATTAGTAATAAAAATTTCAGTTTAATTCAATTAAGCCCATTTCCTCCAGATAGAAACCGGAATATTTTCCAGTTTATTTTCCTGTAGTGTTTGTGCATGCGCTGTCATATATCCAACCAAAATAAGTTATTAAAAATGCTTCAAGAATTTGGAAAAAGATTCAGGCAAAACAAGATACACCAGAGTTAGTGACTGTGCTTTTCAATCACTGATTCTAATCGTCATATCTACATCAGCATCAGGAATTTTGTCACAGCATTAATAATAAAATTATATAGACATTTTAAAAGAAAAGAGATAAGAGAATGCACATTATTATTTCTAGCCATTTCTTTTAAATAAATCAGTGAAGCTCTTAATTTTTATAGTTCCATCAAGAAGTTATGAGAATCAAAAGGATTTATGATTCCTGTTTACCTGATACCAAAAAGGTGTTCCAAGTAAGAATGGGATCAATTTGACCAGTACATTGGGGTTTACTTGCTACATAATCATCTTCACTTCCTAAAGGCAAGATCCTGACTACACATTATAACTATGTTCATCTTATGTAGGCAAAAGCAGTCCTTTCTTAACCACCCCCTTCATTATCTGTGACTCCTTGTTAAAGGTTTAACAGTTCAAAAAACTTTATGCAAACCTTTCAGACTTTCAAGTCAAATGGCATATTCCACATATGAAATCATTAGGAAGAGAACTCAAAAAGGAACTATTGATACAAAAGTTGCCTTACACAATCTACTATGATACCACAATTGGAATATTGTGTACAGTTCTGGCAACTGCACTGAAAACAAATATACAGGTATGAAAGTACAAAAATGGGCAACCAAAATGATTGGTGAAGTGGAACAGCTCCCTTTTTAAGAGAAAGACCTACAACTGGGTCACCTTAGCTCAGAAATAAGGAGGATAATGAAAGACATGACAGAGAATTATATAGGCAATGTGGGGAAAAGTCCTCTCCCCCATGTTCACAATATTAATCTTGAGACTGCCAACTTAAACTAAGTACATTGAGATTTAGGACTAAGTGAATGAAATACTTCTTCTTACAGTACATAATTAAATTTTGGAGTTCACTATCCACAAGTATAGTAGCCAGTTTGGATGGTTTAAGAGAGAACTGGTCATAGCATGAAAGATCAGCTTCTTCACAGCTTGTAATATTAAGGGATATTTTCTGCCTCCTGAATAATAGTCAGCATTTCCTCTGTCAGGTTGCTGGGAAGAGACTGCAGAAGAGGCTATCACTCTCCTATCCAGGCTTGAGAGCTTCCCAGATCCAACCATTTGCCACTGTGTGATGCAGAATGTTGGATTCTCAGCTTGACCCAGCAAGAATCTTACAATATGTTTTCTCTTCTATGGCAACTCCAACAGTTGAAAAGAGTAGATCAAAATTTAAAAAGCTATGACATAGTACTAGTTTGTAAAATTGTATCCCTATCAGAATTCAGTTTTCTCAGAATAATTAAGACACATAAACAGCTCTAACATTTTGTTTCTGAAGTACCTTCTCTGGAAGTCAAGTTGGCATCAACATTGGCTTAATTCCAGCAGCAAGACCTGCTATCCACCCAAGCCCTGGGTCACAGTGGCTGTAACTACATTTATTTATTTGTTTGTTTTATTTCTATAGCCACCCATCTTAGTCAATGACTCCGGCTGCTTAAAATAAAAAAAATAAAAAATTACTAAAAAAAAATTAAAACAGTAAAAACACTAAAAACATTCAGATTAATTATACTGGGAACAAGATACTTGGCCAGTTAGCAATACAGCCAAGAAATGGGGCCCTTAGCACATTCAGCACCCCAGGCAAGGGAACATAGCAGGTTTTTAGAGCCTTATGAAAGGCTAACAGGGTTGAGGTCAATTTGTACTCTATTTTTATTAGGCTGTGTGATGCATTCTTTTTTTTTTTTTTTTACTATTTTATTGTTTCCATCTGATCAGAAAGTTGTCTTTACATAAGTAGGCAGATAATGGAAAACCTCTTGGCTGAAGGAGAATTCTTTCATGGAGAACATCCAAAAGATGCTACCCAACAATAATTAAGTAACTATGGCAACTCAGGCATTCATCCTCACTCCTCACTTCTCTTGTTTCTCTCCCTCCTTCCCTAACTCGGGCTGCTGACAAGCAGCTTTTTAATTTTTTCTGGTCCCCAGAAACTATGTCTTAATCTTATCCTCTTTTCTCCTCCGGCTGCAAATGTTACCTATGGCTGAACAGATGTAATGCTTTACTGAACCCAGGTATGCAGCAGTTGCCCTGGAGACCATCTTCAGTGAAGCCCAACCAGTGGTGAATAAATAAAGCAGGTAGAGAAGGCAGAAGAGAATCTCTCTATCAACATTTTTGATAATCTAAACAGATTTATTAGCTTAACTAATCAGAACAATGCTAGGAAGATCCCCCAGCAAAATCATGTTGACACCATGATAGAATATGAACTAGATATGATGGTGCTGTTAAGCTTTGTACTTGATTAACTGTACCCAGAGTATGAGACTCAGTTTTCTGTGGTGGTTAAAACACCAGGGTAGAAATCAAGACATTGTGAGTTCTAGCTCTGCCTTAGGCACAAAATCAACTGTTCTTGGATGAGTCATTCTCTCTCTTTCTAGGAAGAAGACAATGACCAAATACTTCTGAAACTCTTCCCAAGAAAAGTGCAGGGATTCATCCAAGCAGTCATCAAGAGTCAACAATGACTTGAAGGCACATGCATACAGAGCATAACTGCCTATAGAAAATAGACATATTTGACATTACTTACACTTGAGTTGTTCAACATCTATATTAATGACCTGGATATAACAGAACAGCAGATGTTCATTAAATCTGCAGAGGACACTAAACTGGAAAGATAGATAACTTACAAAAAAATTAACAAATCTCAAGGTGAACCTAACAAATAAAAATGATTAATTTTCCACAAATAAATCATAAGTTCTACATTTTGATAAATGCACACATGTAAAATGGGTGACATCTTAATTAATAAGAGGTCATTTCCAGACATTTTAACACAATAACATAGACCATAAACTAAACATGAATCAAAAATATAAATAATGGTCTATGTCATTTTGTTTTTACTGAAGTGCTGTGTCCAGCTTTGGATACCAGGTTTCAAGAAGATTAACAAAGAAAGTGACAAATATTGGTACTGAAAGTGGTTAAGACGCTGAGATTGAGAAGAAATTATATTCATCTTCAAACAGTACTATGAATGATTCAACTCAGTCTACTCAAAAAAATTGACATTCCTTCCATTAGATATTTGTGAACACAGGATGAATGTCCATCTATTAGGGATATTTTAGTGGTCGACTGAGTTATTGAGAGCTGGGCAACAGCTAAATGTATTATAGTCAGCCAAATAATTAGACTGGATTTGGCTGTTTTCTCCACCTATCAAGTCCTTCCCAAGGATCTAGATTAGTCAGGTGTTTTTAATAACATTAAAGGTATTGTTGCAGGTTCCAAGTAAGCTGCCTTTTACCCTTGGTTGATTTTGTCAATGCAGATGATGCTCAAATGCTATTCCAGATGTTTTGGGATTCCACCCAAGGCACCTATTACTATTGGTACTGTTCTGTCTTAGCGTGGTAGACATTGAAGAGACGAAGTTGAACAATAACAAGGTTTATTCATTAGTACAGACACAAAACAGAACAGAAAACAAAACTGGCTCTACCCTTTTATACATGGAGCTCTGGTTAATTTCAACCAATAGTTGCAGAGTATTTCTCCCGCTTTAATTAACGAGTCTGCCCGGGCCCCAGACATTCTGTCTCTGTAGCAGCCATGTGGCCGTTGCCCTGCACCTGCTGCCATAAACAACTGAGTACATTACACCCCTCCCCCCTTAGTGAGGAGCATACTGTACCCCCTTTTATTGGGTTGCTTTAGTAAGCCGCCCCCGGATGAAGGCTACCCATTCACTCCCCTAACCTTAGCCCAGCCTGCGACCTTGTAGGACGTGTTACTTTCCTTTGTTCATTAAAGCTTTAGCAAGCAGCTAATGGAAGCTTTTGAAAACAATGCTGGCAATGCCAGCTTGTATAAAAGTACATTTGTACCTCTGAGAACGCCTCAATGCTAGCAAGAACTCCGAACGCTAAGTTAGCGCAGATAGAGCCCTCACGTACTCCTTTAGGAACTTGGGAGGCCCTTGGATTCGCTCCAATCTCCGTGGAAGTGCTGCGGTTGCCTGATCTGCAAGCCTGCCCACTGGGCTCAGCAGACCAGGACTTGGGGACCCGTTTGCAACGGGCAGAATTGGGACATGCAGGCTGACCTGTTGGTCCAGCTCTGCATGCCGGTTTGGGGTGGAATTCCCCGGATGGGTGGTGTTCCCTGAAGGGGTGGTATCCCCCTGAAGAGGGGTGGTGTTCCCCTGAGGGGTGATATTCCCCTGATCTGCAGGAGCAGGTGGTTGGGGGTTGTGTCCCGGATGGGCAACCCCCCCGTGGAGAGGCTTGAAAGGGGGTCGTGTCCCGGATGGGCAACCCCCCCGTGGAGAGGCTTAAAAAACCGATCTCGCACAATGTCCCATGCACGTGGTGCCCAAGTCAGAAGCCGCCTCGATGGCAAACCCCTCATTCGCTATTTGCGATGAGCCATATTCATGGTCATGGTGACTATCCCGATCAATCTCGGGAGCTTCCTCCCCCCCCAGAGCAGAGCCAGGAGTGGAACGGTGGCTTGGCAACCTCCAGCGAAGCTGGTCGATATGGCGCCACAGCACTCGACTGTCTTCCAACGCCACTTCGTAGGAAAGATGGCCGGTGACCCTACAAATGACAGCCACCACCTACAAGTTACCAGGGCCATAATTTCGAGCCCAAACCAGATCGGCCAAGTTCAGCCGCCTCGGTGCCCATGGTTGGGATACCTGCGATGCAACGCGGTCCGGATGTAACCTATCCAGCTTAGTGATAAGCCGGCGACCCCATCGGAGCTCGGTGGGGCTTTTGCCCGTGGCAGTACATGGAGTGGTGCGGTGGCACAGGAGAAAGTCAGCCAACCGGTGATGCCAGTTGCCGTGTGTTAGTCTTTTCAAAGAGTCTTTCGTAGTTCGCACCATGCGTTCTGCTTGACCATTTGACGCCAGGTGGAATGGCGCCGACGTAGCATGGCGGATTAGGTTTGTCCGTAGAAAAGACTGGAACTCCAAGGAAGTAAATTGAGTTCCATTGTCGGAGACAATTACGTCCGGAAGTCCATGAGTGGCAAAAATGCCGCGCAGAACCCTGATGGTGATAGTGGAAGTGGCAGTGGACACTGGAACCACCTCCAGCCACTTAGAGTGACTGTCCACTACAATAAGAAAGAGTTGCTCCTGAAAGGGGCCAGCGTAGTCGATATGGATCCTTGACCAAGGATCCTGTGTTGTTTCCCACCTATGGATGGGAGCTTGAGGCATTTCTGGCCTGGACTGTTGGCAAACATGACACCCTTGGACCTGGGCTTCGATCTCCTTATCGAGCTCAGGTGACTGCTTGCAAGCGCCTTCATTCGGACTATTCCCGGATGTCCCTCATGCAGCGATACTAGGACTCTAGTCCTCAGTGAGGTCGGGATGACTACCCGACTGTCCCACAGTAGACACCCTTTGAAGGTGGATAGCTCCGATTTTCTCCTCCAAAACCCCTGAAATTCTGTGCCCGGACACGTGTCCGGCCATCCCGATAACACCCAGTTCAACACACGTGTTAACGTGTTGTCAGCAGCTGTCTCCGCTGCTACATCCCCTGCGTGGAGAGGGGATTCAGGCAGATCCTGAATAGACAGGATGTGGTTTGCTGGTGCCGGATCAGGCTCTATATTTCTCAATGGCAACCTACTGAGGCCGTCTGCATGGCCCATCTGTTTGCCCAGCTTGTGAATCATGCAAAAATCATATGCAGCCAGAAATATGGACCATCTCAACATCCTACGAGATATTATGTGGGGTGTCTGCTTGTCAGTTGCAAACAGCCCCAACAGTGGCTTGTGGTCTGTGAAGACCGTGAAACAGCGACCATACAAGAAGTCATGGAACTTCTTGATGCCCGCTACGATTGCCAATGCTTCTCAATCTATCTGCGCGTAATTACGCTCTGCGGCAGACAGGGTTCTAGAGTAATATGCTATCGGGACCTGAGTCCCATCTGTTTTAAGATGACTTAAAACAGCTCCGATTCTGTACGGGGAAGCGTCGCACACTATGCTAACAGGAAGTCGCTCATTAAAATGAGCCAACACCGCATTTGAGGAAAGCAATGCTTTGACTGCAACAAAACTCTTCTCGTGGACACTCGTCCATGCCCAAATAGCCTGTTTATCTAGGAGCCGGTGTAACGGCTCCGCCCCGGCTGCCTTGTGAGGGAGAAATGCGTGATAGAAGTTTAACAATCCCAAGAACGCTTGGAGTTCTGTTTTTGATTTTGGACTGGGTGCTTGCTGGATCGCCTCCAGCTTAGACTGAGCAGGGTGTATGCCTTCCGCGTCTATGCGAAACTCCAGAAACTCTGTGGATGTAACCCCAATCTTACACTTATCTTTCCTGAGTTTTAGGCCCGCTTTGCAAAACCGCAGTAACACGGCCTTGAGTCTCTCAGCTAGATTCTCTACTAATTCCCCTGCGATGAGGACATCATTGAAGTATGGGCACACGCCCAGGAGGTGTCTGAGTGTTCGCTCCATGACACTCTGGAAAATACCTGGCACTACATTAATGCCAAACTGTAGCCGCCGCACCTTGAAAGCCCCCCGATGGGTCACAATAGTTTGTGCCTCTGCCGTGGCGTCATCCACCAGCAACTGTTGATAAGCCTGGGCCAAATCAAGTTTCGCAAAAATGCAACCCCCTTGTAAAGTTGCCATAATATGGCTGACTACTGGCACGGGATAGGAGTGTTGCTGCAGTGCTTTATTCAGCGTGCACTTATAGTCAGCGCAGATTCTGACCTCACCGTTGGCCTTAAGTGGCGTCACTATGGGGGTTTCCCATGGACTACTGTCCACAGGGTCTAAAATGCCCTGCTGCAAAAGTTTATCCAATTCTGCATTAATTTTGTGCTTGAGAGCGAACGGCACCCAACGCGGCTTGATTCTAATCAGTGCGAAAGAAGGATTTAACTTTAAAGCAATTGGTGGTCCCCTATACTCTCCTAATTCAGTGGTATACGTCTGCGAATTCTTGGCAGACTTGTTCCAAACTGGCCGTTTTTACGCTGTTCAGCCCCATTACCTGAATTCTCAGGGCCTCGAACCAATCAAGCCCGATTAGGCTTGTCATGTCCCCATCGACCACAACTATATTCAGCATTCCCAAGAATTTCCGAAAGTTCACCCTTATAGTGGCTTCCCCCTTAACTCTGACCGGGGAATTCTGGAAATCAGTCAATATTAGGTTTGATGGCCTAATTTTCAGCCGTTGGCCACTTCGCCCACAGATTCTGTTAAGGGTGCTCTGGGAAATGATGGACACAGCGGACCCTGTGTCCAGTTCCATCCTTACTGGGACCCCTTGCAACCTTACTTCAATTTACAGCTTTTTCTTTAAAGGCCTATGCCCCCCCCGGTTCTATGGACGCTGCGCCTGGTCCCTCTGCTCGAAGGCGTGCTGCCATGCGATGACCGACAGCTTCGGCTCGAAGTGCTCCTTGAGCATCTTTTTAAGCTCGCCGTAGGGCACTGTCTCTAATGGCACTGGGGACATGAGGTTTTCCGCGATGTCAAAAACAGTTTGGCCACACAGAGTAGCATGGCGGCCTTCAATTCGTCTTCCGCGATTCGGTTAATGCGGAAGTAGTTCTCGGCCCGGGCGACGTACGAGCTCCACCGCTCCAGGTGAGCAACGTTGAACTCCGCTAGCCAACCCAGCTTGGCCATGATGAAGTCTCTCCTCTACCACATGCTGCCACTCATTAGAGGGTTCTCCGGGCAGTTCCTCGCAGCACTCTCCCCCAGCGTTTGTACTGGTGGGTGAGTGAGCTGAACTAGGAATGCCGACCCTCAATGTGGTCTGGCCCTCCTTTACAGTAATTCGGGCCCTTCGTTAAGGTGGCAGCAGTGATCCCACCTTCGTCGCCAATTATTCTGTCTTAGCGTGGTAGACATTGAAGAGACGAAGTTGAACAATAACCAGGTTTATTCATTAGTACAGACACAGAACAGAACAGAAAACAAAACTGGCTCCACCCTTTTATACACGGAGCTCTGGTTAATCTCAACCAATAGTTGCAGAGTATTTCTCCCACTTTAATTAATGAGTCTGCCCAGGCCCCAGACATTCTGTCTCTGTAGCAGCCACGTGGCCGTTGCCCTGCACCTGCTGCCATAAACAACTGAGTACATTACAGGTACTATCTTTGCTTTCTCTTGCCACAATTATTCTACTTCTACTTGCAGGTCTTTGTATTTTGTGATTTTCTCCAGTTCTTTCTTTTCTGTTCTGCTGTCTCCAGGTACTCTTACTATTCAGATTTTGTCTTCCTTATCTACAGTTGTTAGGTCTTATCTAAAGTCCCAAAGCGCTTCAGTTTCTTTATCTACTATTTTGTCTACTTTGTAGTCCTACCAGTTCTTGCTTGTAGTCAAATGGTATTTCTTGCAGATATTCTTGCTACTACTTTGTCATGCCATTGTTTGTAGTTAGTCTGTACGATCTTCTTCCAGCTACTAATTAGGAGATCCACTGTTTCTTCAGCTTTTTTGGAGAGACAGCATTTGCTATCTGTTGCTGTCTTCTCAATTCTGGCTTTATATGCATTTGTTCTTAAGGCTTGGTCTCATACAGACAGAATTAGCCCCTCTGTCTCTTTCTTCAATTTTCCTGCTCTTTGCCATTGCCAGGTCTTGTTATTTACTTTGCCTCCTAATTTCTTTATGTACTGGCCATGTAATACTTTGCCTTACCATGTCTCTTTTCTATTCTTCATTTGATCTTTTCTATAGGCCAGATTTGTCTCTGTGGTATTCACTAAGTCTTCATGATGTGCTAGTTTGCATGCATCTTCTTCACTGTCTTTTCCCATACATACATATTTCCTCTTAAGATTTCAAGCTTTGTTTGTGTGTCTTTCTCTTTCTCTCTGTGTGCATGTAGCTTAAAGGTGCTGAATGTGTAATAATAATGCCCATGCTGATCCCAAAATTTCTCATTTGTGTGAAAAAGAGGTAGATACATGTATGAGGAAGGGATGAATATGCAAAACATCTTAGTAAGATACAATATTCTCCTATCTCTCTCTCCTCCTCCAATATTATCAAGGCAACTTTGGAAATCAGAAAATTATGGTAATCTAAAATCTATAATTATTTTAAAAATAAAAATGGAAACTGATAGTAAAGAGGTATATATAAAACAATAGTTGGATAAAAGGCAAAAACATTTGTCCAAACCAAATTATAGCAAATTTTTCTTCTTTTTAAGGTTCCTAAATAACAAAGAGAAAGCTGCAGAAGTGAACAGACCAATGTTCTTGCCTATCATGGGTGTTTTAGCCTTGAGTTGGACAAGCTTCTGCTTTAGTGTAGTTTGGGGTTTAAAGTGTGTATGTACAATATATTGTGTTGGTTGAAAATCTTCCTGAGTACCTGAGGATAAAACACCCAGACACAAACTAAGCATTGTACTGTGATATATGCAGTACAATGCAGTGAGACATGTACAGATATGTACATTGGAGAAACAAAACAAACACATGGCACAACATAGGAGAACAAATCCATCAGGACATGATTTGGCAGTCCATCTGCATTTGAAAGACAAAGGTCACTTTTTTGAAGATAGCAGGGTCTCTTCTGGTTTGAAAGAGGGGTCAAGGAGGCCATCTACATTAAGACTGAACAGCTCTCTCTTAACAGACGGAGAGGGATATGACACCACCTACCTCCTGTTTACAACACAGTCCTTTCAGCAGTTCCAAGAAAGTACCACACCCATATGAGAACATAGATAAATCTCCAAGTGGCCTCAACAACTCTCAGAATGAATGCTAATGACCAGATCTGCAAGAAATATAAATCCTTCCATCCTCCACTGTTCAGTCAGACCTGAAGAAGCTTCTTGGATGAAAAGCAAAAGGTCTTCAAGGGGGGGGAAATCCAGTTACCTTTTGAAAATGTACCTTTGGGACTCGTAAAAATTATCTTCTTCCCTAAATAATGCAAATTGACCAAAGCAGTTGTAGATGAATCCTAAAAGAAAATAAGATACTTAAATAACCACCACCCATCAATGTTTTCATTTTCCCTTTTTCCTTCTATTTAAAAGCTACATATTAAAAGGCATTATTAGCAGCATAAGTACAGAAAATGTACTATAAACAAACCTGAAAGCATATTTCCACTGCAGAGCAGATCACATTTTAATCATGAAAATAATGGTATCATCCCATACATGCAAAATGCTGTGAAATAGCAATTGAGACTGTGACTAGGTGAGCAAGTACTAAACGGATTGAAATTATCTTTTTCTTTCAGTTTAAAAAAATGAAATCGAAATATATTGTTTTCCACTGAGACAAACAGAATACATGGTTGATTATCAGACTTATTAAGAAACAATCAGAATTCTATGAAAAAAAGATACTCACAGATAAATGGAATAGGTGAGATCTATTTATTTTTTCCCTCATTCATCTATGCTGAAATAGGTTTCTAGTTGATGAACAAAATATATGTAAATGTGTGGACACACAGCAAATGATTGCTGATGCAGACTGCATGGAAATTGTCAGATCCTTCATTTTTTTTCCAAAAGCTTTGTAGGAAGACAATAAGGATGCATAAATCTAATCATGGGCATCTGCATAAAGTTCTTGCTTTCATCAAAATAACACATGGACAAAAAGGGTGTTGCTTGTATTGGGAGAGTGTGATGCTCTTTTTGTTGTTCTGGGGCCATGGGCATTCCACACCCCCAGCCCAGGAATGCTGCTTATTTTACACATGCAGGTATTCCTTGCTTAGTGCCCACAATTGGGACTGGCAACTCTATCACTTAGGGCCACAGTCACATGATCACAACAAACTTAGGTCACTTCCCATTTGTTCATTAAGCAAGACGTCATGTGACCACAATTTGCAGTTTTACTTCTGTGTTCTCCATTATCTCTGCTTCTCACAAACTGATTGTGAAATGCTTGAATGGTGATCACATGACTTTGGGATACTGCAATGGTCATAGATTGGTTGCAAAGCTATTTTCTAACATCATCATAAAATTAAATGATCACTAAATGAGGCAATCAATAAGCGAGGATTACCTGTATTGGATTTGGAACACACACTGAAATTCCTACTTATCCTGGAACCTCACTGATTAGTTCTATTTTAAGCTGACCATACAGGCAGAGGAAGGTATAGTATCATTGTGGATTTGTGTCATCTTTAGTTTATAATAGATAAATTACTAGTTTTTCTTACATACCATTCCTGCATTGCATGGTGGAGTTCTCTCTTTCATTTTAGGTAGATTCTAACTTAGCACTATGACTAGGAAACTCACTGACATCATTGTAGTTTAAATTGATCATGAGCCCAAATCTATTCATTTATAATACCATCTAATTCTTAACTTGATCTTGGACACGAATATCTATAACCATAGCACTGTAGCAAAGCTACATTTTGTTTAACCATAAAGTATTGAATAGTTCACAAGTTCTTGGGCTCATATCAACCCATAAACTATAATTTACAAGTCACAATGGCTGGGCTTACAGTCATACAAATTAAACTAACAGCAAGCAAACTATGGTTTGGTCTGATTGTAAACCTAGCCAAATTCTTCAGATATTTTAAATTCCAAGGCACGAGGTCGGTTAGATATCCATTTTATATCATGTTCTTCCATGATGGAAGAAAGGCAGGATTTAAATATATTTGGTTAAAAAAAGCCTACACTTCCCTTATTAATGACTACTATATAAAAATAAGAAAACAAGAATAAGAAAGTCACTCTAAGGTTGAAAAAGCATGCTTAATATTTATTTTAATTATTTTACTTATGCATTAGATTTTTATCCCACCTATATTAATTTTATAAATAACTCAAGGCAGCCAACATATTTAATACTCCTTTGTCCTCCTGTTTTCCCCACAACAATCCTGTGAGATGGGTCCAGCTGACAGAGAGTGACTTAGCTGGCTTTCATGCCTAAGGCGGGACTAGAACCTCTAGGCCATCACCTTAACTACTACACCAAGGTACTAATATTAATAGTTAATCTCGTTCCACATACACACACACAAACACACATACACTTAAATAAAAATTTATTTGATTTTTGAAATTTATTCATCAAGATACAAACCAGAAAAATTCCACTCAGCATAGACTAAGGAACAGCAATTATGAATTGTGGACAGAAGCACTCCTGGAACACCTGTACTATGACTGTTTGAGCTTAAGGATGGTAGTTTTGCTTTAATTAGTAAATGGTGAATCAGTGATTGCTACATTGTAGTATTTAATATGCAGAGTTTCAGATGGAGAGTTGAAAAGAGTACCATATTTTACCAACCTTGCATCCCAAACATATTTTTTTCTGCAATAAAAAATACAAAGGAACAGAAAAGGAGGATATATTACAAATACAGAACAATGCGCTCAAAAATAAATTTCAGTTAGCACAGCTCTTTATTTCTTACAACAAATATTTCAGAAACTGGGATAGGTTTCAAAACTAGTTAATGCTATGACACAGGGGACCTGTTGTTCAAAGGAGAAGGAAAGTCAAACTCACCCTCTGAGCCTTTGGGTGAGCCTAAAATAGTTATCTAGATTCTAGCTCAAATTGTCTAAATATGTGCAAAGATTTAAAGGGGCAAACTTCTTAAACTGTTACAATAGAATATTTGTAGCTCAGGATTAAATTGTGGAGTCCTTGGTGCTTTCTCTGATCTTGGTTGATTGCTTGCAGGTATTTCATTGCCCAACTAGGTAACATCATCAGTGTCCTTGTACATATACAAAAAAGTAAACATTTTCAAATCTGCTATTAGAAAGCAATTTGATATCTTTGCATATTTTATCCTGTAATAGCTTCATATATGAATGGAAACTGTGTATAGACTGAAATTTAAGCACTAATAATATGTGCATTAATTGCGATTAATATTTTTAAAATAAAAATGTTTTCCTCTATGACTGTTAATTTTGTCTTCAAAGCTGTTACATTGGAGGCCTAAAACTGTGAAACAATTATCATTACAAAATGAAACTTACACAAGATGGGAATGTCATTCATGACTTCCTTTAATTTGAAAGCACTCTCATAATTTTCTGACCCTTCTTACAATAATGATGATGTTCTGCAGAGTTTTTTTCTCCTCTTTTAAACCAAGTAAGCAAAGAAAAGGGGAAAGACAAGCAATTAATGTCAAGATGATTGGAGGGCATTTTTCTGGATCAATATAAAATGATTTCTTTTCAGAATTTAACTTACCCATTATGTGTTTTAAAACTGAAGATAGATGTACAGCATTAACCAGATACAGCAGTAACTGAATATTAATTGACCTGAAACAAGGATAGTTAAAAAGGAGATATGGATCTATTACTAAACCTCTATAGGCATTTGAAGCAAATAGCCACTTTTCTTTATCTGGAATGTATTGAGACATGCCTTGATCTTTAATTCAAATTGTACTCCAGTCCTTCTTTCTAGGTCACTATTTGGCATTCAATTCTAGCTGGTGGATAGCATAAATCATACTCTCATTTATCAACTCTTCTTGATTTACAGAGAAATGCACAAAATACTGAAGAATAGAAGGTAACAAATACCGAAGAATAGCAATAGCAATAGCACTTAGACTTATATGCCACTTCACAGTGCTTTACAGCCCTCTCTAAGTGGTTTACAGAGTCAGCACATTCCCACCAACAATCTAGGTCCTCATTTTACCGATTTTGGATAGATGGAAGGCTGAGTCAGATTTGAGCCAATCAGAATCGAACTGCTGGCAGTCGGCAGAATTAGCCTGCAATATTCCATTCTAATCACTGCACCACCACAGCTCAAGAACATTGGTCATTCAATTAAAAGGTAACTCACTGAAATTTGAACGAGCATCTGCATCCTCACTTTCACACAAAAATGACATCTAAAAATTGCCACTATCTTTGCTATATGTAGTGTCTTCACTGTTCTAAGTTAAACAACTGCATGGAGAATGAAGGAAAAATAAATCAAATTATCTAAGAGCTCAATTAAAGGACACAAAATGAATCCTACCCAGAATCTTGTGTGTTTAAAACCATATATATTTATGTTAGGGGTACCAAGTTTAGAATAAAACTGAGTTGTGAAATGCATTATGCATTATATATTTACTATGCAGTTTCACAATTTGTTAGTTTACCAAAATTTGCATCCATAAAATATGTTAAATCTTCATCAATAAATAAAACTTCCCATTAAGCATGTAGAATCTGATCAAGCCTCCCCATCAATAACATCATTCCAAACATTGGATCTAGTGAAATTGCACATTTCCAGACATAACATATACCTTTGGACAATTCCAATAGCAACATCAGTAGCCCCATTCTCACTGGAAAAACAATGAAGTCATAAGCCTAAACTATTGAGGGAAAAGAGTAACTATATAAAAATTAATAGCAGTTCTTCAATTAGGCCTTTCAAAAAAATTTGCGGGGAGTGGAGAATGCAACACAGAACTAAATTATTCTTGGATAAGCTTCTCTTTCGCTATTTATTGTTTTCTGTCCAGCTTTGCCATAAAGCTGCTAATCTTCCTTCTAATCAGCTATTGAACTTCCCCCACAGAACAAAAGACGGTTATTTCACTACTCTTATTTTATTTCTCTATTGTTAATGCTTCCTTTTTCTAACAAAATACTTGGAAGCTGTCTGTAATGACTTTGTCATAAATCTATGCATGCCAGTGAAGATTGCATATAAATTAATTAATGCATACATTTTGCTGCTTCCTTAACTCACATTGTCATTTTTCTCAGCAGACTTCTTCTGAAGTTTTGCACAACTTTCATAATCTATGATCAATAAAATGGGAAGAATCAGATATGTTCTAAGGCACATCTTCTTTGTTTTTAATGTCAGGTCTCCAACGTTATTTCTCTTTTAACATATAATCAATATTTTACCTGCACTCCAATCTATAAGAGCTGCTTAGCATAGCACTGTACTCATGTACGCACTTGCTTTATCTAATATACATAACACTAAATCTGTATAATCTCAGCAATTATATGCATTTATATATCCAATATGTATCTTTGAAAAAAGGAAAGGAAACCCATCTCATCAACTTATCAAACTTTAACAGAGTGACTATGATCATTCAAGATATTTAGTGATATTCTAGGTGAACACAATGAACTGAATGATTAATTAACCAAGTGGTCTGAGTTTGCATAACATATTAAGACACAAATACAATCAGATAAGCTTAAAACCAGCTAGGATTACACATTATTCAAATATATCACCAACATTTTTACAGCACATGGTGAAGCACATTGTATGAGTGCAACCAAGTATGTAAATGGAACTTTACTAACTTTTATCTTTGCAATTTCAGTTGATGAATTCAACACGGAAGATGTTGTTTTTGTTTTTAATATTTAAACTTGATGAAACTTTGCCCAATTCTTCTAACAGTTCTCCCATGATGCGAAATAACAAGAGAAAGCCAATCAAATCACTTCCTATACTGCCAAAGTCTCTCCTGGATCTTTTTTAAGGACAGTAAAGATGTTTTTTAAAGGCATCTAACCTGAAAACATGATGTATTTTGTCATATGCTTCCCCAGGGGCAGTCCTGTTAACTCCAGAAACCTTTACTAGTGGATTTAATTTTGTTGATACTGTCTTGAAAGCAGCCTTATCAGCAGCGTACAGCAGTGCCTGCACCAGGCAGACACCTGCAGTGCAGACCTAAGCTTAGGCAACACCCTCCATATCAGGCAGGAAAAGAACCCCCCTCCCCCCCAAAAGCCCCTCTTCATGCGCAAAGACAACTGCCTGATGTAGGTGATTAATGTGTGCTGCATTGGCCCATGGTTGGACGATGACACAATTCTTGAATAGCTTTTCAGAAATAATTGGTTTCATTTGAGGTATGAATGCAATGAACCCATTCCATAACTAGAAAAAAAAAATAAAGGTGGAGGATTCTACGCTATCAGAGTATAAGTATGTATATGTGTTAAAAAGTGTACAAATGAGACGTGAGAAAAGAGGGCATAGTTTAAGAAATATATGAAATGCACCTGAACTACCATTCTTTATATATAATTTTTAAACTTAAGAAAATGTAAACAATTTCTATCTCTGCTTGCATTTTATAGCTATTGCTCAAACAAATCACTGTTTGCCAGAAAAGCAATTCTTGATAAATTGTAACTGAAATGCTCATAAACCTCTGGATCACAGATAATAGTTAATATTCAGATCCTTCTGACAGCAGGCAAAATAGCAACCTTCCATATCTCTAAATCCTTCCTTTAATGCAGAAAGAGCTATCTATTAGAGTGCAGTATTGTAATGCAACCTTATTGTCATTCAAATCTTCAATATCCACAAAGAGCGTAATTCTCTGAGAAGTTCACCCATATAACTGAAAAGAATGAGAATGCACCTGTATAACTGAAAGATTATTATGCATGGTGAATTATGCCTCATACTTGGGAAATACAGCATTTTAAGGTGTGTTAGTCTGAAAGAAATACATTTCAAAATATACATAAAGTCATGAGTGCTTAAAATCTGCTCATCTAAACTTGACTGTAAATAAAACAGCTCCATACTTAATTTGAATCTTTCTGCAGTGTTTGTTAAGTCAAGTTGATGCCTCACTCAACTAAGCAGGTAGACAATTTATTTTATGGTGCCAAATCTAGATGACAATTGAAATTGAAACTGGAAAATTAGCCAATTACCAAACTTACTTGGTTTTTTTTTCTTCGCCAATTGCCTTATTAAAGGCAAAATAACCTTTAATTCTAATTCCCTTAGAATAAATTCACATGAAGAAATTTCTTTTTAAAGCATGAGAATGCAATGGCTCAAAAGGAATCTGTCTTGAATTCTCCTACTGAATCCAGCAACTATTATGAATACCTTTTGGATTTAATCAAAAGACACTACTGTCAAAGAATAATGGTCTTTTTGCATGAGTGTAGAGGATGCAGAAGGATTGGTATAAGAAAATATTTAGGGTAGCTGAGACTGCAGCCTATACAGATTGAGACAAGCCTAACTATAAAGTAGACCATTAATAGAAGATGATATGAATGGGGTGTGCAGCATTGATAAGAGTGCTTTGAGGACTTTCTTCTCTTTACATCATTCAGGTTTTGAACTTCAGTATGCTAACAACAAAATAAAATCTGCTAAAACAAGCAAATCTTATTTTCAAATAAGCAGATTCAAAACAGAGTTACTATGTCCAAAAATATTTTGACAGTACCCATGCTTGTTGCTCCAGAACAAGTAATGAGAAATAGAAAAGGTGTCCTCCCAAGTATTCTCTGCATTGCTTCTAGATTGGACGGCTACAGTACTGCAGTGTAGTACTGCTGTGTCTCACATATCGCTATCCATATCCATATATTATCTTCCAATAATTTTAGCTTCTAAAATATAATATTACACTGTGGCTCCAAATGAAATGCAAGCTATCCATTAAAACCAAAGTATAAAATAATATACCCCAGAGTGAGATCAGACCAAATTTAATTTTTTTATTTCCAATGGCATTCTCTGCCTTTTATGAAAGAAGCACAAATACAAATTACAAGATATGCTTATGAACCGTTTAGTTACCTTGAAAATCAACTTACATGGCCCAGGGTATCACTTTAATTCTTTACTTGATTTCAAGACCCCTTGAATGTGATATCTTGGAATTTCAGTATTTTCATTCTCATTATTCTTATTTTATAGGGTGAGAGAGATATGTGTTAATGTACAACAGACTAAAACCAGATGTATTCTTAGCCACCAGAACAGCACTGGAGGAGAGTTTCACATTTCAGATTGTGACATTGTGACATTGTGACATTGCAATAATAGTTTTGATCACTGCTGTTCCAGTGAATATCAGAAGCTCCAATTCCGATACATCCAAAAAGACAATGCACATATTTTATACAGCAATGTGTAAAGTGTGATGATGATAAAAACAATGTGTAACAATGTGTAACTAAGGGATCACCTTAGTTCTGCGGTTACAAAAATGCATAGGATGAATGCAGAAAAACTGACATTAAAATAAAATTGAATTATCTCCTCAAAATATCTAAAAGTACAAAACCAAAGACAAGGAGACCATAAATATACCATCAGCTGTACAACCTTGAATACAAATAACCTCAACATTTGTATTTCCTGTTTCATTTAGTTGTAGTGTATAAACATCAAAAAGAAAAACCTCCAGATGGGAATTAAATACAGTACTGTCGAGCTGCTGAAAGACTGTCTAGCCAATGAAACTAAAAGATGATAAAGAAAATGTAAAATGAGCATGGTAATAGTTTCTAATTACAACACTGCAATATGTCAACCAAAAGAAAGGCATCTGACTGCTACAAATATTCCACATTTCAGGAGGCTCTAAAGTAAATGGGAAAAGAATTATTACAAAGATAACTTTTTGCATTCTTTATTTGCTATGAAATGTGTAGAAAATGAACATTCAATGGTTAAATGATCAGAGATTCTCCTTATAAAACACAGATTTTAAATCAAGGCAGAATTCCAAAATTAAAATTTTAACTGAGGATACCCACTTCCAGGGACAATATTTTATTAAGCTTGGTGCATCTTTCAATAATCTCAGACTTGGTTGTGATTTAGAAATTAGCCATACTATAGTATATGTGTATATCCTAATTTAGAAGAGATTTTCTTTCACAGCATGCAAAAAGGACATTCTGATTATGAAGCAGATATTATTTCAGATACCCAAACATGGAGAATATCTCATGGGGATTGAGAAAAGTACCTTAAATTATTTCATTGATACTTATAAATCCCAGCAATTGGTATTGCCAATTATCCTAATCAAATCACCTTTGTGCTAAAGAACAAAAACAAGGAGCTTTTGTGTTTGATTATTATGTTTCCACAGCCATCATTAGGTTTACTGCATCAACCACACTTACTGAACCATAAAAGTTTGTTATTTGCCTCACCAGTGCAGTAGGGAAAGCTTGTCATACAATTCCTCATAAACAAGAAAGTATTTCAGCTCACTGATAGGAACAGTGTTAAACTCTTCCAACAAAAATACATGGCCTATTGTTAGTTTAAAGCTAAGTATCTTTCTTAAAAATATTTTAAATTTGATCAAATCGTTTCAGTCATGAATCTGAACTTTGCCTCTGAAGCTTTTATTTTCAAATCACATGAAACTGCAATTTTGAAACATTTTTACAGTTCCCCACTACCACTCTGGATCCCTAATTTATTTTGTATTCTCCGACAGTTATATTTAAACACATGTTAACCGAACAATGAAGTTTCAGTATAAGGTTGCTTGTTTAAGTGAGCTCAGATGCAGATTCTTATAATAATTTTCTATTCTCGTTACTCATCAGACTTCTGGAGACTTAGCCCAATTTCTCAAGGTTTTGCACTACTTTACAACCTTAATATCCAGCTGTGCAGCTGAGCAGGGAGATAACCACAATCATTTTCCTTATCTGTAATGATGTAATACATCCCAACACTGACCCCAGATGACTACAAGAATAATAGTTTGGGGGGGGAAATCACAGAGATGACAAGCAATAGTCAATCTTTTTGTTGTTATTGCAGAAAAGTACAACTAAACAAAGAAGCATAATACTTCCAATTTTAACCCTTCCTCAAAAAAAACCTCTGCATGTGTGTGTGTGTGTGTGTGTATGAGAACAAGAGAAAGAGAAAATAAACTGAGGTTAACTTCATAATCTGTAATCAAAACGAATACCAGCAACATTCTAAATAGCTTCACCTGAAATAATGAAAGTCCTTGGGTGGGCTGTAATCTAAAAATAGCCCTTTCCTGATGAAATTTGTGGTTTCTGTCAGCAGAAAAGAGACAGCAGGCAGCTAAAAAGTGTTGTCAAAGGAGCAGAAGAAAATCTCCAGATGAGATTTTGCTGCTCTTCCAGCTGCTGCTGCTGCTCTTCCGCTGGTTTGTACCCAAATCCTCCCTTCATTTTCAGCACTCATCTGAATTAATCTTTCGGTGAGCTACAGCTAGAGGGATCCTTACCTTCTGCAGAAGTTGGGAACCTGAGTATTTCGCTGCAATAGATCTGATCTCCCCACCGAAAGCAGAGGCCCAGAGTTTTACCCTACGGAGGAAAATAGGCAGACACATATATTGAAAAGGGAAATGTAATTACACACTTCAATAAACAACATCTCAGACAGACAGACAGACACAGAGAAATAAATACACGGTAGAGTCCGAACTGTTAATTCCCACGTTTTCCCCTTTAAAACAACCTTGTGGTGATTCTGAAGGGAAGACCCCAAGCCGATCTATTCTGCTAGGTAAGGCGCGAGTAAGCCCTCTTTCGGCCAAACTTGAAGAGAAACTTATCCCTATATGCACGAGAGGGAGAAATTACAGGATATATACGGCGACGGAGACTCTAGATCCGCTTTTGCAAGATCACTTATCCCTGAGCATCTGATATGAAACGGGACTGCAATGGCAAAGCGTCTGGAGCTCGTCGGCGCCGCAGCCGAAAGTTCATACGGCGGAAAGCTTGCGACGAGGGCTTTACTGCTCTCCTCCACCCCAATTCCAAGAGCTGCCAGCGGACCCCTTGTCAGAAAAGCTGAGGGGAAGCCAGCGCGATGCCCCCGTCCAAACCACCAGAAGTCTCTCTCCCCACCCATCCCAACCGTTGGCCGGCGCCGGCGAACTCTTCCACACAGCCTGCGACACTCACACAGACAAGGGGATCTGCTGCTCCGAACCGGCTCCTCCGGCGAGCCCGACGCTAGCCGCCGTCCAGACCAGAGCCAGGAAGGCAGGCAGAGTCCGCAGCGGACGCCGGGTCTCCGGCATGGTTCTCCTTCCTCACTCGGGAGCTTCGGAAGCGGCGGTTCTGTGGACTCCGGCCGGCTCGGAGGGCTGGCGCGGTTGCGGCAAGAGAAGGGGGCGAAAGCGGAGCAAAGGCCGGCCAGGGGGAGCAGTCACGGCACCATCTTTTCCCGGCTCCGAAGGAAAGAGACTTGGCGGACCCGAAAACTTCGGCGCCCTTGGGGGTCGTCCGGCAGCAGCACTGCGGCTCGCCCCACGGCCGCCGCTCGGACCTTAACTCCGCAATCGGCGGAAGCGAGGCGCCGCCGGAGTTACTTCTCGGACCTCGTGCTGCTTCGCGACGTCCCGGCGCGGGGAGGCAGGCGGGGGTTCGACGGGGATCTTGTCGACGGGCAAGCGCTGGGGCGGGAGGCTCTCGGCTGTCTCTCCTCGCCGCGCTTCCCCTCTCACTTTGCTCCAAAGGCAACGCCGCTCGGTGGTCCCCGCTTTTTGTATCGCGCGCCCGTGCGTGTGTGAGCGCGAGGCTGAAGGGGAGAGCGCGAGCCAGCCCCAGCGCGCGTTTATTCACAGCGCCGCGAAGCTCCCGCGCAGCCTTGTTCTCGCCGGCAGCGAGAGCGGAGCGAAGCTGTCCAGGGAGCGGCGTGCGCCGTCATGCAGCCCCACTGAAAAAGAAAGGGAGGGGGGGGGGAATCAGCCCGCGAAAGCTGGCGGGAGCCGAGTAAGTTCCGAAGCCCAGACAGGTGGCAGGGTCGTCCGCGCGCGGG
Source organism: Azemiops feae (assembly GCA_023970755.1). Classification (NCBI taxonomy): domain Eukaryota; kingdom Metazoa; phylum Chordata; class Lepidosauria; order Squamata; family Viperidae; genus Azemiops; species Azemiops feae. The sequence continues at coordinate 911,776 of JALGBA010000263.1, read as the reverse complement.
TCTTGGCCGAAGCTGCAAAGCACACGAGCGCCGCAAATGCAGCCCCTGTCCCCGCTGCGGGTTAGTTTCAGGCAGCGCGCGGCTGCGTGGCAGACAGCTGTTAACGCAGCCGTGGAGAGAGGGAGGGAGGGCTGAGTGGATCGCTTCACCTCTCCCGCCCGGAGAGCGGCCAAGTCGCAGCACGGGAGGGGGAGGAGGAGGAAGAGGCGAGGAAGGCACGCACGCAAGGTCGGGCCCTGCCTTCCTGCGTCTTTCTAGGGTAACCTGCAGGCCGCTTGTCCGGACTACGACCGTCTGATATAAACCACGCCGGCTGGTCAACTCATCGCCTTGTCCTTGAGTAGTCCGGATGGGCCTCTCGCTTGAACCTTGGCTGCAATGAAGCCAGATCCGAGAGATCTGGCTGAAATCGAGAGGTAGGGGGTGGGGGTGGGGTGGGGGGTGAAATGGGGGTTGTCAGGAAAGGAAATGCCGCACAAGGAAATCAATGCAAGTTTAAGTGGCTGCTGGAGCCGAGGAATAAATTATTAATTTGGCCCTGTGGAGGAATCCCCTTGTTAAAAGATGGGCAAGATCTCAAGCTATTGCTTTGCGACTGTGTCTGGTGGAGAGGGGGAGCCGGCCCGGGACAGACGCTGAAAGAAAAGGTTCTTTTTTTTCTTTTTCTTTTTCTTTTTTTTTCATTGAGCACTTGAGATAGTCCTTACTACTTTGCCCTCTTCCCTCTCTTTGGTAACTCTTACGTTAAATACAAACAAAGTTTCCTGCCAAATTGTAAATAAGCTACCAAAAGGTAAATTGAAGCTGAAGTGGAACAGGGCTGAGTCATCCTGGGGAGGGGAGGGGAGGGGGGAGAATGCCCCGAGTGCTAGTATTGCTTTAGAGAAGGACTCTTTGGAAGTACAATCTGCAAGTCAATGTCTCTCCTCCTGATTAAAAATCTCCTCCTTCCTTTTCAGCATGCTGGTCATTACCTACAGTGCAGCCAGCCAGCCTTTCTTGTCTTTTTAAAAGCCACCTCAGGAGAAAAATAAAAAGGTTCTGGCAGTGCACATTTATGGAACACATTGGACATGCACAATTCAACCGTCCTTGCCGATGCTTTTATCTGATGAAAATAACTTTTTCTTCCCATCTTTCATTTGAGTGAGAAGTTGAGAGTTGCAAGGCTATTTTGCAGAGCAGCACCGTCAACATCTTTCTACTGCAGCCCGGCAGTGAATCCATGCTCTTTTTCCTTGAGTCATGCAGACAGGTAGAGAGGAATGTGAGTGTTCTCAGATGTCTCCGTGACAGAAACCAGAAAAGCCCAGAATAAGTTTGAGATGCTCCAGTTATTATCTTTTGGCATCTCTGTGCATGACTGTCTTGTCAGTTTTCATCTGAGGTTAAAGCACTCCCACAAAATCTCATACTAAGTTGTGTTTCATTTTGTTCCTTAGCGCTGCTATGCATGTTCCCAGGTTGTGCTTTTGCTATCTATACCTTTAACAGGGTTCTGTTACAAGGACCCTTTACAAGGATCGATGAAAAAGGTGTGAGTTCAAATAAAATCAGCACCAGACAGTATGTCCGAGGATGATCCCAAGCCTATACAGCATATGATGCTATGCAGTTTCAAGGTAAGATGGTCCCAATATCCAAGCCCTTTGTTATCAACCTGTGTTAATGAGTAAGAGCAAAATTGAAAGATTGTGTTAAACAGTTTTTTAAATTAGGAACAATTTATCTCAATTTAGATAGCAATCCATCTAAAGTTCATGACTTTGGGCAGCTAAAAATAATTAGAAGAGCATGCAAAGTATAAAAATAACCATGCATATATGATCAAACAATATACTCAGCCATAACAAATCAATACAACAATTGTACAGGCAACAATATTTGTTAACAGGCAAGAGCTTCTGGTTTTTTTTTTTCTGTTCAATCAGAGACTATTACCTGGACAAGTCCCTGCAATTTTCTTGGCAAGGTTTTTTTAGAAGTGCTTTGCCATTGCTCCTTCCTAGGACTGAGAAAAAATAACTGGCCCAAAGTTACCCAGCTGGCTTTGCACTTAAGGTAAAACTGGTAGATAGAACTCATGATCTCCAGGTTTCCAGCCTTAGCCATTACCCCAAACTGGCTCTCAAAGGAGATATGGAACATTGTAATTTTCAGAATTTTTCAAATGAGGGATTGTTATAGTGCTGAAGGAACAGTGGCTGCTGGAGCAACTGAAATGTTAAATTGCTACAATCATAGTAGAAAATAGTTGCAAAAGTATAAATGGATTCAGCTTAAGTTAGCCACATTTTGGTCTTAAACTAAAAAATTAGACATGGCAAATTCAATGAAACAGCTAGCTCTTTTATAGCTTGCTATCCTAGTAATAGCTATGTTTGCTTGAAATAGCAATATTTCATACACATGAGAAGTAATATGTTAGAGGCTATGCAATTCTGAATCCCACAGAGAACCTTTTTTTTTTTTTTTAGAAAAGATGGAATGCTTAGGATTAAAAAACTGTATGCCATTTTAAAGACATACATACCCGTAGTATATATTGCTAAAACAGCCTTTCATACATGTTTCTTCCATTGGACATTTGAGGCAGACAATTTCTTGAAATTATAGAAAGGTGAACTTCAGTTAAAACATCAACAGATCTCCCTGACATTGTTCAGAGAAGATGCCCTTTCCGGAAATTGTAATATTAGGTTAGATGGGTACTTGTTGCTGATACTGTTGATACATTATGAATTTCGCTATGTCAATACACTTGAGAGACTGTGGGAACAATCAGGGAAGGAAAGGAATTCAGCAAGTGCAAGAAGAGGCAGCCCACCCCAGAGGTGGGGAGTGTGAGAAAGAAATATTTCAGAAAGACTCCACTTTACCTGGCTTGCTTTAAATCAGGGGTATCAAACTGCCAGCCTGCGGGCCAGATGCGTCATACCGAAACCGCACACACCCCATTGCCGGCAATGGGGAAAAAGTTGCAATATGTCGTGACACGTCACGTGACGTTGCGAGTTTGTTTTAAATCTATGTGGTGTTAAAAGTTTTCAATATTTTTTCCCCATTAAAGATGTTTGTCTGAAATTCATCTGATTCCCACTTCTTTTTTTTCAATGTTTTATTGATTTTCTAATTTTACGTTTAAGTATTTAAAAAGCAACGTGGCGGCTGAGTTAATCGAAAATTCAATGAAATACAAACATCTTTAGTGCAAGTCTCAAACTACCACATTAAATATTTCCTCTCTTTTCCCCTTAGTATTTACTGTCTCATATTTAAACTAATACAGTTCTTATTTAAACTAATACAGTCCTCAATGGAACCGCATCTACATGGAGGGAAGTGTGTAGTGGGGTGCCCCAGGGCTCTGTTCTGGGCCCAGTGCTCTTCAACATCTTCATCAACGATTTGGATGAGGGGATAGATGGGGAACTCATCAAATTTGCAGATGACATCAAGCTGGCAGGAATAGCCAACACTCCAGAAGACAGGCTTAAGATACAGGAGGACCTGGACAGACTTGAACACTGGGCGCTATCTTAACAAAATGAAATTCAATGGTGAAAAAAGTAAGGTTCTACATTTAGGCAAGAAAAACCAAATGTACAGGTATAGTATAGGGGATACCTTGCTCAATAGTAATAACTGTGAGAGGGATCTTGGGAGTCCTGGTGGACAATCACTTAAATATGAGCCAGCAGTGTGCTGCAGCTGCCAAAAAAGCCAACACAGTGCTGGGCTGCATTAACAGAGGGATAGAATCAAGATCACGTAAAGTATTAATACCATTTTACAATGCCTTGGTAAGGCCACACTTGGAATACTGCATCCAGTTTTGGTCACCATGATGTAAAAAAGATGTTGAGACTCTAGAAAGAGTGCAGAGAAGGGCAACAAAGATGATTACGGGACTGGAGGCTAAAACATAACGGTTGCTGGAATTGGGTATGTCTAGTTTAATGAAAAGAAGGACTAGGGGTGACATGATAGCAGTATTCCAATATCTCGGGGGTTGCCACAAAGAAGAGGGAATCAAGCTATTCTCCAAGGCACCTGAGGGCAGGACAAGAAGCAACGGATGGAAACTAGTCAAGGAGAGAAGCAACCTGGAACTGAGGAGAAACTTCCTGACAGTTAGAACAATTAACCAGTGGAACAACCTGCCTCCAGAAGCGTTGAATGCTCCAACACTGGAAGCTTTTAAGAAGAGACTGGACAGCCATTTGTCCGAAATGGTGTAGGGTTTCCTGCCTGAGCAGGGGGTTGGACTCAATGACCTCCAAGGTCCCTTCCAACTTTATTATTATTATTATTATTATTATTATTATTATTATTATTATTATTATTATTATTATTATTATTATTATTATTATTATTATTATTTAAATAAAAATAACATTCTTACATTTATCAATAATTTTTAGCTTATACATATCCTGGTTATTTTAACATTCAGTCTTTATAGACAATCAATGTCCTAATTAGTGTTTCCCAATTTTTAGTTTCCCATTAATATTTAACTTTAACATTTAATATTTATAATTTCCAAGTTTTAAGTGACCAAAGTCTAATATTCAGGATACACGTCTTATCTATTTGAATATATTCTATTTCTCACCATCTTACATCATCTAACTAATAATATAGTGTAACATTCTTATTTTCTATTAATTTCCAAATGTCTTAAATTTAGTAACCAAAATTTCCCTTGTTTCAACATCAAATACTTCCTCTCTTTTTCTCTTAGTGTCTACTATCTCATATTTAAGCTAGTACAGTTCTTATTATATCAGCTAAATAAAAACATGTTTATTACATTTATCAGTAGATTTTTAGCTTATATATATCTTAATTACTTTTACATTCAACCTTTATAGGCTAATCAATATTCAAGTTTAACTTTTGATATTTATACTTCCAAATTTTAAATGACTAAAGTTTTCTTTATCTCAGTTCATAACAAAATCTAGTATTCAAAGTACACATCTTGTCTATTTGAGTATATTCTATTTTAATCCTCACTAGTGAGTCAAAATCCCAATTTTCTTCAGCCTTATTCTGGCTTTCTTTCTTTGCCAACTCGCCTTCCATATCCATGCTTTTAAGTCATCAAATAGTTCTCCCTCTGTTATTATGTATGTTGTTTGAGATAAAAGAGGCCATCCAGTCTCCATTTTTTTGGAAGGACTAACAAGTCGTCTCTCTACTTTTCCATCTCAACGTAGTTGTCCTGAAATGTTTATCTTCCCTTCAGTCTCTTCTTCTTCTTGATCCTCAGTTTTCTTTTGGTTTATATAAAAAGTCTTTTCCATTTTCAGTGTTGTCAGTCCCTTTTCTGGGTTTTCTGTTAACTGTGTTTGTTGACCAGTTGAATCTTCTATCATAGTATTTAATTGTTCTTCTATTATGTTCTGTATAATTGGTTCTTTAGTTATAATCAAAGTTTGGGTTCGTATATCTAGGCTGACATCTTGTTCTTTTCTGCAGCTTCTTATTTCTTCAGTAACTGTAAGAATAGTTTCATAAATTGCTTTCAACATAAAAAGAATCTGTTCCTGATCTTCTTCCATGTTCTCTTAGTGGTGTGTTAAATTAAAAACTTTATAATCAGAGAATGAAAATAATTTTGTCACTGAGTATAAAACACAGCTGGGCTTCTCACAGCTGATATCTGTCAAAGTCTTATCTATAGTCTGGGCTTCAAGCCAAGTCTCTTTTAAACAATAACAAGTTGTAATATCAGGTTTAGCCACAAGATGTCGCCCACACTGTTTAAGATTTTTGTTTTTTGTTTTTTTAAGTCCAAAATTTTTATAATCCTTCTCAATTTTACTTCTTTTTTGTAAGTAAAAACCCAAAATCTTCTATAAAAATAAGAAATCTTTTAGTCCTCAAATTTTAGCAAGATAAAAATCCAGTTAAAACCAAGTTATTTTTTCAGCGTTTTAAACTCCCCTGGATAGTCAGTTGCCACTGTTTTTAGAGGGTGGGAGAGAATTTCCCTTCCCTCTCTCCAGAGGGGGGGGAATACATTGGACAGCTTATACAGGTGGAAAAAATAATTAGGATTGAAGAGAGATTCAGATCTCACCCAGTCTCATCCGTGCTGCTTTGTAAGTGCCTGGTGGTAAGTTTGACTTCAGCTGTCTGCAGCCCAGTGACAAGCCATATTTCTATGGCCGGTCTTTCGTCCGCCAGTTTGGAGGGCTGCCCTGGATCTAACAGAAGGGCTACCGTGATCAAGCGGGGATCCCCTCCTTGCTTGTCGCCCCTACAGGGCAACATTCAATCCTTTCCAGGGTCCCCCAGCGATGCGAAATCGGACGTGGAAGACAGAGATTACCTTCCAAGCGGCCATGGCGGCAAACCGGAAGTCCCCACTTCTTGACGTCATTAGCTAAGTGGTACTTGACAATCCCTTAGACTAGACCAGATTTCCCAGACTGGTGCTTCCACACATATTTGGACCACAACTACCAGAATTCTTGGCCAGCTTGAATACATGGTTGGATGGCATTAATTTGGGGGATGATAGGCTGGACATTAAACTGTATTCCACTCAAATCTGGAATGAAAAACAGGAGGTTGACTGATGTGAGAAAAGATACGGGCAATCCAGTACAGGAAATATAGAACAAAATTCTCTTTGATGTCCAAGAGGTAAAGATGAACGAAGAGATTGGACAGATAGCAGGGAATAGACTATCTTGGTAGTCCAGTTGGCTTCTTCCAGTTAGTTGGCCTCTTCTAATAAGGGGCACAGTGGCCAAGTGGTTAAGATGTTGGGCTTCTCGACTGAAAGGTCAGCAATTCAGCAGTTCGAGACCTAATTACCGTGTGACAGAGTGAGCTCCATTTACTTGCCCCAGCCCTTGCCAACCTAGCAATTTGAAAGTATGTAAATGCAAGTAGATAAATAGGTACCACTTCGGTGGGAGGGTAACAGTGTTCTAGGTGCCTTTGACATATAGTCATGCCGGGCACATGACCATGAAAGTCTTTGGACAGTGCTGATTTTTCCACTGTGAATCGGAGATGAGCACCGCCCCTAGGGTCGAACACAACTATCAGGGGAAACCTTTACCTTTTTACCTTTAATATAGTGGACTTTAGTCTTTAGTTTAATTCAATATAGTCTATATAAGTGTCACAAGCCAAGGTTAAAAGGGTCCTCCCAGGACATAATTTTAAAGATTCGTACACAGTGTTGTTTTTAATACTTTTTAAAAAACACAAGGAAATCATAACAACTAGATTTAAGCTACTTTATGTATTTAATGTACACATCCTTATTACTTTTCAGATGGATTACTATAGCACACTTTACCCAAGGATGCCCTTGAGGGTAACTTAGAAATTTCAGCTGGTACAAAATGCAGTGACTAATATAGTAGCAATATTGCAGCACTACATTAGCTGCTCTGAATATTTCTGGGTATAGTTTATGGTACTGGTTATGACCTTTGAAGCCCTCCATTGCTTTGGTCGAGAATACCTTAAGGACCATCTTCAGAGAGAATCTACTATAATGGCACCAGCCATGTGAAATTTGCTTCTTCCTGAAATATGTTGGACTGCTGTGGGTAAAGTACCAAGACTCGCCTTTAAAATATGCTATCTGGATTATAACAGTAAACAGAAGTTGCTATTAGCTCTTAAAGGTATTTATGCTAATATTATATTTGTATGATGATCTTTACCGCTTTATATTTATGTAAAGTATCTGAAGTCTTGGGAATGACTTGGGTTGTGAGACTTTAGAGAAAAATAAATATGTCTCTGTAGACAGACTGTTCCTCATTAACATGTTCAAAACAAATAGACCATTTTCTAAGCAAATACTCATCAGTTGCCATTCTGATTCAATTCAAGCATCAGTCACATTTTTGTACTCTCCTGTCTCATTTTCACCCATATATACATGTCATTTAAGATAAACATTTTCCCCTGAATTACATTTATTCAAAATATTGCATACTTTTCCCCAAAACTCATCTCTGGTGCTTTCATTAGCACCATTCGCTAGACTATTACATGTAGCTATCATTAACATATGGATTCCTATTTTCATACACACCCACAACAACCTACCTGACATCAATTCATATTTTCTAACATCCATTTTAATTCTTTCATTCATAATTAAACCCACACTTTCATTTCTTGAAGTGTTTTCATCCACTCCACTACACAATAACAGTCTGCCTTCATTCAGATCACACTCGGTGGGTGGGATAGATCATGCCCTAGCAGATAGAAATGAAATGTAAACCAATTTTGTTAGGTTGGAGAAATAGGTAGAAAATAAAGCTTTCCCATAAGAAATAGAAATTAAATGAGCAATGATAGGATGGGGATGACTTGATAAAATACTTGCAAAAAATAACTTTAAATACTAGCTGATTGTAGACTGAATGTGATCCAATGCAATGATGTACTTGTGAAAAAGGCAAAGACAATTTTAGGTAGGATCAACAGAACTATATTTTTGAAATCGCAGGAAACAATCAACTTTGTATTCTATTGTTGCCAGACTTCATCTCAAGTACTATATCTAGTACTGGGCACCACATTTTAGAAGAATTCCGAGAAATTGGAGTGGGTTCAAAGAAGGGTAATGAAGATGATCAGTAGCTAGAAACCAAAGTCTACAATGAGAGTAAAAAAGCCAGATATATTTAGCATTGAGAAGATGTTATGGGAGGATAGGATAGCACTCTTCAAATATTTGAAGGTATTACAATTTTACATGTCCTTTTTCTTTGTTTGTGAATATAGTTCATTAAAAAGAACTCTCAGAAAGAATAATACATAGAAAATGATGAAAACCTGTTTCTCATTCCAAATTACAGCAAAACAAATTTAAGTTACAAAAAGGGAGATTCCAGCTGCTAGAAAAGGCTTCGTAACATTAACAGCAGTCTAACAGTGGGATCAATTGTTCAAAGAGCTGGTGGAAGCTAAATAGCTGTTGTATGGAATGCTTTAACTAATAGCCTAAATTGCCTCTATAAAAAAAACTGATTTTATGTTTCATTTTAATCAAATGTAGATTTTGTCCTGACATATTCTTCAAAACAAAAATGCAGAGTTTTGCATTAAAATGGTAATTCATCCTTGATAAAAATTGACAATGATAGCTCTCCAGGTTTTTAAAATATACCTTTTCAGCTGTTCTCAGAAATGACAGGGTCTTGAACAAAGGAAATGATGTATACGATGAAAGCATTTTGTCACTGAGCTAGGATCCTTTACAAATTTCATTGAGTAGTTGGGCCCTGACCTGCAGTTCTGATTCTGGGTGATGTGATGTATGGTATCCTGTTGTCAGACTCTAGTATTCTTCAATATTTTCTGAAGATTTGAGCATCTACAGATGGTAACTTATAAGAAGGATCTTAAATTCTTTGCTGAACAAAAGTCAGCCTTACCCACTTTCAACAGTCAAAAACCTAGGAAAGAATTAAAACAAAAATTCAGAGTGGGAGATAATTGGCTACGGAAAAGGACTGTTGCAAAGGAGCTGTGATTTATAGTGGAACACAGAATGAATGCAAGCCAGCAATGTGATGCTGTGGCAACTAGGAAAATATTATTTTTCATATCATTAGAATAAACATCATTATCAGAAACATGGGAGGCAATACTAACATTAAGATCAGCAGTGCTGAGTAGAGCTGCACATTCCTCCATATGATTTTGCACAGCTCTAATACTGAATTATAATGATGGAAAATATTGGATATGATTACATAAGGATAAACAAAATTATGCAAAGCACAGGCAAGATGTAAGAAATAGTGAGCCAAAAAAACCCCACACGAAGTAAGCAAAAGAAAAGAAAATACAGCTAAATCTAGCCTATACCAACTCTCTTCATTTTGTCACTCTGCCTCATCCTTGCTTCCATCCACATTGCCTTTTGCTCTTTAAACTTGTCACCTCTGTGGATTTCCTTCATTTCCCTCTAGCCAACTTTTCTTGATCTTCCCTTTCCTCTTGCCTCCTTCATTCTTGCTTTACATATTTGTTCTACAAATATTTTACATATTTGTTCTAGCACTAATGTTGTTACCTAGTTTAGGTAATGAAACATCTGCAAGAAAACAAGCAAGCTCGGGGAGCACCAAGGACCTTTTAATCTTCATTTTCTCTATAGGACCCCACCATATCAATGTACTTCATTGGTACCATTCACCGATGAAGTACATTGATATGGTGTACTTCATTTGTACCCAATTCATGTTCTTTCAGCACACATTCAGTCATGACCTTCTCCCTTGTTTTAGTGCATGCACTTCCAAAACAGCTATTCAATTTATTTTTATGTTTCTATTGACATACTCAGCTTCATTTCCATATAAGAAAGTGATTAGAAGCATGATCTTATTCTTGCTTTTTTTGACAAACATTCATTCCAAAGGCTCTGTCTTTGAGAGAGATGGGTGGTTCAGAAATGTGAAAAATAAATCCTCACAACAAACAACATACTATTCACTAACTGACCACTTCGTAGAGCAATCGTCCCCAACCTTTTCTATGCCCCACAGTCCTAAGAAATGTTTGATTAATATTTGCACCCCTACAAAAGTAATTCTGGCTCGTGATTGGTCACTAAGGGACACAACTCACTTTTGCCACATCCCATGAAATTCCATCTTGTCCCCTTTTTGGGGGGTGCAGGCACCCCAAGTTGGGAACCCCTGTTCTAGAGCATCTTGGTGTATTGAAATTTCTCTGTTTTCTCACACTGGGTAAATATTTTATCAAGACACCAATTTATCAACCTGCCCCAGTTTTTCACCATATATGCATAACTTGGAGACATTCATCCCATTCCCTGTCAAATGCAATTACCTTGCTGCTTGATACATTAATGTTCAGATCTATTCTCATTGCGTTGTACAAACTGTCTAACATGCTGCAAATTAGGCTTGCATGCTGCAGCCAGCAGTATGACATCATATCCATAACAAAAGTATAGGCATGTCCCTGTCTCCAGCCAACACACCTCAAATATTCCCTATTGATATAAATACTTTAAATAACCAAGAGTTCAATAATGAATAAAACCTTTTTATTTCCTGCTCAGTGTTGAACCATTTCTTAAGCATTCCATTTGTTTTTACTCATAATTGATTTCCATCATATATCACAGCATTCAGCAACCAACCTTCAACTCCTTATTCGTAGGAAAAATGTTCCATAATTCAGACCAATTCACTTGATGTTACACTGCCTTACAAATATGCAGTAAGGTTTCTTTCTCACATCCATACAGGCATTCAATTCCAGTCTGTACACTCCCTGCCTGGCATACAGCCACACTGCACTTTCCAAATTTCACTTATTATCACCTCTTGTGTCCTTCCAGGCTCATTTTTGCCAAAGATCTTGCCAGGCACAGTAAACAAACTCCCTCTTGTTAGTTTGTCACTGCAGCCCAGTTTGACACAGACACTCCTAACCAGTCTCCTCGAGGGCAGTGCTCCCAGTCATTGTGGGGTTACAACTTATCCCTCCTCACTGGGCTTGGCATCCCTGGCCTTGGCATCCTCCATCAGCACCTATCCCCCTTTATCTCACTATAGGAAGTAGGAGATTTCTTCAATGCCCCATGGTTCTCACGCCTCAGAAATCCAATCTTCTTTCCTCTGGGAATTCAGTCACTCACTCTGGCTCCAGTACTGCTTCTGGACAACATCGACCCAGGTTCTAGGGATTCCTGCTCACCCCAGTAGCACTCTTGCTGCTGCTGTCTCCACAAGCTATTCAGCTGATGCCAGACCTCTGATTTTTCCATCTCCTGAATGTCTATGGAGATTCTCAGCCATCCAGGTCATAGTTATCCCAAAGATGCTTTTTCACGAGGCAACTAGACTTTCTTGTTTTTCTTTGAAGACGTTTTACTTCTCATCCAAGAAGCTTCTTCAGCTTTGACTGGATGGTGGGGAAATGGGAAAGATTTATACTCCTTGCAGACAGCTGGTCATTTTCATTCTTTTAGTTGTTAAAGCTACCTACAGATAAGCCTCCAGGTAGCTTTAACGACTCGTTAAAAGAATGCAAATGAACAGCTATCTGCAGGAGTATAAATCCTTCCATTCCAGTCAGAGCTGAAGAAGCTTCTTGGATGAGAAGCGAAACGTCTTCAAAGAAGAACAAGAAAGTCCAGTTGCCTTGTGAAAAAGCATCTTTGGGATTCCATCTCCTGACTTAACCAAAGCCAAAATATTCAAAAACAAAGGGCTGGGCTCCAGTCTCCTGATTTGGTTGCTGACTTGTTTGTCATCCCTCAGATGTTAATGGCAGCCACCACATTCTTCTGCTACCCTCTTGTCACAATTTGTGCAGGGCTCACCACAAATCCAGCTCACCCCACTATGCAACAATACAAATTTCTCAGCTGCAACTTTAACATTGGGTCTGGCACCAAGCCCAGCACAGAATGTAGTTATATATAAACCATTTTATTTTGAAACAACTACAGGTAATCCTTGACTCACAACCTTTATTGAGACCACAATTTCTGTTGCTAGGCAAGACAGTCATCAACTGAGTTCTGCCCTATTTTACGACCTTTCCTGCCACAGCTGTTAAGTGACTCACTGCAGTTATTAAATTAGTAACAGGGTTGTTAAGTGAATCTGGCTTCCAAATTAACTTTGCTTGTCAGAAAGTCACAAAAAGTGATCAGATGACCCCAGGGCACTGCAATCATCATAAATACATTCCAGTTCCCAAGTGTTTGAATATTGATCACATGGCCACAGGGATGCTGCAGTGGTCATAAGTGGGAGAAAATGGTCACAAGTCATTTTTTTCAGTACTGTTGTAACTTTGAAGAGGCATAAATGAATAGTTGTAAGTCGAGAACTACCTGTAGAACTTTTTCTAAGCAAATGCTAGTCACCATTCTCATTTGTTGTTTGGTTTTCCAATTTGGATCCAGTCATTTTTTTTATATATTCTCTCATCTCATCCCCATCCATCTATTCATATCATATCACTTAGCAGGTTTTGCTGTCCTTTGATGTTCTACTATAATTGAGAATGTTGCACATTTTTTTCCAAAACGTATCCTTTATTCTTTCGTTATTACCATTCACCGAAGCATAATGCATAATGATCACCAATGTGCGGCTTCCTGTTTTAATATGCACATACAATAATCCTCATTAAGCCTACACCTTCATTTCCCTGCCTGTACTCATTAATTTCCCAAGATCAGACTCCATTCATATAACTCTATTACATATATTCTTTTTCTCTTAATTTTTCTTTCTCTAGTTTCATTAATTCATGGGCTTTGCTATTTATTTGTTTATATTCCTAGTCACATTCTTCCACTCTCCCCCTATTTTTTTCAAGATATTTGAAGAGCCACTGCAGCTAAAGTATAGAATGAGACTAACCCCTCCCAAAAGCAAAGATGTTCTTCAGTCACCACCAACAGTAGCTGACAATTTATACCATTGAGTTCCTTGAAGCTATAATGCAAATATGTAAATGTCTACTAGAAGAACCCAGTTTGAAGATGCCAGGCCTTTTAAGTAACTATTGAAATTGAATTGCCAAATTTAGCCAATTAAAATATAGATGGATTGTTGCTTCTATATCTTTATGGGGTTATTTTAAAAATAAATAAATAAATAAATTGAAAGGTTGTCTTTTGTAAATACTCAGTAGAAATATTTATATTATAAAAAGGGTTTAAATAAATTATTTGACAATACGCTTTATTAAAAATTAATCAACCTAGGAAAGCTGCAAAATCATATCTCATATTATGTTATACACAATATGCTGTTTTCTATATGCTGCTCATTGATTTTCACAAATAATATACAGATACCATTTTGAACAGTATAGGTAGATTTTCATAGAATTATGAATTTGACTTATGTACGCAGAATTTCTGTATCTATGATTTGGCATTCATGTAGGAAACATATGTCTATAACCTATTATTTCATTTCTCATTATATGAGATGATTCCTTGTTTCAGATTATAACAAATCCTACCTTCTGAACAAAAGGAAAACACATTTTTGTGGCATTTTAAAGACTAAAGAAAAATATATATCATATAAGTGTGTACATATCACAATCCTAGGGTATTCATTATATATTTCTTTCTCTTCAATTGGCCAAATCTTGTCATTTTATATTCAGATTTATTTCCTGAAGTTAGTGTTTCACAATAACCAACTGGCCAGTACTGATAAAATGATTTTGACATATATGTTCCACTTCCTTGGGCTAGTCTATTTAATCTCTATATACCAGTAGTTTTCTGATTGGTTAGTTCAGGGACAGGTAACCCTTTCCCCACTTGTCTTTATTCTTTTAATTAAAATAACTCAAGTTGACGCTGGCATGTTGCAAAGCAAAATGCTGCCTTCTAACATGGTTGTCTTTTTTTCCCCCTTACAAAATTCCTCCAGACCACCATGTATGACCCATAGAATTCTTAGAAAATGATGGTAGTCGTTGTGTGCAACCTAGTGCTTTAAACCTCCCAGAAAAGGAAAATAAAAACAAAAATTGCTGGAATGGTAGAGATTAGTCCCAGCGCTGCAGACTTTTTGTCCTTGAACAGACATTTTGTCCCAGTGAATGGACATTTTACAATCCACAAGGCCAAGCATGTTTGTGAGGTTGCATTGTTACAAAATGGAATCCTGCACTTTTCTCACATGCAAGACTTGCAATGGTGTTAACCTGTTGTCTGTTTCTTGAGAAAATAAACTCAGGGAGTTTATTTCCTTTTTACTTATGTCCAAACTAAGGGGAAGGAAAGGATTTTTGGCAGCGTAGCTTAGAATCCATATAGCTGTAGGATAGGCTGGGGCAAAGTTTCTCAACCTTGGCAACTTTAAGATGTATGGACGAACTTCCAAACTTCTCCAGCCAGCATGGGAAGCTTAATTATAGATAAGAGCTTATTATAATTGTGTTTTGAGGAATCCTAAATAAGCGGTTCATTTCTGGAAAAAAGAGTTTTCTACTTTCCCACCAGGCTGCTTCTGCCCAGACCTGAAGGTTACTCACACAGTGAATTCAACTTTTCTATGCACTGCACCCCCTTCCTTAAAAGAGGAAGGGGGGACATTGGGCAAGAATAGTGAGGCTGATATTTGGGGAAGAAATGGAGGTCTTTCCTTCCAAAGAATAAGGAAAAGATAAGGAAAAGAAAAGGAGTTATTCATCCCTTTTGCCCTTCATATTCTTAACTACTGTTCTTGATGGAAGTTTTAGTTAAGATATCTGTGGCAAAACCCAATTTAGCACAGTAAGATTTATTTTTCAGAGAAGATACACAGACATCTTTGTACAATAACTCTCATCAACCTCTTCCACAAATACCATTTACAAGCTGGACATCTTCCTGCTAAACTTCCTATTGTGTAATCTTTTTGGGGGGGTCAGAGGGAGATTGTTTTTCTTTCTAAGGCCCAGAATTACTTGCATTTTTTTCAGACTAATTCTCCTAAAATTGTGCCTGGAATTTTATGTTTTCTATATCTTATTTATATTGCTTTATTAGCCTTTCACGTTTAGGACAAATATATCATATATATAAAATAATCCTCTAGCTTTTGAAGTAAAGCTGATTTGCTTGTAAGAACTTGATTTACTAGATTAATAAATGAAAGGTCCAAATAGCATCTATCTGGGAAGGAAGCGGCCTTTGTAACCTCCCCATGTTAATGACCTAACACCTCCTGCTGGTTGTCAAAAGAAATAGCACAACATATCTCAGAAGAAAACTAGAATAGCGTGGCTCAGAGCATATGTGAAAGGCATTTCAATGAAAATAAAATGAACAGCTTAATAACATGAGAGGAAATTAACAGTACAATTCACCTGTCGGGGATCAGGCTGCAAACAGATCCCAATTTCCTAAAGTCTTGGAACAAGGCTAGTACTTTAATTCCTTTCACTCAGCAATTTCTCTCTGACCAGGGACTGCTTGACAAATCAGAGCAAGCCTAGATGTCCCCACAGCAGACAGGGAGAATGACAATAGCATCAGATCAATGCCCAACTCAGATAATGGCATCATCATTGCTCATAATGGCAGCATTTGCCTGATGGTATCCCCATGTAAATGTCATGGCCATTTTGATGTCAGCATAGATGCAAGGGACAGGAAGCCACTCCTAAGTTAAGAAGTTGCACGCTTCTAGAATTGTGGTGCAAAAGTATTTTTGCACTATCAGGAACCAACTCTTTTCTTTTGCCTGGAAAAGGAATCGCTGGTTTGCTTTTCTCCTGAACCAATTTGAGGTCTGATTGTTTCAATTGTTCTTTCCTGAAATAGATCTTCCTGGGAAATTCTGAACAGCCAGAAACAAGTTTGATCACCAAGAGTTTCATCTAGGAGGCATCCACTTTTTAAGTTCCTAGTGTCGAGATTAGTTCTCAGTGGAAGAAATAGATAGAATAAAACTATGCCCCAAAAAAATCCCAGCATATCTTGTCAGGCTGGGGTTAATCTGTTGTGCCTGGAATGTCACTAGTTCGTAAGCAAGTTCTGGTAACTCTACATTCTGTACTGAAACAGGCAGGCACAAATTATGTATCCACTTCCGTCACAGAGCTCAGTGTTCAACACTCACTGATTGTATTGTTTTATTGTATTATCTTTTTATAGTTTACACAGCACTGTGGGTGCAAGAAATTGGACTGCAAATGAAATAAAGCCTCATCATCTATGCTTTAGTATTTTTGTATTATATTTTCAATTTGTGTCATTTCAAATACCATCCATGTTTATCCCAAAAGGGGTGACAGAGCAACCAAGTGTGTATTTCTTGAACTTGGCAACCAAGGGAAAGCTGGATTTCAGAGTTTGGCAGATAAAACAGTAGGTTACATGCCTGGTATTTGGACCACAATTTGTCAGATTCCTGCTTTAAAGTCTGACTGGCAAGCCAGAAGCTTACCTGAAATTACATGCTTCACAAATAGCTGTCTGGCAGATAACAAGGAGAAACTTGGAAGTTGTTGCTATAATTTGGTCTTCTTGAAAGAGTGCAATCAACTCGGAATAGGAATGGTAAGGTATAAACAGGCGCTAGGATTGGTGGAAGAGTTACCTATGAATCATCGGCTCTTTAGTCCACTTAGAAGACAGCAGGACTCTTTCACAGAACAAGAAAGCTTCAATTAGAGGTTTTTGCATTTTCCTAGAGCACATCATTGCCACCCATGTTTTTGCTTTCCAGGTGCCTTGTAGAAGGATAGAACTGCTTTCTATCCAAATCCTAGAAGTACTTCTGCTTCTCTTTGCTTACTCCAGAGAAATTATGTTATTTCTCTCTTTTCAAATGCATATCCAGGTGGAATGGCTTGAAAGGAGAATTCTACAAAATACTTTGCATTTGTTATGAAAAAAAGGCAATTAAGAAGGACACTTGGAGGAACATACGGCATAGGGGGAATGAGCAGGAAGAAATGAAGTAATTGGCACAGTTATTGTGTTTAATTTTCTGACAGTTGTGCAAATTCTTCTCCAATACATGTGATATATATTAACATATTATCAGCCAAATTAGTAATCTCTGCAGGAAATAATGATATTTTAATCAAATCACTGTAGTTAATCATGAATAATATGGGAGGGAGAAAGGCAATGCATGTACATAGTATTATCCATAGCTATGTCTCTATGCCAAAATACTCTAACCATTACATGCACGTGATATTTATTTGTACAATAGATAAACCATATTTCATCCATAAGGATGGGAATCAAGGATGTACACAATACTCCAAAGTATTTCTATAAATATGCAAAATAGTGCCTTTTTATGAAAAACTGAAGGCATAGTTCTTAATCTTTCAACACAGAAAGGGTTAGTAAGCACGTCTGCCTCTACTTTTTACTGCTAGCTCCAGCTTGGTGACTTCTTTGGAAACTGTCACACATACTGTTTATCTGGCAATCTGCTTTTGCCCAATCTTCCTTTTAATATGCAGATAGAGATCCATTCACAAATCAAGATATTAAGACCAGTGGAATAAATTAAGGTTAAACTTCCAGTTACCATTTATATCAGCTATATTTATTTATTAATTTATGAACTCTAGAGGCCAATTGACTCCAAGCAATTCTTGCACATTAAAAAAAAGTGAGGACAATAAAAATAAACAGATCATGCACCGCACAACTCTGTATAAAAAAATAACCATTCCATAGAGGTTCAACCCCACCCTGCCCCCAAGATCTAGGAGAACAACATCATCAAGTGGGGGCAAAATACATGTAAAAGGCATTATAAAAGATGTGGTGCTATGTAATCATACATGTAATGTATGATTATAAAAGATATGGTGATATATTGGATTGTCCCAATCCAAACAGACTTTGGACAAGGTATAACATAGTCAAGACAAGAGCAACATATTTAACAAGCGGATCAAATAATAAAAATTGTCAGTAACAGATCAGCACAACATAGGCACTTTCAGTTAAACTAACCTCAGAACAAAATGCCCACTGACATCAAGCTGCTTTCTAGTTTTTGAAATTCAAGTAGAGTAGAGGCCATCTGCATTTCCAGAGGGAACATGGTGCTTAAAATGAGGACTGCCACTGAGAAGGGCTGCCCCGTGTCATGACCCCAGGAATCTCACAAAGAATGGATAGCTACAACCAGCTCTCTTAATAACTGGACCAGATGGGCAGATTTGATTTGGGAAGGCAATCTCTCTCTCCCTCTCCCCCTCCCTCCTTCCTCTCTCTCTATCTTTCTCTCCCCCCCCTGTAAGCCAGTTACTGCAATGATAAGTGATTCAACTAAGCTTTAACACTGAAATGAGGTAACACTGATAGATGACACTACCCAGTATTATGCCAAATTCCAATTTGTGCCAATTTTATTCTGTGTAGATATTTTTTTTTCCTATTCCTGTCTGTGTGTGTATGGATGGGTGTCTTTTATTTCTATGCAAGTCATAAAAATTGAATTAGAATATAAATTTTGAACTGAATGTATAAGTTGACCATTGGCCATGCTAGCTGGGAATAATGGGAGCTGTAATCCAACAACACCTCTGGATCCAGGTTAAAACAATGGAGTAAATATTGTATTCACATTATACATTTGTATGATGTTTTCTAATTCAAACTCATAAGGATATTAATTGAACTTTGAAATGGCTGCAGTCAGTTGATTTAAGCAATTGCACAAAGGATAAAAAGTGAAAATGAGGAAAGGATACAGTATTATCACATTTCAGCCTAGGAGAAACTGCATTGCACTGCTATGCTACAATGCTGTAAGTTAATGATGTTTTCAGCTAATCATATTCAATTTACCAGGCTACTATACTTCTATCCTATTAAATCCATTACATACAGCTTTAATCTCAGAATTGAGTGGCACAGTAAAAAGAAGAGCCTTGTTTGCTTTTTCAAAGTGTCCATCTGAAAATGAATTCTGTTCAACCTGTACATTATTATTTCTAACTGCTGCCAGTATTAGTTGTACATGTAATATTTATTACAGCTTAGCAGTTGCTTGAAATCTAAAAGCTGAGCACATAGTGAGATACATAGTCAAGAATTAGAGCATTTAGAAGAGGGAGTCTGAGACTGAAAAACTGATTTAAAACATTTTTAATAATAATAATAATAAAGTTGGAAGGGACCTTGGAGGTCATCTAGTCCAACCCCCTGTTATTGATTGTTCTGTGATTATGAAAAAACAAATAGTAATGAGAAAACCAGTGGCTAATTTAATCTTTACCTGGACATTTTACACTAGTTGCATAGATGAATATTACAATATGAAGTATTACAAGCAATTTTACAATATGAATATCACAATTACAGTCACATTACAAAAGCAGCTCTTTGGAACACAGAGAAGGTAGGCACAGAGGAGAATCCATGTTAACATTCCTTACTATTTCCTGATTTAATATGTCCAGGTTGAAATACATGTTTTTATGTGTAATTTACTTCCAAACTTTGTGCTAAATTTTGTTTTTTCACATTTTATCTGTGTCACAGTGCTCTACAGCTGAATTCATTCTGGTGCATATAAGTTCGTCAGCTCCCTCTTTGAGTTAATTCCATTACAAACCCACTTTCTATTAGTCACGGAGATGCCTTCTCTGTGGTAGTACCTGTCTTGGCATGGTATCCATCCAACACCAGATGTTTAGGTGGCTCCCACCCTGAAGATGTTCAGGAAGCCAGGGAAAACTTGGCTATTTTATCAGGCCTTGCAGTAGATAGATGGATGGGTTTCCCCCCTCTCTTTAGTTATATTTCTGTCTTTGGACCTTTTTTTCTATTATTTTTTATTATATTTCTACAGTGGTACCTCAGTACTCGACTGCTTCAAAACTTGTTGAATTTTGTACTTGACACTTTTGGTATGAAAATGTTGTCCTGGTATTCTTTGTTTGTTTGGTATTTGGCACTCTGCAATAGGAAAAGGGGGATGGCCATGGAGAACAGACAAGAAGTTAGCCATGCCAGGAAGGTTGCTGCAAAAGGAAGAGGGGAGATGGCCGCCGAGGGCGGATAGGAAGTCGGCCATGTTGGGAAGGTTGCTGACATAGGAAAAGGGACAGAAAAGAAGTCCTTCCCAGCTGAAACAAAGGTTTGACATGTGTCATTTTTAGTACTCGTCGCACCTCCCAAAACCAATTAATGATGAGTACCAAGATACCATTGTATTTATTATTTTTTTCTATTTATTATATTGTTGTTGCTTTTTTCCACTGTACACCACTCACAGTCACTAGGAGTTGAGTGTTCTGTAAATTGTATGCATATATGAATGAATAAATAAATGCCTGGATCTATTCGTGCACTACTTTGTATCCCTCATTTGGGAAGACAGATGTTGGCGAGTTCTGACCGTCTCTAACATCTCACTTTTAATACTGATTCCTAAACTACCACACTCCTTTCTGTACCATTTTTCTCTCCTGTCTCTTTTCCTCCATTGATATTTTCTCACATTCACTTTCCTTGTCCTTTGATTGCAAAAACAAAGAGGCATATTTAATTTCAGTGAACAAGTATCCCACCCCATAAAAAGATCAACCCATCAAAAGGAAGCTAAGGTAAAGAAAAAAGCAGCTTAGAAAGACAAAAACAAAAACAAAAAAGAGGCATATAAAGCACACAGATTAGGAAATAAATCCCAAAAAATGCCAGCCTGCTTAAATAGCAGAGTCAGATGGCAAGAACAATAATAAAACAACAACAACAGCAAGAAATATATTTTGTCCCATTAAAAAAAATACAAAACCTGCAAATGTACAGCAAGGGAAACCACCAAATAGAATACAATTGCTGAAGAATTAATATAATAAAATATTTTATTCTTTTATTGATACAGCAGATAATATCCTGGGGCCATCAAATTGCATGCCAACCCCTCTCCAGGGTCAGAGTAAGAACCTTATCAGAAAAGGTCTTCTAGTATCCGTTGTACCCTCCCCTGCACTGCCAATGGTTTTGTAGCTCTCTGTTTTCTGATGTTTTAGGCTAGATCTGCTCTAAAAGATTTCCGCTGCTTGTCTTAGGAGGAACTCGTAAGAACAGCACATTTACAGAGTCCAGCAATTCCTACCCTTATATCCACCTAGCTCACCACTTGTCAGGTCTCCCCGAAATATTGAAGACAGCTTTCCATCCTTAATGAGGCTTGGGAAAAATGCCCCAATATCAAATGGCATCTTCTGCAATCGTGTTTTGGATGTATTAGAGTGCTACCATAGTTGTTGTTGTTTTAAAAAAGAAAAAAGGAGGACAAACTATTTTTTTATCAACTACTATCCAGTATGGCCAGTTACCTGGTTGGTTGAAGATAAGTAACAGTCCATCCCACCTGGAGGATGACAGGTTAGCAGAGGTTAGCAGAGACTAAATGATAAGATCACCTTTTTCATTCTTTTATTCCACTTTCTGATTCAAATTTTCCAGTATTGGAAATATTGTTACAGGAAATCTTCTTGAAAGCTAACTGCAGCAGTGGAGGTTCCAAAGATTATAGGACTATTTCTTCTGCAGTAAATCTTGCATGGATCATAAATCACTTAAAACCTGATGGGAAAATTCATCTTTAAAAAAATGACCTTGCAACTAAGGAACCAAAGCAACATATGTTTTAAAAAGTTTGGATATGTTCAGGTATGCTGGTATAACTTTAGTTTTTAGCTTCTGATCAATAATGGCCGCTTTAATAATATAAAACTCCAAGAAAGCTAGAATTCATTCATTCAAAAAATGATCCTCAACAGGTTTCATAATAAGGGCAACACTTTTGGTTTTAAATGTGTATAACAAATGAAAGGATTAATATTTTCTGTGGTGTAGATGTATTTGTGTTTATGACAATGGGTTGTTGAAGCACAGATATATTTTGGATGTATAGACTATTAATCTGCCACGATGACAGTAATGCTGTAAAAATTTCAATCTGTCTGCTATGCATGCTACTATTTAATGTCATGTTTCATTTTAAGCAACGCAACCAGCATATTCCCAAAAGACCCCAGATATTTGAATAAAATCAGCATTTCATTTAAACATCTATGATGAAAAAATATTTTTCCATTCCATTTTCCCTGTATTATATAAGTTAACAGAATATACTTGGACTTCAGAAAGGCATTTGACAAGGTAGACCACAACCTACTCCTTGGTAAACTAAGAAAAGATTGGATAGACAACATCACTACCAGATGGATCTGTAGCTGGCTAACAAACCGTACTCAACGAGTAGTCCTCAATGGCACTACATCCACATGGAGAGAAGTAAGCAGTGGGGTACCACAAGGTTCTGTCTTAGGCCCAGTACTCTTCAATATCTTTATCAATAACTTAGATGTGAGAATAGAAGGGGAACTCAACAAATTCACAGATGACACCAAACTAGCAGGAGTAGCCAACACCCCAGAAGATAAACATAGGATCCAAAAAGATCTTGACCAACTTGAACAATGGGCCCTATCCAACAAAATGAGTTTCAATGTGGAGAAAAGCAAAGTCTTACATTTAGGCAGGAAAAACCAAAGGCACAAATACAGTAACTGTGAGAGGGACTTTTGAGTCCTAGGGGACGATCACTTGACTATGAGCCAGCAGTGTGCAGCAGCAACCAAAAAAGCTAACAAAATCCTGGGTTGTATAAACAGAGGCATAGAATCAAGATCACGAGAAGTACTATTACCACTTTATAAAGCCCTAGTAAGACCACACCTAGAATACTGCAGCCAGTTTTGGTCACCATACCACAAAAAAGATGTTGAGAGTTTGGAAAAAATTCAAAGAAGAGCAACTAAGATGATCAGGGGCCTGGAGACTAAAACATATGAAGAACGGCTACGGGATTTGGGTCTGGCTAGTCTAAGGAAAAGAAGAAATAGGGGAGACATGATAGCAGTGTTCCAGTATCTGAGGGGCTGCCACAAGGCAGAGGGGGGCGGGTTATTCACCAAAGCACCAGATGGAAGGACGAGAAACAACGGTTGGAAACTGACCAAAGAGAGAAGCAACCTGGAACTAAGGAGAAATTTCCTGATAGTGAGGACAATCAACCAGTTGAACAGCTTACCCCCAGAAATCGTGGGCGCTCCATCACTGGAGATTTTTAAGAAGAGACTGGACATCCACCTGTCTGAGACAACATAGATTCTCCTGCTCAAGCAGGGGGCTGGACTAGAAGACTTCCAAGGTCCCTTCCAGCTCTATTCTATTCTATTCTATTCTATTCTATTCTATTCTATTCTATTCTATTCTATTCTATTCTATTCTATTCTATTCTATTCTATTCTATTCTATTAAATTAACATAGCTAACTGTCGTAGGATGCTTTAGAAAAAAATAATAATATGAGGGATTTCAGTATGTTTTCCTTGTGCTAATAGTATAAGCATTATCAATGACAAATTAGAAAATTTTAACTTTTAAAATATTCATTTACTTATATTTCCTATTTCTTAACCACCCATCTCCCCCCCTGTTTATTTGTTGATTGCTGAAATATACAAGTAATTGGATTATCTGATACAGTTTGTACAAGAGTTCTCTGTAATCCTAATTCAGAGGAGGAAGGTTGGGCCTCCCTTTTAAGTAAGTGTTTCCTGTGGTCTGTTTCAGCAAAAACAGAAAAGTAAACTATCAAACTGTGATACTTAATACTGCAAAGCTCCCTCATATGACCTATATTAAAATTTAATGTTAATATTAATATAAACGTATTTGCAATACTGTGTTATAAGAGTACAATATTTAAGACTGCAATTAGTGTGGTATCATGGTTTGGGTGTTGAATTAAGACTGTGAAGTTTACCTTTAAGTTCATTCTCAGCCAGTTTATTAGATGATCTGGGGCAAATCATGAGCTCTCAGTACAATCTATCTTACAAATTACTTCGAAAAAGGAGGATTAAAGTTATAGCAAGAAATGTGGCTTCTGGAATTATGTCTGACTCCTCGGGAGGTATCTGCATGTTTCTGGTTTTGTAATGAGGTAACTGGTAACATCTGTGTAAGAGAGCACAGGTGCACATATTGTGGGTAATCAAGGTATATATGTGTTTCCTCTCTGTATGGGTGAGTATTTCTGTTCTTCCTCTGTTATATCTCTGTACTATAGGTGAAAGTGTGTTCTTGGAAGCAATGGGGGCAGGAGTGGTGCACATATTGCGTTGAGATCCTGCCAGAAAGATGGGACATAAATTATATTATTATTACATAAAGGATCCTGGTCTTCATGCTGATAATATTATTTGCTGATGAGTGTAAGCAGAACCTCAATGAAGACCCAAGTGTTTTGTTGGTTTTTTTGGTTAAAACAGTAAGTGTACTGTTCTGGAAAAGCCCTTTGGAAAGATAGTTTCATATCAGCATTCTCATATCCACTGGAATTTAATCACCAATAATCACCTTGCATAAGACCTCTGTTGGATATGAAAATTGACTCTGGTCCCAATATAAAGCATACACACCAGAGCTAACAGACTAGCTACTGTATGTGTCTCGGTGTCAGCCCCACTAGGGAGACCAGACCAAGAATTTAAACCCACAGGAAGGCTAACACTTTTACTGAGAATGACTATATTAACAAAATCTTGCCAAGGTTGTTTTGTACCTATCACATTTTTATACTCCAATGACAACAACAACAACAACAAACAATAACAATAACAATAACAATAACAATAACAATAACAGTTGTAAGGGACCTTGGAGGTCTTCTAGTCCAACCCCCTGCTCAGGCAGGAAACCCTATACCATTCCAGACAAACAGTTGTCCAGTCTCTTCTTAAAAATTTCTAGTGTTGGAGCATTCACAACTTATGGAGGCAGGTTGTTCCACTGATTAATTATTCTAACTGTCAGGAAATTTCTCCTTATTTTTAGGTTGCTTCTCTCATTGATTAGTTTCCATCGATGGCTTCTTGTCCTGCCTTCAGGTGCTTTGGAGAATACCTTGACTCCCTCTTCTTTGTGGCAATCCCTGAGATATTGGAACACTGCTATCATGTCACCCCTTGTCCTTCTCTTAATTAGACTAGACATACCCAATTCCAGCAACCGTTCCTTATATGTTTTAGCCTCCAGTCCCATAATCATCTTTGTTGCTCTTCTCTGTGCTCTTTCTAGAGTCTCAACATTTTTTTACATCGTGGTGATCAAAACTGGATGCAGTATTCCAAGTGTGGCCTTACCAAGGTGTTATAAAGTGGTATTAACACTTCACATGATCTTGATTCTATCCCTCTATTAACGCAGCCTAGCACTGTGTTGGCTTTTTTGGCAGCTGCAGCACACTGCTGGCTCATATTTAAGTGATTGTCCACTAGGACTCCGAGATCCCTCTCACAGTTACTACTATTGAGCAAGGTACTACCAGTTCCTTCAGAACCTTGGGGTGTAATCCAGCTGGTCCTGGTGATTTGAACTCGTCTAGGGTGAACAGGTCCTCACTTACCATTTTCTTGCTTATCTTAACTTGTGTTTCTAATCTGCTTTTTATAGTACCGTTCTGTTTTTTACACTACAGTGAATCAGAGAAGTATCTGCCTAAACCACTTCTGAATATTATCTCCCTTCTCAGAACTTAAAAAATGGTTCAGATGCATTTGCCTTGCAAAATATATCATTCTGGCATATTACTTTCAAGGTCATTTTACTTACTCTGGACATTGGCTTCCTTCAGGAGGGGTCCTATCATGTGTATATTCTGAAGTTGAGATAGATCAAAAGCTTCCATTCCATCTATCATGGTCACAGATCTCATATTTTTCTTGTTTGCAGGATTGGCATACTTGTTCCTGCATTTCCATGATGGTTCAGCTTCCTTTTCAAATTGATTTGTCCATCATTCAATATTCCCTTATTTCTCAAAGTGAAGCAACAGCTGTCATTCTGAGTTAAGCAATGTTCTAGAATGTATTCTCCATTTAAGATACTATTTGCTTTGCAACAAAATTGGTGCAATCACCCATGGACTCTTTCCTTTTGGACAATTTTCACTATCTTACATTTTTAGCCATGTTACATTTCATAGCAGGTTGTTTATGTAACATCCCTATTACTGTTGTTATTCATGTCTGAGATACAGATTTATTGAAGAAAACTATTTATTTATCAACATTTTATGAAACAATAGCCAATTTCCACATGTGATCTTCAACCATAATGCTTCCATAGTATTATGGAATATACTTAAGCATAGATTTCCCAATCTGATGTCCTCTAAATATGTTGTTCTTGAATTCCCATAATGTAAAAATCAATGTATTTGGAGGGCGTCTGATTGGAAAATATTGTTCTAGAGTTAAAAAAAAATCTCAGAAACTACAAATAATGTAGTTTATTATTTGCATTTAGTAATTTCTTGTTATTATTTCTGCATTAGTAATACTTATAAAAATGTTATCTACACGCATGCTATTTGGAGAGGGAGAATGATTTATAATTGTATTGATGCCATTTTACATGACATCAAGTATCTAGCCACCCTTATGAAGATTCTTCCTTCTCTGAAATCCAGGGCAGTTTTCCAAATATCAATTTTTTAAAAAAATACATCTTCAAGCTTAGCATGTATTTTTTTTAAAAAAATGATTAATTTGCAAATTGATGAACTAAGCAAATATTATAAAATGGATGAGAAACAGCAAGATGGGTGGGAAAATAAAGGATGAGGCAGGTGATGATGGATAATGGGTAAGAGAACGAAGAGAGGACTGAGGAAGCTGAGGAAAGACTGTGCTCATTATATTTTTCCAAATCTGTGTGGCTAATCAGGAAATGACAACTTTTAGGTTCTCCTTAACCTAGTCAATTCTGCCAGTTTTATTTCTCTCTTCTAGATCTACTTACAGTATGTATATCACCATGTCCTGTCATTATCATGAGAATTCAAAATATATTGAGTGTGCAACCTCCCATAATTCTATCTTGTCATTTCCATTATCTTTTGTGAGCAGCCAGCTTTTTTCTGTACATGCTATCCTTTTCAGAGCAAATAAAATGACTCAACTGCTAGAAAATTAATACGCTAACCAAGTTGTTTTTATTCCCTTTTTGTAGCAGAAATGTGTTACAAAACATCAGAAAATAAAACTCTCATTTCTTCAATTATTATCATTTGAACTACTTTTCCCTTACAGTAGTCATTCCCTACCACTTTTAGTCCATCTTGTATCTTCTCTGTGAGGGGGAAATTCTTTTGTTCATCTTGATATGTGCACAATACAGTTAGAAAAGTTGTCTGTCTAATGCATCTTGTCCCCTAATTCATCTATCCCTCCATCAGGCTTCATGACTTTATTGGAGGAAAAGAAGGCTGTATTATTTACAGGACCTTGGACAGTTCCTAACTATTACATAAAAGAATGCATGGCTGGAAAATGAGTATTTATACATTATGAGCAAGCTTGATGAATTATAAAGCCATTCCTCCAATAAAATGGCAAGGAATTTAAACAAGGAGGATCCTGAGATGCTGTCAGCCCTTCAAGGCAGACCAGACTAGAGAGTCAGAATTATGAATGCTACTACTATTATTATTACAAGGTTACAGTACCAGAGTCTAGCAACTCTGAATGCATTCATTCCTCCCTCCCTTCATTTTCATGACAACTAGGTAGGGTCATGTATAAGACAGTTTTTCAAATTACATTTCTCCCTCAGACTCAAATTTCTTTTATCTGACAATTGCATTGGGTGTTTCTCCTGTTCTTCAAGGTTATTCCTACTGCTCATTACAGAAGCCAATACAAGAGAATACATGTAGCTCTGGAGTCCTTGGTGCCCTCTGAACTTGGTTGTTTGCTTGTAGACATTTCACTACCCAACTAAGTAATATCAGTAAGTAAGTATGGGGTAAGTATGGAGTTTGCTCTCTGCTTATACACAGTAGCTTGCCCTGCCAGTGTTTGTGTGTTTTTCCCTTGGTAGTTTCTTGATTAGTGCAATGCCCAATATATATATATCCATATATATAGAAGTACATAAGATAAGTCTTCTGTTTACACAGTGTGGCCATCCATATTTGATACATTTAAACATATTTGTTTTTAAACTTGGTGAATATTATTCGAGAATCAGAAACTGCTGATTCTGATATGCAAAAGATTATTACAGAAGCAAGGAAAATAAAAAAACAGGGAAAATGAAAAAGAAACATTCTTTTTCATATACAGAAGTTGATTACAAGGATAGTTGACCCTAATGACATATAAATTTATTTCTGGTGCTTTGCCACTGCTTCTTACCCCCTCTCAGTAATTGCTTCACTCTGCTTACTGACAGAGCTCTCCTGTACAACGTCATCCATGAAGAGGGTCAACAGCATCCACATGACAGGCATCACCAGTCAACTGAAGCCCCACCCCTTTCTATGTGTGCATGATGAGTGCAATGCACATTAAAGAAGGGTAGAGTTTTGATGACCTGGTGATGCCATATTTTATATTGTTGTATAAAAGACATCCCCACTCTGCTATCAGCTACATTCTGAGGGAGCTACTTTTCACATTGGGAAACACTACTAATTTTTCAAGCATCAGATATTACTTTAAGAATTGTGTTAAGTCAGAAAACTGAAGTAGTTCAGGATGACATATCAGTACTGCAGGTTTTGCCAAGGAGATGGGTATGTTCATTAAAGAGAGAGAGAGGGAGGGAGGGAGAGAGAGAGAGAGAGAGAGAGAGAGAGAGGCACAAACTGCAAATGAATGTGAGAAGCTCAAGCAGAAATATACCATAATCAATGTCTTTTAGGTCATTCAAAGGAATATTTCACCTATAGTACCATAGGACATAATTACCTACAATACTGTCAGCCCCTGAGACAAAGAAAGGAGATGGCAAAGCATCATCATTAGGGACTAGTAATAATCTTGAGGCTTGTATCATTTCACAGCCGAGTTGTTTGAAAACAGCAGACTGGCCATTATAGAAGACAGCAGTAGCAGCTGGTTCCCGCTCTGATTTCCTTATAGTATCAGCTCCTTAATATTTTCTCGTTTATAGCATTCCTTCCTTCCAATGTAGTTACCCTTTCACCCCTCACTCCTTCTATCTTAAGTCCCCCTAAAAAGCCTCTTGAGAGGCTACAATTCATATTTCTAAGGAAAGAAGCCCCGCTGAACTCATCAAATAGACATGCTTAGGGCTGTGCGGTAAGTTGCTTTAGCTGCATTGCTGCTTCTAAGCAAAAAGTAGGATGACATGGGTGGGGGGGGTGACTTGGCTATCCTCATGTAACCTTTTCTGCCTTTCTCTTTGCACATGGCTTGCAAGCATTACTTCAGCAGTTTTGTGTGCAGCCTGGCATTATCTACAAGCAGAAGGAACAAAGACATTTGTCTGTATTTCTGTGCCATAAAAAGCTAGGAGTAATGAAAGCCCATTTTCACGTTCTTATTTATTTATTTTAGAAATGGCGAGGACACCAGACACCATCATTAACTAGGCTAAAAGACTTGATATACTTCTCGCACAATTCTGAAGCATTTTTTTCAAAATAAATAAATAATAAAAAAGGAGAAAAGAGAACCACTTTAAAATCAGAGACTCAGATCAATCATATACCTTTAAAAAAAAAAAAGACAGTGTTTGAACTGTAATGTCTTTGTAGTCCCATGATATTTGGGGTTTTGAAATCACTTTTCTGTACGAGAATTAGCTATAATAGCTGTCAAGGAGTATTCCTGAGTACTTTTATTGTGTTGTTCTACAAAGATATTTGTATTACATTATCTGACAGAAACAATCATGTAGTAAAGAGGCTAGCAATCTTTTTTTCTTTTTCTTTCAGATTTTTTTTCTTTTTTAAACAATTTAATCAAGCAGAATAGAGCTGGAAGGGACCTTGGAGGTCTCCTACTTCAACCCTCCTGCTGAAGCAGGAAACCCTATACCATTTCAGACAGGTGGCTGTCCAGTCTCTTCTTAAAAACCTCTAGTGATGAAGCACCCACAACTTCTGAAGGCAAGCCGTTCCACTGGTTAATTGTTCTCACTGTTAGAAAGTTTCTCCTTAATTCCAGGTTGCTTCTCTCCTTGATTAGTTTCCATCCATTGTTTCTTGTCCTGCCTTCTGTTGCTTTGGAAAATAATTTGACCCCCTCTTCTTTGTGGCAGCACCTCAATTACTGGAACACTGCTATCATGTCACTCCTAATCCTTCTTTTCTCTAGACTAGCCATACCTAGTTCCTGCAACCATTCTTCATAATCAAGCTATTCTCCGAATTTCCTGCCTGAGCAGGGGGTTGGACTAGAAGACCTTAAAAGTCCCTTCCAACTCTATTATTATTATTATTATTATTATTATTATTATTATTATTATTATTATTATTATTATTATTATTATTATTATTATTATTATTATTATTATTATTATTATTATTATTATTATTATCTTAGTTTCTCTCCTTTGCAATTTTTCCAAAGTCTCAACATTTTTTTTGTAATGTGGTGACTAAAACTGGATGCAGTATTCCAGGTGTGGTCTTACTAAGGATTTATAAAGTGGTACTAATGCTTCATGTGATTTTGATTCTATGCCTCTGTTTATACAATCAAGGATTGTATTAGCTTTTTGGCTGTAGCTGCACACTGCTGGCTCATGGTTAAGTGATTGTCCACTAGGACTCCAAGGTCCCTCTCACAGTTACAGTTTTCATTCCCAAAGTATAATAGTTTTTAACTTCATGTATGCCTTGCTTGTACAATACACAAAACAAAAGATACTAGTCATATCAAAGCCAATAGGTATTTTGAGGAACACACACTCCAGTTACCCTAAACCCCCAACTTCAGCACAAGGCTTTTTGGGTCCACAATTTGTTTGCTAATACCCCCTTAATATTTAATTTTAAAAAGTGTGGGAACCTAGTGTGCTCCAAAGCATAACACCAGCTTTAAAAAACTCTGTCCTTTCAACAATACATCTTGACCCCACACTGACTACCAAAAACAAAATAGTGAGGCACAATTCCATTTGCATCTTGTTTTGTCTCTGGCCTCACACAACATGGCATCATGTATTTGTAAAATCTAAGAGAAAAACACTGGTTAGAACAGGCAGTTTTAGTCCATTGCCTTAGTCCATTTCAGTGACTAGAAAGAAACGTATTATTGAGGGTCAGTAGACAACGCTTGAAATGGACTTCCTGCAAGAAATACTACAGTCTTTTCAAGCACAAGCCCACTTTTAATCACTGGAAAAAATAATAGCTAATCAAAATGCAAAGAAAGTTTTAACAAAGCTCAGATTATCCTTTAGTGGAATTAGTTATGCCTATACCTAAAAGATTCATTTTACATACTTTATAAACCAAGTAAATGAGGGAAATATTGCTATTTAGTGTAGTCTTTCTATGTGATTGTTTGATATTTTTATGCTAAGTTAGTTTTTATTTGTAATACTAAAACAAAAGAAATATATATATATATACAACAAAATTAAAATGTAAACATTACTTTCAAAGTGATAATCATAACACTAAAAAGAGGGAAAGGATAAAACAACATATTGCTCACAAGCCTTATTATTTACTGCTTTGTAAAAGAAAAGTCTAATTTAAATGTTGACAACATGTATCAGCAATTCAATGCTGCAAATCAGATGCAAATTACTTTTTCTAGTGTTATGAAATAATACTTTTAGCCAACACCCATGCCCCCTAAATCCAGAATTTGTCATATTTTCATGAAACACTGATTGATAGTTATTCAGTCATTTGATACTGATATATGATTTGTACCTATTTGTATACAATTTGCTTAATAAAATGTACCTGAAATAGACCTAAATAGAGACTGGCAAAGCAGATCCTTCTCTAACCTATCACTCTCCAAATATGCTGGACTATAAATTTTACTCAACATTAAAAAAACCAAGATCATGGCATCTGGCCCTCTCAATTCCTGGCAAATAGATGGGGAAGAAATGGAGGTAGTGACAGATTTTATCTTCCTGGGCTCCAAGATCACCACAGATGGGGACTGCAGCCAAGAAATTAAAAGACGTTTGCTCCTGGGGAGGAAAGCTATGGCAAATTTAGACAGCATACTAAAAAGCAGAGACATCACCCTGCCAAAAGAAGTACGTATAGTCGAGGCCATGGTTTTCCCAGTTGCAATGTATGGCTGTGAAAGTTGGACCATAAGAAATGCTGAGCGCAAAAGAATTGAGACCTTTGAACTGTGGTGTTGGAGAAGACTCCTGCGAGTCCCTTGGACTGCAAGGTGATCAAACCGGTCAGTCCTAGAGGAGATCAACCATGACTGCTCTTTAGAAGACCAGATCCTGAAGTTGAAACTCAAGTACTTTGGCCACCTACTGAGAAGGAAGGACTCACTGGAGAAGAGCCTAATGCTGGGAAAGATTGAGGGCAATAGAAGAAGGGGACGACAGAGAATGAGGTGGTTGGATGGAGTCACTGAAGCAGTAGGCGTGAGCTTAAATGGACTCCAGAAGATGGTACAGGACAGGAAGGTCTGGAGGAATGTTGTCCATGGGGTCGCGATGGGTCGGACACGACTTCGCAACTAACAAAAACATACATTTTAATCATGCTGGCTGGACATTATGGAGGTTGAACTTCAATACATATAGAGAAGGTTGTCCAGAGGCAGGTCGGGTGGTTCACAAATGTCAAGACAGTAGCCACAACCAGATGGCCAAATCCCTATAAACACCTCCTTTTTCTGGAGGATATTTTCCAGGAAAATAGGCTTGTAGGCTTGTACAGCATGCAAACTGTGTCTCAGTTGCAAACTAAGTTTAGTATTTCAAAATCTTAGATTCCAAATCTAAACCTGATTCAGGAAAATGATTTTTGCTACTGAAAGCATAAACCAAACCAAATATTCTAAATTTTAATGAAGGAGGGAGGGGGGTTGTAAAGAAAACAGCTCATCTTACTCAGATTGAAAGTTTGCCATAAGTAGAAGTTCTGAGAACATCTTGATACAATCCCTTTGAAATTTGTCATAAAACACTGCATGTGGTATCAGCCCATCAAAGATGTGCACTGTGGGCATGAAGCACTTCATGAACCTCCACCCACCTAGAGAAGGAGAGGAGAGGTAGAAGCAAGTTTGGCATTCTCTTGTTTGCTTCGTTTTGTCTTAACATGTGGAGTAAACCTGTCTATTCTGGCTAATACGCTATAACCTATGACTTTAGGAATTGTGCAAACTCAGCCAATTGTGAATTACTTAATAAGCCATAATCAAGCCACCATGGCTTAGCACAATGGGTCAGTCAAGGGAAAGTTTGTATCAAGGTTAGGGTTAGTGTTTTGGAAAATATATTTGGATGTAAGCTTCCATACTTAAGAAAGCCCCTGAAATCAGCCTGTAATAGTATATGACAGGAAGCCTCAGTTTGACTGGAACATGGTGAAACAGAGTGGCAAAGGAATCGGCCAAAGCTACAGACACTCTCCCTCCTTACTCAAGTTATATGCAGAATATATAGTGAGAGGAGCTGGGCTGGAAGAAAATGGATGTGGATTTAAATTTGGAGGAAGAAACATCAATCTCCACTTCATGGATGACACTACACTAGTAATTTAAGTCAAGGAGCAGAGTGGAAAAAATGAGACTACGATTAAATGTGAAGAAGACTAAAATAATGACAAAATAAAATATGCAGAAATCAACCTTAGAACTGATAACAGTATGTTATAATATTCATTTATAAAATTTTTATGCTGCCCATCTTACCATTGAGTGAATCTTACAGAGAATTTTTATAAAATGATGCAGCATTGGTATATGCCACAAGAGAAACTGTCTAGAGTGTATAAAGGCACTTCACATTTATGTTGGAAATGTGAACAACAAGAAGAGACATTTTGCTCAGCGGTTGTATAAAAAATGCACACACTGATTCAGAAGATTTTAAAGATTAATATAGAACTAAAATGAGAGACTTTTCTTTTTGGATTGATAAAAAAACAGTTGGAAAAAAGGAAGGAAGGAAGGAAGGAAGGAAGGAAGGAAGGAAGGAAGGAAGGAAGGAAGGAAGGAAGGAAGGAAGGAAGGAAGGAAGGAGGGAGGGAGGGAGGGATCATTCAAGCAGATTCTTTATGATTCATTTCATTTTGCCAATTATAATTGGACACCTTGAGTATGAAAAGATAAGCTGAGCCTTCTTTATTACCACAGATAATGAAGATGTTCAACTTGATATGACTGACAATCCATTCACTAAGATGCAAGTAAACAAAGATATAACTACTAAAGTTGGTTTCTGATGCACCTGCCCGCTTCCCACAAAAAAGCTCAGTGAGAAAGCCGGCAAGAAATCAGAAGTCACTCCCACTCCTCCTGCTTTTTTGCCCATCTGTGGTCTTGCTGCTTCTCTGTTTAGATAAGGCAATATCTTAAATGATGACCCCATAGGGCACGGGTTGTCTAGTTCTAATTAAATGGAAACCTGGCAAACTGTAACAATTATGCCCATGGATGGTAAATCAAAGATGCCTCTCTAAGAAGTAGCCTAATAAACTTTCAGTGTAAAGATGGCTAAGAAGCCATCAATCTTAAAGTGGATGAATGGAGGAGCTTTCACAGAAGTCATTTTATAGGGAGCTGTTCTGTTTAATGCAAAAGGCTCAAGAAGAAAAACCAGCAACAAATTAGAGATTGTTTCCTTTAGGATTCATAATTAAGTCTCAACATAAAGAGAAGAGTTCCTGATCCAATACAGACTTCATATAGAACCCATTTCCAATTTAAAAAATCTATTTATAAATCCATCTCCAAATTTTTCTGCTGCCAGTAAAAGAACTATCTTTGGAAGGAGAGAAAGAACGTTCAGCTGTTTTTAATTCAGAGAAAGAAAGCTTTTTTGAAGCAGTGAGTATTGTCTTCGTTTATTTTTTTTTTTAGGTAAAGGTGGGCAGGATCAACTATTTTAACCAGATCGCTAAATAAGTTGCAATGGGTTAGTTCAGAAATATTAAATACTGAAGGAACTAGGAACAGGTAATCCTCCACTTACAATCATTCACCTAACAGTTTGAAGTTACAGTGGTGCTGAAAAAAGTGATTTAGAGCTGGTCCTCACATTTATGACTATCACAGCATCCCCATGGTCCCGTGATCAAAATTTGGGAGCTTGGTAACCATCATGTAATTATGACAGTGACAGAATCCGGGGGTTACATAATCACCATTTGCAACCTTGCTGACCAGTTAGTGAGGGAAGCCAGATTTGCTGAACAACTGAGTGATTCGCTTAACAATCATGGTGATTTGCTTAACGATTGTAGCAAAAAAAGGTCACAAAATTGGGTCTGACCCACTTAACAACCACCTAACTTAGGAATGGAAGTTCTGGTCCCAATTATGATTGTAAGTTGAGGACTGCCTACATGTTAGCCTGTAAAAAACTGAGTGGAGTTCTTCTTGGTCATTCTGAAGAACTGATGACTTGAAACAAAGAGAATAGAATCATGTTAGGTTAAGAGGAATTTCCTGGTAGTAAAAGCTGTCAACCAGTAAAATTAGCTGTCTCATGAAGTAGTATGTTCCTCTTCAGTGGAGTTCTTCAAGCAGCAGCTGGATAGCCATCTGTCCAAAATGCTTTAGCAGATACTGCATGTATCAGGAAATTAGACTAGATGACCTCTGAGAGGTTTCTTTCAACATTATGATTCATTCATTAAATCACAGGCCTCAGGATGCAGAGAATAGCCATGAAATAAGCAGGAAAATCTCATGTTCATCAATGTTTCCTCCAGGAGAATTTGTGTCCGGTCCGAGTCCTTTCCCTCAGCTATGGCACATACTGGTCTAAGAGAAATCTCTATATCCCTTTTCTTTACCAAAAGGGGAAAATTCAACAACTACAAGCACACTTCCAGCTTAGAGCTTGTATGCGCATGCCGTGGGGGGCGTCTGAGGAAAAATGGCTCAGAGTCTGGGAGTCAAGATAAGGCAAGAGGTCAGTCCAAGAGCCTTATAGAAGCTGTTAAACTCAAGCATAGCATTTTCTTCAGAAATGGTGAAGTTGACTAGAAACTAATTAGAAATTTTATGTTCAGTAGAAGTTTCCTGTAAACTCTATTAAAGAGTTCCAAGTTCAGGCAGCAAGAGGCCGGATAAGGGAAGCATTCCAGCAAATTGCGAAAAAGCTGTGTCTCCAATTTGAGCATCGTAAAATGCAGAACAAATGTGATGCTGTTTGAGCTGTGCTGCAGTTAAGCCAGAAGAAAATTAATTGCCTAATAAGGACAGCAGGTAAACACACGGGCAGGCGTGCAGTGCTCATGCAGGATCTTTCAAAACTCACAAGTGTGGGGGCATCTTCCATTCAGTGTCTCCATTATTCTTTTTTTCTTTTTTACACTGATAAAGGTTTTTCCTTTCCTTTCTCTTCAGATACGTTTTTACACACTTGATAAAAACAAGGGGTGCTATCCAGTCAGGATCCTCCTTAGATCCAAATTGAAAAATAGCTTCCCCTTTAGGGCCTTTTCAGAAATAAAAAGAGAGAGAGAGAGAGAAAGAAATCAAATGTTTACAGTAATTGAATTGTGGGCCTGGAGGTGGAAAGCTGAATGTACTCCTTGAAACTGCAAAGCAGTGGCTTGGCATCTTGGTGAGGCTCCTCTGGGACCCTCCCAGGGCCTTCTGCACATTGTGTGTGCAAGACCTGAAGGCACTTCACCTAGGTTGCAGGTGAAGCCAAGCTAGAAAAACAAAGGAGGGCCTTGAACCAGCTTTAAGGAGCAGATCAGGGAGACATAATGATTTGCATAGAGCTACAATTTATGAAACCTACCTACATATATCAGTCTTCTGCTGATTTATCTGCAGTGTGAAAGTATTATTGTACATCAACATTGTATGAGCTGTCTACATCATTTATTTGCAACCCATTAGCCATGAATGGGGAGTTATTAAAAAAATGATTCCTCCTCCCCTATTTCTGGCCACATTTGAACGCAATACACAAAATACAAATTTAGTTTGGATCCAACCACATACATACAGTATACAGAAAAAAAAGGGTGAACAACCACTAAAGAACTTCTGAGTGTGGGTGTGAGTTTATCTGCTTGCGACTCAGTTTTCAAAATGTGCTTCAGCATCTGGCACTCTTTTCCTGAGATCAATAAAGGAGAAGAATGTTTGTAACTCGAGTTTGAAACGAGAGTTCCTTGGTGCACTCTGAGCTTGGTTCCAAGAGCACTGATGAAGTTACCTAGTTTGGGTAATGAAATGTCTGCAAGAAAACAACCAAGAGCACTCAATTTCCCAAGATCTCATAGCAGATGTAAAGTGCAGCCTTGCAATCTCAGAATATAATACAGCTGCTTTAAAGGGATGCAGGCAGGCGCCATGTTTCCATCCCTGTTTGTTCTCAGCAGCACCTTTCTAATGTCAAATTCAACTCCTGGAGATTTCATGGATCCAGACATATAAATTCTTTGACAACAGTACAGAAGTAGATGGCTACTGGTTTCTTCAAGGATGTTTTTACCATTGTTGAGTCTAACCTATAGCTCCAGGCACCCCGGCTGGTCACCCAGCCAAATACTGATCAGCTCTGACCTTAGCTTTTTGAGGCTGGTTGTTTTTCCCACATGGTTGCAGGATTGGACTTATTTTATGTTTTCAATTTCTATAGCAACCCATCTCAATCCGATTGATTTAATCCAATTGTTATGTCAATGCTTTTGCCTAGTCCACGGGTGGGCAACCCGCGGCTCCGGAGCCGCATGTGGCTCTTTGAGCCATCACCTGCGGCTCCGGAGCCTCCTCCGCCATTTGGGGAGCGCATGCGCGCATGCACGGGCGGGTGCGCATGCACGGGCGGGTGCGCGGGCGGGTGCACGGGCGGGTGCGTGGGCGCGGGCGGGTGCACGTGCACGGAGGGTGCGCGTGCATGTGCGCGGACGGTGCGCATGCGCTGACGGGTGCGCATGCGCGGACGGTGCGCGTGCGCGTGCGCGGACGGGTGTGCGTGCGTGGACGGGTGCGCATGCGTGGACGGGTGCGCATGCGTGGACGGGTGCGCATGCCGGACGGGTGCGCATGCGCGGACGGGTGCGGCTCCCAGGGGTTTTTTTTTTTAGGGAAACGGGTCCATGCGGCTCGTTCAATGTTTCAGGCGGCCGACCCCTGGCCTAGTCCTTACAGCAAACCTTATCAATGCATGATGCAACAAACCCAGCTTGTTGCAGAGCCTGGCACGGATCAGGTCTAAGAGAAAGTGACTGGCACAAGGCCATTCAACCATCTTCGAAGCCTAAGAGAGGACCAGAACTTGGATCTTCCTACTCCTATCCCAGTACTTTGACCACTCTATCATACTGGCTGTCACTGAGCTTTTTTTGTTTTATTAAAAGTTTTAATTACAATATTAAAAGATAATACAGTGAAAATAATACAAACTAAAAAGAAAAAAGGTATAGGACAGCAAAGAAGAAAGAAAAAATAGTAAAAGGAAAAAGAAAGCAACTTTCCAGACTCATCACAACAAATATAAAAATTTCACTATATCTTCACCTCTTAATTAGTATATATAAAGCTCTTCATCCCATAACTCATCTTTTAATTGTAGGCAAATCCAATAAGTAACATCTTCTCCAATCCAGGTGTCAGCAAAAACTCCAAACAGAATTTTTTATATGTTAATTTCATATCTCAACTCTTAGCTGTAACCAAATCCACATTTAAAAGGCACAAACTGGTCCCAGGATCCTAGTCTTAACAAAAGGCTAAAGTTTAACATGAGAAAGAGGGACCATTTCTTCTTTAAAAAGAACAAGCTCACAAAAAATCCTTTTTTTAAGTAAAAGGACAGTTAGATACAAATTTAAATGCTGTCAGATTAGGATACATAAAATAACAGTAGGGAAAAAGGCTGAAACACCATGTTAATGTAAGCAAATCCAATATACAACATTTTTCCAATCCCCAAAAGAATCCCAAATCCCCAACATTTTTCCAGCAAATCCCCCAAAAGAACCCCCAAAATAATATCCCCAGTTTTAACCCTGATCAAATAAACTTGACTTTGTGTTTTTTTCTTTTTATGTCAAACAATCTTGCTCTTTAATATGTTCAGATGATTGTTGATCCTTGTTTCACATTTCTTCAATACTTTGAACAGCCACTTTTGTATGTCCAGCAAAAATAAATCATTTCAATTGCTCTCTGGGATCATCATTTTTATTTCCTTCTTAATTTTTAAAGCCTCATCCAGTTTTGTTTATGTCTAAATTCTTGTTCAAATTCTTATTAGTGTTGTTGTTGGATGGCCTTTTTTTTTCTATAACACCTTCTTCTGAGAACAGACTGTTCCAAAGAAGACATAACACAGTTGACACTATTGATTATTACCTACATGAAGGATTTCTGGCGAGGAATGGGCTACACTTTACAAGAACCAGGAAGAGTGTTTTCGGAAAATGAATGGCTCAACTTATCAGGAGGGCTTTAAACTAAAATTGAGGGGGAAGGGTGATCACTCCTTAGGATCTTTAGGACCTAATCCCAAGCATAAACCCCAAGAAAACCAATTAAACAATGAGGTAGGGAGAGATGAGAAGGAATAAAAACTCAGATATAAAGTAGGAGATAGAGGAAGCATAGCCAGGGTCAGCCATAAAAGATTTAAACATCTGTACGCAAAGGCTCAAAGTTTGGGAACAAGCAAGGCAAAATTGAAGTATTAGTACATGAGGGCAAATATGATATAGTTGCTATTACCGAAACCTGATGGGATGAAACTCATGATTAGAATATACTGATGGAAGGATACAAACTGTTCAAAAGAGACAGACCTAACAAAAGAGGAAGTGGAGTTGCATTATAAATAAGAGATCACTACATCTCCACAGAAATGCACAAAACCAGGAATGAAAGCCTCCAAGAATGCATATGAGTCAATATAAAGGAAAAAGGGGAAAAAGAATGACTGCCATAGATGTATACTACAGGCCACTCAACCAAGAAGAAGAAATAGCTGAACTTTTTGCTAACCAGTTAACAAATGTATGTAAGAAACACATTAGTAATGGAGGATTTTAACTACCCTGACATCAACTGGGAGACAAACTCTGCATCAAGTGGGAGATCGAACAGGTTCCTATCCAACCTAGCTGACAACTTTGTCATCCAAAAGGTAGAGGAACATACTAAAGGGACAACTGTACTGAACCTAATTTTTACTAACAGAGAAGAAGTGATGGAGGGGGTTGAGGTTGCCAGAACTTTGTGGGACAGTAACCATGTCATATTGGAATTCAATATAATGCAAACACAAACAATAGAACATAATGAAACCAGCATCTTAGACTTTAAAAGAGCTCATTTTAACAAACTTAGAGAAATCTTGGGAAGGATTCCATGGATGAAAATTTTAAAGTGGAAAACAACTCAAGAAACTTGGGAAACTCTGGAAAATATGATTTTAAAAGCCCATTCCAGTCCAATACCACTGAAAAAGAAAAAAAAAAGCAAGAAATCCAAGAAGAAACTAGCAAGGTTGCACAAAGAACTCTCTGATAAACTGAACGTGCCGTCTATCATGAATGGTCAAAACAGTCAAGATGGCAGCTAATTAAACAATCCAAGTCCTTCCCTGTAACATCTTACACATGAAAGCCATGGTTTTTGTTTTTGTTTTTAAACAGATGGGTATCCTCTTCTGTAGATGTCCCTGAAAGTTTGGCTGTCCATGGGAAGGGGGCAAGTGATATAATAGCTTGCAACTTCATGATGTAAATGCT
The DNA here is from genome assembly GCA_023970755.1 of Azemiops feae. Classification (NCBI taxonomy): domain Eukaryota; kingdom Metazoa; phylum Chordata; class Lepidosauria; order Squamata; family Viperidae; genus Azemiops; species Azemiops feae. The sequence continues at coordinate 870,515 of JALGBA010000263.1, read as the reverse complement.
GACTCTTACATATTTGTATGTGATATCAGACCACAATCATGAAAGAGTAGAGTTTGCATATTCCAACAGACGTGAAGATTTTGCTATCATTGAGGCTAACTTTGTGCATCTCTAATAAGGATATGCAAATCAGCCAAGATTCATTCATATTTAAGATTCAAAGATGGAAATAATTGAATCAAATCAAAGGCAATAAGATTTTATATGAATCAGTTCAACATCCAATACAATGCAAGACTTGACCCCAGGCTATGATGGGGAAGCATCAAGATAACTGCAGCTGTTTCATTTGGGCAGAAAGGAATGGAAACACAAGAATAACAGACCACCTAAAATATATTAACTCTGCCAAATTCCACCAATGTTTTGAAATATTTCTCCTGCACCTCGCTTATGGTAGAAGTAGCATGGATAAGGAAATGGGAGCAGAGCAACCTCCAAACCTCCCAGCAGAGAGTCTACAGAGAAGTTGTGCTAAAGCAATGCAGAAACATGTTCTATTTCAAGTGTTTAAATGTTTAAAAAGTAAATTCTTATTAAAGATCAAGTACAACACCTTCTGACCATTCGCTTTTCTGGGATGGTAGACAAATTGACATGGTATGGCTTGCATAACCATTTAAAAAAAACACCTGATGCTTGGCACAAGTTATTTTTATCTACTGTGCATAATACATTATTATCAGGGGCTATCCATAGGGTGTGGTCAAAAATGTCAAAATGGTGAGATTAAAACTCTGCTCTTGATTATGATATAAAGCAATAGTCTAACAATACTATCTTAGTTCTATACGTGAAATGAAATCATTACAACAATAATCACAAAAATCACAAATTCTATCAGAAGAGTAAGATCCAAATTGCAGGACAGTTGTTCTACAAGCAATCTGACAATTTTATTGTCAAACTACTTATGTTAATTCAAAATAGATCACACCATTCAACTGCCCCCCCCAACTTGCTCCCTATATGGAGGGAAAACTACAACAGTATTTTAAACTAGAAAATCAGGAGTATCTCAAAGTCCATTTAATCCAGTCTTTTTCAAACTTGGCAACTTTTAAAATCTGTGGAGTCCAACTCCCAGAATTCCCCAGCCAGCATGAGATTGGCAAGCTTAAAAAACACTGATCTAACCCTAAACTATTCTTTGAAGTGATTATTGGCACTTGTATGATTCCACATCTTGAAATGCCTCCAAGATTTGATTTAAAGATTCAATTTGCTTGGGTTTCCTTTGAATCAAATCTCTTCTTCAAAGCTTTGGATATTACTAGAAATTAAATTAACTTATGTTTTTCCCTGAAGATAAATATGAAGAATTAAGAAAGCACCCATCCATTTTAATTATTTTGAAATATATACTTTTACAGTACTAACATATAAAGATTTATCACAACCTTCCCTAATTTGTGTCCTTTAAATGTGTGGGTCTAGAATTTTCAAAACTCCCAGCATAATAGCCAACGATGGAGTGAGACTTCTGGGGAGTGTAGTCAACATATCTGGAAATTGCCAAGATGGGGAAGGCTAGCTGCCTGCAATTGCTCTTTTGAAAGTGAAACATTTTGCATAAAACTGAACAACATGGAAGGGAGAACCATCCTTTTTTCATGGACCTTGGTGAATGCCAATCAGGAGCCTATTCCTGAAAAGCAAAAGGGAGGGCTGAGAGAATCTATGGAACGAAGGACAATTGGTCTATACAGGTAGTCTTTAGCTTAGGAACATAAACCTGGAATTTCCATCATAAATTATGACAGTCATAAGTCAAGGAGGCCACATGACCAACCTGATTTTACAACTTTCTTTGCAGCAGTTATTAAATGAATACCGCAATTGTTAAGCAGATCCATTTATTTCTATGGCTGTTTTTTGTTGGAATGTGGGGAAAAACCATTGATCACATGACCACAGAATGATGCAATCAGCTGTAAAAGTGAGTCAGTTGCCAAGTTCCCAAAATGCAGTCATGTGACCATAACTTGCCAGCATTGGAACTCTGGAATCAGGACATAAGTAACTTTGGGGTAGTCCTTTATAACTTCAAATGGTCACTAAGCAACTTGTCATTAAGTGAGGAATACATGTATTCAACTTACCTTCACATGTACTGAGGGCAGGAGGGAGGTGACTTCCCCCACATTATTGTATTCTGGTTCAAATGATGCAAATCATGTAATTTGAAACAGTGAAAGTACTAATGCAAATTACATAATCTGTACCAGATGCATGTGCCCTCGTTGTGTCTATGTACTATATGCTCTTAAACAACTATCTTGAGTGATTTTAACTGTGGAAATGATGGTTCAATGGAAAGAGTTCAAAATTCCAAATCTTCCCTAAAATGCTTCCAAAAACACTGGCAGTCCCTTGCAAATATATTGTGTCAGAGGAAAGTGTATGTAGTTTGGGATTGAGTCTATTATTGTTTTCACCTGTTTAGCTGAGTATGGTACAAACTACATCCAAAAGGTATCTGGACATATTTTTGAAGATCAATAAATGAGCCATAGTTTACCTGCTTCCATTGCCACAAAGATCATTTGAAAAGAGCTAAAGTGTAATCAGTATTAAATGCCTTTATGTTACTGCTGGACAAAAAAAAATTGTTCAGAGCCTTTGTCCATATCTGCAATAAGGAGCTAGAAAGTTTCCATTACCTAACTGTAGTTTCGCTATATGTCCAAACGAATTGCAGTTTCGTTGTATGTCCAAACTCTAAATTGAGGTTAATCTTCATTATGCTTAGTCCATTTGAGACACAGTAGGTATTTCAGTTACCAGAGCATCAAGTACACTTTGTTGATTCTGGACAACTCAAGAAAAGTTCATTTAACTTTAATCCAAACTGAAAGAAAAAGCTTGCAGATTTTTCTTGACAGTCCTTCTGGCCTTGTCCTTGAAATGTTAAAGAATTATTTAATGTTACATGTGAATGTGACTATATTGTTTTTATGACATGTCAGTTTGTAGATATATCACACTTGGTGTACTTGGTGTTCTCAAGATTTAAGACCCCAGAATGGTCTCTTCTTCCTGTTCTTCATTTTATTAGTTTTAGCTTAATTGCATAAATGAACATTGAACCATTTTAATATTGTACCACAGCATGTTTGTTCTAGCCATAATTAGGTCAAAATATTTCAAGAGGGTGTAGAAACTCATAGAAGAATTAACATGCAAGAAACTGAAAATCACAGCTATTTATCCAAACTGGGTGGGGGTTCTTTAATACAAATTTTGTGCAGTCTGCAGTGGTTCACTAAACAGAATAATGATGGCATCTAGCTATTGCTGCTTTTTCCAGCTAAGTATTCAATTTTGTTAGCCATCTAAATTTTTGGAAATTTGGCTCATCTAAGATCTAATCTCCCCTCCCCCCTTTTTTCTCCCTTTTCTTTTCAGCCAAGGAGACAAAATGCCCTGTCTTTGATGCTTGAAATTCACCACTGGGATAATTAACTATAAATAATTACAATGCACATTGCAAATGATAGCTTTGCCCTGGGTGGAAAGGACATGTTTTATTTCTGCTTGTCCCCTTTTGGCTTTGTAACTGATCAAGTGTGAAGTTTCATATTATAAGGTGAGTAGCTGACATGAACCTTCATTTTGTGGCTACTAAACCACCTGCCATCAAATGCCTGGGCTGACTTTGTTCTCTTTCACAGTCATAACAGAACAATTATATTCAAATAATCCAAGATTTCCAAACCGTAATAACAAAATATGACTTGGAAATCGGGGCCCAAGTGCCATTAGCATTTTGCTGTAAACCGAAAGCAGTAGCCTTTCTTTGTTGTGTTGCTTTGTTCCCCTAACATTTTAAATTATCTTTTAGGTGCCTTTTCTAGATTTTTTGAGATTTGATAATTTTACAGAAAGAAGGGCAGACATGCTAAATAATGATCTTCATTGTTAATCCAGAAATGATACTTGTTCCCAGCAATCAATACAGTCCTGATCTTTGTTGGGAAATCAGCACTAAGGCCTAATTGAGACGAAAACATGTTCTAAACTAGAGGCCATGTAGTGTCTCTTTCTTCCAAATAAAAATGGCTAACTGAAGTAGGTGTTTTGAGAGAATCAGGGCTTCTCAGTTAAGAGGGCATCTTGGAGATGGAGGCATAGTAAACATCTTCTAAGCTGATTTTTATTGCATGGGCAAAATTACTACCATTTACCTTTCAACAGCCCATGTCTTCAGGCATATTAGCTCCAGGCTTTCTTGTATGATAGTGGTATCACGCACAAGTCCTAGGTTGCAATGGTTAAAGGTTCCCACCCCATCTCTTGTGCCCATGGTTCCTATACTACTTTCCTGTTTCCAGGAAAGGCCTTGGCCTCTCCTATTATTCAGGACAGCTTAGTTTCGGCTCATTTGCTTGTTCCTCCTTATCCATTTGTGAGAAGTTTTATATCCAAATATATTTTATTCTTTATACTGTTTCCATCTTCCCTTAAAATATTAACAAACTCCACAATGGTCTGAGAATCAGTGTCTCCACTAGATAATTGACAGTCAAGCCGAATCTAAGTTAATCTAAGTTAAAATTAGTAAACTTCCTCAACCCCCCAAATAAGTTACCCAGACCTAATCCACATATCAAAGGATAAGGTCTGCAAACACAACAGAGTTAATTAAATTAGGTCTCCCAAAGGAACGGCGTGTTCACAAGAATAAACACACCTACACACACAAACACACAAATGCTCAAGAGTCACTCTAGAATCAGCACATAGACACTTCACTCCAGGCAAGCTCCCCCTATAAAAATCTGCTGCTCTGCCCCATTTCTCTACAGCCTGCCCCTAAAGGCAAGCTGTTTTGCTTTTAGGAATAAATATTTCTTCTTTCCTCACAGCTGTCTGGATCTCATTTTTATTTATTCTTGCGCAGCCCTGGCTCAAGTTGGAATCCCAAATTATTATTCTGACACATTGTTGACTTCTGCACCCCAATAGAGTGTGTCTCGCAGGCTTATTCATGGTCTCAAGCCCCGCTCCAGCCATTATCTGCTTCTCACTTTTGATTAGTTAGCCCTTTCTCAATATCTCTTTACTCCTAGTATGAAGAATTACCAATGACCACAGTCAATGCTGCACAAATATTGTCTCCAGCAAAAAATACTACTTGGCACAATTGATCACCTTTTCTGTCCTGTAATAATCTACCTTATCTACCTTAGTTTTATATCTTTGAAAATTAGCAGTGCATAATCACATCAGCATGCTCAATGAAGGATTTGTCCTTATGGAAATAGCATTGCTTATTAGAATCTTAAATTTACTTGTTCAGTTTTTTTCCAATCAGTTTGACATCAAAACTCCTGGACTATCTGAAGAGTGATTTTGCTGGGAAAGAAACAGAATTGTGACCTTGTTCATATTTTTGGGATTCTTAGCAGCTTCTAATACTAATCATCATAGCATCCTCCTGCTGAAGCAACTCTGGATTAAATCCTTATTGAAGCATATATTGTTATCCTGGTTAGCTAAGGCACTTTACAACAGAATTGCTTGGATGACACATGATGGAAGGGTCTTCCTGAATGAAATTCAGAAATGAAATATCAGAATCAATACTTGGGCAATGAAAAGAAGGGCAAGGAGTGCAACAAGAGATGCATGTGTAAATGTGACACTAGGGATTGTATTCAAAGTTTAGACTGAGACATAACATTGTTTTGGTTTAATGCGATGTGTGAATCCAGCTACTGGGGTTTACAAACCATGTTCTATGGCTTAGAAATATGTGTGGATGTCTTATTAAGCAAAGAATGTTTTAGAAACATGGATCATCTGAATAAATAAAATTGAAACAGAATATCTTATTTTAAACACACATAGATAATAGAACACCCTTAGGTCAATTTATTTTAGTACCTCAGGTTTCCAATTATCCAGGAAACCTGAAAACTGCTGAACTGAGATTAGGATAAAGATGCTTTTCCTTTGTCACCTTGTCCTTCTACATAGTTCCAGTGCATACTGTATACTGCTTTTAAAGAAAAGACTGAAGTGTGGCATTTGGGAAATTTCATAAATTTAGTAAGTCCACAACTGACAATATAATGGAACAGTTTGACTTTTAGAAAAACGATAGCGTGCCCAACACATTGCTCCTCCATTGCTACCTTGATTAAGGCCAATTTACTTTCTAAAAACACAATACCTAGAGCAGTTATACTTTCCGTGGTGCAAATATTGGTTCGGTTTTCAGCTGCCTCTTCTTGGGACCACCAGTTTTCTTCGGTGAGCCCAGCATTTCATTATCATGGCACGGGGTGTTGCTAATGGCACATTATAGCACTGCAATTAAGATCTACATTCTGAGTGACAAATTAAGGGGTATTTTCATTCTCTGGTGCCCCATTTAAACAAAAACTATACACATAATTATCTCTGCCCCCTGTTGTCAAGTACAAATAATAAAATGTTATGATAAAAAAAACATGCCCCCCCTCCGGGGCATTTCTTTACCAGCACTTGTGCTTATAAAACAGATTGCAAATATTTTTGAAAGATTACTCACCTGCTCTTGAATGCCCTGTGGATGAGTGCATTCTTGCCACAACAATTTGTTCTCCTGTTAAACTACACTTGCTTTGCATTTGCTAATTACACATAAACATAAGCGTACACCGAGTAGGCTTTATTTCTCATAGTGTAAGTTTCTACTGCTGTCAAGGGAATAGGTTGGCATTTGTATTAGTTGGTTGATGACTGAAATTGTTAGAGTTAAAAAAGAAGAAAGAAAAAGTAAATCAATGCATGATTGGGTATTGCTGGAACAAACCTACAAGATTTTCAAACACAATTTCAGTTTTAGAAAATATCAGGGACTATTTATATGTTTATTGGCAGGCTGAGTTGAAAGCAAGTAATAGCCTTGTGCCATACCATTTATGACTTTGAAGTTATCACCAACATCTTAAATTAGAAATCAGTCAGAACTTATGGAAGTCGTGATGAGATATAATTCCAACATCTGGTTCCAGTTAGCAGCCAGCAATGATAAATTACATTAAACAAAATTTCTGGACCAGAACAAAGGTTAAGGACACTCAAATCAAATGGATTGTCTTGATATGACTTGTTTTATAAATTCAAGCCTTCAAGGAATGAAAAACATTAATGATGTTTTGAGCAACATTTAAAATCTGCTTATCTAGTGGGAACTGAGAAAATTTGTTTAAAGAAGGGGACTAAACATAAGAAATCAACTTAAACATTTTTTAAAAAAAAAACAACCTTTCCCTGAATTCTGACCTATCTTCCTATTCTGACAAGAGCATAATAAACCTGTAGAAGACATTACTGCAAAATGTAATGATGGTCATGAATCTGGGTGTCTGAAAGGAGATTAGATACAGTCTAGGACTAGGTCTATCAGTCTTAAAAATTCAGGCCAAGGACTCCAAATCCCAGTTGCAGGAAACATCTGCAAAAGAGCGGTAAGTATCCGTCTCCTGAGAGGCATCAGTTCCCTGAGGATGGGCTCCAGCACAAGTCTGAAACCTCAGAAGATTAAACCTCTGGTCCCAATGACCGACCCAGATTGGATCTTGCAGCTAACAACTTCACTTGTTACCTCCTAAGTAATATTTTTTGAGAATGAATTATGGATTCCAAATTACAGCATCAGGGGGGGAAAAGACCTCCCACCTTGACCAGAATTGGCCATAATTAAAAGGTCTGAAACTGACTCTTCCAGCTCTGAGGAATTACAAAGTATTATCTTAATTTCTGGTCCTTCAGAGATTCCAGAAATATTGATCAATTCTGAACTGCATATGAATCTGAGAGCCTTTTCCTGTATTTTTCCTCTAGGAAAGAAATAACTATGGAGGAATGTATACCAGCTCTTCCCAATTCCTCTTTGGATAAGAAGAGAACTTGAGATTGCTCTCAAGTGCTCCAGATAGTCTGCTCATGATAATGATATACAGTGAGTTTTGCTCACTCACAGTTGATACCTTCAAAAGGACATTGGGTTTGCAAATTTCCTTTTCTAATGATTTTCAGAAATTGCTTAACGGCTTTTCAGGAATATTTGGTTCAACATGTTTTACAACATTGGGTAACTTTCCTTCAACCCTGAATGAAAGAAGTTTTAAATACAAATTTAAGGACTTTAAAAATAATAATAAACAGCAAAAGGGTGATAAGCTTTGATTTTGGAAAGTTACAAATAGACTAAGGATCCAGATGGATTTAAAATAATATTTTGGAATTAATTATAAGAAACTTTCCATGGGAAAATACTTTTGTTTTGAATGCTTTTTAAAAAATAATAGGATGGGACTTTGAAGGTTGACACTAGAGATAACTAGATGCAATGAAGCATTACAATTAAAGGAGAAGAACACTGAAATTCAACTTACAAATACAGAATGAAGCAAAATATGTTAACATTGGACATATTGAAGGAAATGGTTGTGGTAGAGCCCAAATCAGCATGCAAGCGGAGATGGGCAGTGGCCACACAAGGCCATTTCTTGACTCTTCTATTACAGATTTCTAGTTCAAAAATTAATTTACATGTTCCAAGATATGAATCTTGCTGCCATATTTTGGTGATTTATCATGATATCTTTTGACAAAGGTTTCCCTTTTTCTATTTATTTTTTCATAACTGTAATTCTAAATAAAGGGAAATTTCCTGCAAAGGTCTGCAAGTGATTGCCCTCTTTGTTCAGTGCATACACTAAAATATTAACAGCAGTTTTGACTTGAAGACTTCAAACTATATTACCGTCAATGCTTTCATCTGGCACAATCTGGTTTTATAAGAGGGTGACAAGCTACAGTTAATGTAATGTAATATCTCAGGGGCTGCCACAAAGAAGAGGGAGTCAAGCTATTCTCCAAAGCGCCTGAAGGCAGGACAAGAAGCAACGGATGGAAACTAATCAAGGAGAGAAGCAACCTGGAACTAAGGAGAAACTTCCTGACAGTTAGAACAATTAACCAGTGGAACAACCTGCCTCCAGAAGCAATGAATGCTCCAACACTGGAAGTTTTTAAGAAGAGACTGGACAGCCATTTGTCCGAAATGGTGTAGGGTTTCCTGCCTGATCAGGGGATTGGACTAGATGACCTCCAAGGTACCTTCCAACATTATTATTATTATTATTATTATCTTTTATTCATTAAACATGAACCTCAGTCAACTGAACATTCAAATTGGCTGGCGCTGATGGTTGACACAGGTTGCTACCAGCATCCTAGGTGTCAACCAGGTACCTTCTTAAAATATAAGATGTTCCGAGTAGCACAGTTTTTTGTAACATTGCTGGAGTTATTGCAGGAAGCTGCAGTTTCTTGATGTATTCTGCAAAGTTTTTGGACATAGTTCCCAGTGCCCCGATGACAATGGGTACCACTGTTACACGTTTCATCCATAATCGCGCAGTTTCAATGGCCAGGTCGCAATATTTCATAATTTTTTCCAGTTCTTTTTCTTCGACTCTGGCATCTCCTGGTACAGCAATATCAATCAGCTGTACGCTTCAGTTCTCTACAACTGCGATATCCGGCGTATTGTGTTCCAAATGGCGATCTGTCTGTATTCGAAAGTCCCACAAGATCTTCACCCTGTCATTCTCAACAACTTTTTCCACCCTGTGTTCCCATGACTTTTCGGACACAGGCAAGTCGTATTTTTTACACAATGCCCAGTGGATTAATTTAGCAACTCGGTCATGTCTAGATTTGTAATCAGTTTGTGCGATTTTGCTGCACTCACAGATTAGGTGTGAAACAGTTTCAACTTTGTCATTGCAAAGTCGGCAATTTGGATTGTCAGTGGATTTTTGTATAATAATAATAATAATAATAATAAAGTTGGAAGGGACCTTGGAGGTATCTTCGCTTTCATGGCATTAGTTTGTAATGCTTGTTCTTGAGCAGCCAGTATTAAGCCTTCCATTTCTTTCTTGATGGTTCCCATCTTAAGCCATGTCCATGTCAAGTTGTTATCACATTTTCCTTCAATGTTTTTCAAATGCTGTCCATGCAAAGCTTTGGTTTTCCATTTATTTAATCTGTCATCCAGCCATTTTTCCTTATATTCTGCCTTTGTTTCTGTTATTTTTATAGTGCTCTCTGTTTTCACAGCCTGCAGCAGTTTTTCTGTACTTTGATTCACATAGTCATTCAAACTTCATTTTTCTTCTTCTACAGTTTGGTGGATTTGCCATAGTCCTCTGCCCCCTATTTTTCTTGGCAGGTACAACCTGTCGATGTCACTTCGTGGATGTAGAGCGTGGTGCATATTCAAAAGTTTACGCGTTTTCCGGTCTAGGTTTTCCAGTTCAGCCAAAGTCCAGTTGATAATTCCAGCTGAGTAGCGTATCACTGGGACTGCCCATGTATTGATGCCTTTAATTATGTTTCCAGCATTCAGCTTTGATTTTAAAATTTTGCGGACTCTCCTGATGTATTCCTTTTGCGTTGACTCTTTGACTTTTCCATTCAAGATGTTATCTGCTTCCAATATGCCTAGGTATTTGTAACCGTCATCCTTTGCTAGTGCTTTCACAATACTTCCATTTCCCAGTTCTATTCCTTCTATTTTTGCCATTTTTCCTCGTTGCATGGATAGTACAGCACATTTTCCAAGTCCAAAGTTCATTCTGATGTCGCTGCTAAAGAGTTGGACTGCGTTAAGTATTGATTCAAGTTCATTGTGGCTTTTTGCGTACAGTTTTACGTCATCCATGTACAGCAGATGGTTTATCTTGCCATGCTGGCTTGAGATGTAGTATTCCAGTTTTGTGTTTCGTAAGATTATTGTCAATGGAATTAATGCGATGTTGAACAGTAGTGGTGAAAGTGAGTGCCCTTGGAAAATTCCTCGTCTGATGTTAATTTCACCAATGTTCTCCCATTTACTGTTAGGGCTGTTTTCCATTTTTGCATATTTGCTTTCAAAAATGTACAGATATTTTTGCTGATTCCAAAGTTTTCCAAACATGCATTAATCCAGCTATGGGGTGATGAGTCGAATGCCTTCTTGTAATCAATCCACGCCATATTTAAGTTCGTTTTCCGTCATTTTGCATTTTTAAGTACCATTTTGTCAATGAGCAGTTGATCTTTTGTTCCTCTTGATTTTTTGTAATTTTCTTTTTGTTCTACCGGATACAGACTGTTTTCCATCAGATGATTGAATACTGAATTTGCCAGTATTCTTGTAAAAAGTTTGAACGTTGTTGGCAAACAAGTAATTGGGCGGTAGTTACTTGGTTCTGTGCTCTTTTCTGGGTCCTTCATTATCAAGTATGTTCGACCAGCTGTTAACCATTCTTCACTTATGGCATTTTGGAGCATTTCATCAAACTGAGTGGCCATGCGGTGATGGAGGCTGGTGAGATGTTTCAACCAGTATCCATGCAGCTCGTCCAGGCCAGGTGCACTCCAGTTCTTGACCTTCTTTACTTGTTTTGCAACCATATCAATGGTTATTACAGTATTCTCCATTTTGTTTCGTGTTGCTTGTTTTTGGATATCTTTGATCCAGGAGGCAGTTTTATTATGTTCCACTGGGTTTTCCCACAGTTCTTTCCAAAAGTTTAAAGTTTTTTCTTTACATGGGAGAACACTAGTTTGGACTTGATTTTCGTCAAGTGACCGGTAGAAGAGGTGCTGGTTTCTTCTGAACTGGACATTTTCACGATATTGTTTTATTCATCCTTCGTATCTTTCAATTTTCTTTGCTGTTGCTATTACACGCTGTTTTAGTTCTTCCATGGTTTCCGTTATTGTTTTTTCCTTCCTTTTTTGTATAAACTATTTTTCAGCTTTTCATTCTTTAGTTTTCCTTCTTTCAAGAATTTCAATTTGCTGACATCTCCTCGTAATTTTTTTATTTTATTTTCAAGTCGAATTTTCCACTTTGGTGTTGCAGTGGGCTTCTTTTTTGGCATTTTATAACCCAATTCTGCAGTTATAACGGTGGCTGTACTGTACATTAGTTGGTTTGTTTCATACAGTGTGCTGGATGGGATGGAAGTTAATATGTTGTTCACAGCATTTAGTATATCTTTCACCCGTTTGCTATGCACTTCACGAATGGCAGGCAGTCTTTTTCTTTCTGTGTTTTCTTTGATGTGGTTTTCTATCTTTTCTTTCAGCATTTTTGCTAGATCACTTAGCTCTACATTTTTGAGTTGTTGTACAGGGGAATCTTCACCCTGTGTGGCGGCTTCTTCTGCTGGTTGGTCAGTTTGTTGGTCAGTTTGTTCAGGTGTTGGAACAATTTTTTCAGCCTGTTCATCATCATTACTTGTTGTTTTCTTTTTAGCCAATGTTTCTAGTTGTTGCATTTCCACATCTGTAAAAACTTTATTACGGATGATGTAGCGTCTTTGATCCATTAATCGTTGTTCAATTACATCACTTTCCGGATGTTTTTCCTTCCACAGTTGCATCATTCTTTTTTGAAATCCCCTGGCTGTTGGTTCTGCCTGGTAGTAACATTGGATGATTTCTCGATTTTCTTCAGTTGTCCAGGTTTTGCGCTTTTGTTCCAGTCGCTTTGCAGTTGTACGCTCTGGTTCCCCAGCAGTAACAACTGAGCCCTGTGGCCCATTTTCGGACAGATGCCCAGGAGCCATAGCATCTGACGCGGTCCTTGTTGACCCGGGCGATGACCGATCCGGTATGGGATTTTTTTTATTTCTTCTCATCATTAGTGATGGGAAGTGCCTGGGTTGGTTCACGGTGGCTAAGCCACTACCGATCCAGAGATCGGTAATCCCATAACCATAGGGACCGCACCCGATAGCCGTCCAGGTCCAGCCATGGGATTATTAGTATTAGTATTAATAGTAGTAGTAGTAGTAGTAGTAGTAGTAGTAGTAGTAGTAGTAGTAGTATTATATACTAGCTATACATTCAAATACATTTGGTGATGTTCATTGGATTCAGAAAAGGCCTTCAATATGGTAATTTAAATTATTAGAGCATTCCTTAGGTGAATATTTTCCTTTGTTGAATTGAAATATAATCTTAACCCATTAGTTAAAATTATCTAAATTGAATGGTTTTTTACTCATCAGATTATGTAGAATTGCTTTCTCCATTTGTATTAGTCTGACTGTCTACTAAAAGAAGGCAATTGTTCACAGTGTAAAGGCATTTGAGGTAAGGTGAATGGAACAGAACACAAATTGCTATTATACAGTATGCCAATGATACTTTTGCTTCGTTAATAAATATCAATGTTCTTCATGAAAATATATTGATATAGTACATTTTCAAACATTCCATTTAATTTGAATAAAATACTCCCTGTTGGATCTAAGGGAGTTATAGAAACGGTACAAATGAATCTTATATATTATTTGAATTCATTCAAATATCTCAGAATAATCTCAGAATATTTATTCTAAGCAAGATTTCATTGTTGGTATAGACAAATATCTCAAATCGTTTATTTCAAATTAAGATCAATATATATCTAAATGCCTAAAAACCCCTATGATTTTATGGAGAATAAATGTTAAAACAAATGGTCCTACAAGATTGTGATATGTATGTTAGGTTAGCCCACACCCCCACACCCCAGGTGACTGATGGATCTTGTTCTTTGTGTATATTTGTGTTTGCTCTCCGAAAAACAAAATAAATAATATGCACTGCTACCATTTATTCCTATTATAGTGTGTATTTGAAACTATACTCACCGAATGTACTGGAGCATTTGCATAAAAAAAGTGGACATGGATTGAACTGTTTAGTTATTTTCAAAGAGAAGAGAACATGGTTCTTTTCTAGACTAAGATATAACTTCATTATTTATGTTTATTACAAACGGTTGCCTGACACATTCCCTAGAAAATCTAATGAATAGGCCAAGGGGATCTTGGGATTTTCTGTTATGTGTGATAAGGAGAGACCAAACTGCATTTTGCTCATGGCATCTGGAAAAACATAGCTATATTATTTGAGGTGAGGTGGGGGATGAGAAGGTTTTTTTTTTAACTATTAGAAATGCTAAATAGAACATATGTATATAACCAAGACAAATGAAATGCCTCTAGGGAAAATAATTTGGAAGAAGGGAAAGCTGCTGATCTATACTGCCATTCTGAATAAGACTTATTACCATAATCCTTTAATTAAAACTGAAATGATAGTGTGATCCACATACAATATAGACACAAAGTCTGAAGTCATTGTCTCATAATATGTAGCTTAAATCAGTTCATTGTTGATACCCATATTTTTTAAAAAAAATTTCTCATGACTTGCCTTATTGGGAGTAAAAAAAAAATAGATCAACACTCTGAAGAGCAAAGAGATTAAAGGAGAGACTTCAAAAGAAACATTAGCGTTTTTTTCTTTATGCTTAATACAGCCAGCACCTGGCTCAAGAAAGACTGAAATATAGTTTCTCTTATTAGTATAATATAATTCAGTAATGATCACTAGGTGAAAAGAAATGCTTTGACTAAGCTCTGAAAGGCATCTGGGTAATTTTGCTCCCCAACTCCCCATTTGTTTTCTTTGATCTCCCAAAAGTTTGAACAATAGTTCATCAAGCAAAACAACAGAGGCTTCATGGAATGTCTCTGTAGATAAGTGAAAACAGATTTTGATGGGGAAAAATTGAGCAAGACTAAGAAAATGCAGTGATTTCATCTTTATCATGCAAGCTACTGTCCCTAATATTGGCAGGTCAGTGCAATAAAGCTATAAAACTTTATCCAAGATGATGGGAAAGAATCATTCCCCCCCCCTCACCCTTTGACCAATCAACCTACCATCTGAAACTATTTATCATTCCATGTGGCAATTAAAATAGAGAGGGACAAGGAGAGCAGTAGTTCACATCTATTTATTGGCAAAATAACTGCTAAGAAATTCTGCATGAGACAATAAATATGTGCTGACACTTCTCACTAGCCATGCTGCTGGCTTTTCAGAGTAGATCTGAAACTGAACTTGGCAACAGATGTCACATCCTTAAATACTGCTTGCCCAGGTCCAGTCACTAATTACCATGTACATGACAGTTGATAACCCTTCTACCTATTTAAACCACTTGGATGTTTACCCATTTCTACTGCCTTTATAATAATGCTGAGGAAGTAGTCACACCAGGATGCTGTTTTCTTCTGAGAGCCAAATCAGGGTCCATGAAGGCCAAGTTTTTATTCCAGCAGAAAACATATTCGCTCCAGAAATCCCTGCATTTGTGGATTTATATTTTTATTTAAAATGTATATAACAACAACTACTGTTTACATTGCTTAGGTGGTGATGGGAGAGAGAGAACAGAAGAGGCTTTATTTCTTGTTGTAAAGCCATTTCAGCAAATAAGAAATTTAAATACTGAAATTAGACAATATTTTGGACCAGAAATTTCAATATTGTTGTCCTCACTTTTCCTTGGCTGATTTCAAACAAAATTTAAAAGCAGCAATACTCTTTCTATCCTGCTTCTTCAAAGTCCAACTTTCATTTCCATGGAGTGTCTGAATGATTCTGATGTTTGTAGGTATAGACACATCATGGCATCTGAGTACCTTTTGCAAGGCCTTCTCTACCAAGTGTTATTCTGGGGTACATTTTGTTGCTTCATTCATAAACAATGATTTTGTGGCTAAAATTTTGCCTTTCATCTCGCCCTTCCCATGTTACTGAATTTTTTTCTGAACATACGCTATATATTTGGAGTGTGTATATGCACACATACATATATTTTTCAAAGCTGTTAGGGTTCATTTCCTTTGTCCTTGAATACTGTAGAACCTCTGAAGCACTTGAGGGCAAGACAAGAAACAATAGGTGAAAACAAATTAAGGAGAGAAGCAATGTATAACTGAGGAGAAATTTCCTGACAGTGAGAACAATTAACCAGTGGAACAGCTTGCCTTCAGAAGTTGTGGGTGCTCCATCTATGGAGGCTTTCAAGAAGAGACTAGACAGCCACTTGTGCGTGAAATGGTATAAGGTTTCCTGCTTGAGCAGGGAGTTCAACTAGAAGACCTCCAAGGTCCTTTCCAACTCTGCTATTCTGTTTCTCTTTCTGATACTGATTGCACCTATTGCTAGCAAATTCATTCAATCTGTTGTCAAGTAAGATTTCTCACTGATTATGTACTGGAAAAAATGTCAACAAATTTAAAGAGCTCTCTCTCTGTCTCTCTCTCTCTCTCTCTCTTCTTTCTTTCTCTCTTTCAGTTCCACATTCATGTGGCTTGCTGGATCCTGAAAATACCATTTTTTTTCAACTATATGCAGGTGAATGTGTCACTAACAAACAACTGCAAGTAATGATAAAAAGGTGTGGATGTATTTAGAATTTAGACTCAAGTCACTTCTCAAGATCATGCTGTTTTATAGCTTTTCCCACACTGTGATTTGGCTGTACTTTTCTCAGTGGAGCGATTTTATGTTTACATTTTCGAATGTAACTTCTTTATGAATCTGCATCACAGGGGGCTAGGAAAGTAATTTAACTGATGTTTTCTTGGGCAGTTTTAAAAGAAGGTGTTATTGAAATATTAAGTCTCATTATTATTTAATGCTGTGAACTGAGAAATGTTTACTCATATGTTTGCATTTAATACGTTTTTTTAAAGAAGGCATGTTATAGATGTTAATTTAACTATATTCAGGATAATCATAAAATATTCAGCTGCATGTCCTACTCTAAATGTAAGATTTATATATTTAAAAATCAGGTAAACATTGTTATGATAAATATTACTGCAGAATATTTATTAATAGTGGGCACTGTTTTATGTACATGTTGTTGTTGTTATTTTACATTTTTGATCAAGCCAAACAAAAACAACATGCTCACAGATAGGTATTATATCTCCGAGGTATTTTATCATAGATTTTTCCAGAACAAGCCTTCATGGAATTTTATCTTTTGTTTTCATCATGGTCTTAAACAATGTCTGATTGTACTACAGTGCCCATGGTTTCAGAACCTCTACTTACTCTGAAAAAAAATTTGTGATGTAGAAGAGTATTATCATCTCCTCTACATTGCAAAGGATTTTCTTGGTAAAATATACCAACCTCAACAACATTACGATGAGTGGACTTCAATTCCCAGAATTCCCCAGTCAGCATTCTGAGATTTGAAGTTCACTTATCTCAAAGTTGCTGAGGTTGACAAACACTGTTCCACTCCACGTAAACCAGCTTATGACTCACTATGCTCTTATATACCTAGGAAACGGAAATAATAAAAAATGTCAGACAAAGTCAATCCCAGAAGCTTTCCCCCATTCAGTCATTACTACTAATTGATGTATGCAAAGGATCTCAGAGAGTAGTAGTTTTAATACATAGTTTTTTATTGTTACATCTGTATGCAAGTAAAAATGGGCAGTGAAAATACAGAGGAGAAGAATATAATGTCAACCAGCATGTTAGTAAATTTATGGTTGTGGATGGAACAGCAAAGGTGGCAGGTAGTTTTGTTCCCTTGAATTCAATAATAAATTAAAAGGGATGATGTGCTAGAGAAATAAAGAAGAGATTAATCATAGGGGACAAGGCAATGACAATATTAGACTAGTTCGTGAAGAATAAGGATATCCTAAAGACAACAAAGTTCAGAAAAATTAAAGAAATTGATTTTCTAGTAATAATGTATGACTTGAAAGGAGGACACTGAAAAAGAGAAAGAAGATAAACATGTTTGAATTATGGATTTGGAGAAAGCTACTAAGAGTACCATGGGCTGCAAGAAGAACTAATCAATCATTCCTGGACCACATAAAAATTGACTGTTCCATTGGGGTGATGATCAGCTAGCAGATAAGAGCAGATGATGGATTAGAAAAAAGGAGTGAGTGTTGTTGGAAGACATAGAAAGGGAGAACAACAAATAAGGTGAATGGATCAAGAAGATTACAAGATTGACCTTGAAAGGGCTACTTCATGCATGAAGAAAGGTCAAAATGGCAAACATTTCTCCATGTGGCTAACAGAATTCCAGCTCTGTTTGACAGTATATAACCATTATTTATGGTTATTTATATTGCTTGTAAGCCATTTTGGAAGAATCTGGTAACTAGACAGCTAGACAGGCAGGCAATGATAAATACTGTTAATAATAACTAATGAAAGCAATTGTAACTAATGTAACATATAGATAAAGTTATAGTATTAAACAAGAGGGCTCCTTTTGCCACATAATACTGCACATATACAAGAGGGCTCCTTTTGCCACATAATACTGCACATATACTTAATGTTTCTGACTCTTGTTTCCCCAAAACAACAACCATGTGAGATGGAGAGGGCTGAGAGAAAATAACTGGCCCATAGTCCGTCAGCCAGGTTTCATGTCTAAGTAAAAAGGTAAAGGTTTCCTTTGTCAATTGTGTCTGACTCTAGGAAGCAGTGCTCATCTCCATTTCTTAGCTGAGGGAACTAGTGTTGTCCGAAAACACTTCCATAGTCCAGTGGCCAGCATGATTATACACCGAGGTGCACAGAACACTGTTACCTTCTCACTGAAATGGTGCTTATTTATCTACCTGTATTTGCATGCTTTCAAACTACTAGGGCAAGTAACGGGAACTCATCCCGTCACAGGGCACATGGCTCTCAAACCCGGGCTGTCAGCTTTCCAGCTGACAAGTTCAAATCAGAGTCTTCCAGTTTCTAGCTAGCATCTTAGCCACTACATCAAATTGGTTCTTCAGTAGGTATTGAACATGTATCTGCTCCTTGCCAAAAGAGAAGGCATCTCTGAATGCACTCCTATAAGGAAAGCTGAGAAAAAAGGCTCTTACCTGTCTCCATTACTGTATTCTCAAAGGGTCTGAAGTTTTAAATATAAACTTTCTGAGTAAAAACAGCTTCCCTTTCAGGTGGCTACAGTACTATTGGCTTGACAAATGGAACTTTAGAAATGTTCACGAGCAGCTGCTTGAAGTTCATGTGATTCAATGCAGTTTGATTTCACAGGAAAAAAATGTCCCTTTTTTTTTGCTTACTGCTATTTTCTGTGTATAACAGACCTATCTAAATTCAGACTTTGGAACAACTGAACTCATTAGGGGGGGAAGGGAAGGTATTTGAAGCTTTGCCAGGACCTGGAGCCAATTTCTGTCTCCATCTCTTCTTTCCTAAATTCCTTTATTTAGCATAATACTGATGTTGCTTTTTTTAAACTGACCTTACTCTATTTCACTAGAAATTGGTGCTTATCCAATGATATTTATTGCTTGGTAGGATCCAACATTTGAGGAGAAAAGGATGACTAGGTTAGCAAGATTTTTTTATCAGAAAGTCATCTTCAGACATCCAGCTTGATAACTGCATTGCAAATTCAATTTTCCAATCATTATTTTTATGAAGTATTGTAGGAGCTAAATGATTTATCCCACTGATTGAAAAAGTTTATATCCATACATAAAAGAATGAAAAAATGGACCAACCCAATAGTAGTCATAGGTTTGGTACAAATGTTTCATATACAGAAGAAACAGTACAATGGACGATTTGGATTTATTTATTTCAAAGTACTAAATACTAATATTTATTTTAAAAAAATAAAACAGAGGATAGTCTCTACCCTCAAGCAAACCATCTGGCTGAAACAGATGCAGGAGGGGACAGGGTAGAAAGGGACAGGAGAAAAATATTCAAACATTGATCTGGAATTTAAGAAAAGCAAAAGATACCAGGATGAAAAAGCAGAGAGAGAGAAAATGAGTATTATTTAAAGGAGAGAAATGGTTTTATGAAAATAAACTTAGCACAATTCCAAACATAAGCAGCCACAAAAGAGAACAACAAGCATTTTGAAGACCACATTAGTAAGCTTAGTTTATTGTTTATTGATTAGTCTAATGACTACATTATATTAAAATGATAAAATAATACAGTGTGTTGGGATATAAAAATATTCAATGGCTGAAGTATACAGTTGGCAATCAAAAAGGATACGAGTGTTGTCCTCTGTTTGTGACTTGCCACATACACATATCCTATCTGGATAAAATATTAGATGAAATTGCCCATGTTTTACCCTAGAGTCCAGGAGCATAAATGTTGATCTGATTAGGGCAGTCCTTTGGACCTGTGTCAGGTCCAGAGTTAGATATTTGTCTAGTCAAAAGGTCCTTTTGTTCTGGGCCAGCCATTTCAAGGATCTGAGGTTAGCAAGTGTCTCTGTCAACTTGAGCACTAATATTCAGATCTGAACATGTCCTTGGCTTGGTGGCTGCCTGAAATTAAATACAGAAGTGAAAATCTATGGTCACAGTAAGTTGATTTAACATGTGACAGGGTGGATCATGCCAGACAGTATCAGATAGCATTCTATTACATAAGCTGTCATGATGTCTCAGAAATATAATTGTCACTGTCCATAGGAAATGAGCATAAAAATTTCAATTATTTCCTGAGAAGAGAAATGTATAATGCAATTTGGAACTACATTACAAGTGACATCCTAGAATTCTTATTCAGTATCAATTAACATCATAATTTGCACAAAGGGTTTCCACTATTGGATGGAAATGAATGGATGGATGAATAATAAGTTGATTATACGAACATTTAATTGGGACAAAATGCTCTTTAAACTATTTGATTATCTAACTGTAATGAATATAACGTTCCCAGTATCAAAGTAGTAACTGCCATCACTCTACCATTGTATTGGCTGAATTATGATACAGAAGAAAAAACTTCAGGCTAATCATAAATGAGTTTTTAATCTTAATACACTAAGGAGCACTCTGCTTCGATGCAAACATTCTGCTTTGGTGCAGACATTACATATATTAACTGCTTCCATTCACTTCTATTATTTATGGATCAACAGATATTTTTCTCTCCATAAAGCATCATGAGTAGCAAATGCTACTTATTAACCAAAGGTAAGCCATATTACAAATGCTAATGTAAAGTCCTACTTCTTGAAAATAGTCTGGCAATTTGCCCATACCACCATTTGATATTCATGCACATTGTCACAGCTACTAGCCTGGGATTACATCACAAGGAAGTAGTTTTCATTTTTAGAATAGAATAGAGCTGGAAGGGACCTTGGAGGTCTTCTAGTCCAGCACCCTGCTCAAGCAGGAGAACCTATACCATTTCAGATAAGTGACTGTCTAGCCTCTTAAAAACTCCAGTGATGGGGTGCTCATGATTTCTGAAGGCAAGCTGTTCCACTGGTTAATTGTCCTCACTGTGAGGAAGTTTCTCCTTAATTCCAGGTTGCTTCTCTCTTTGATCAGTTTCCAACCATTGTTTCTTGTCTTGCCCTCTGGTGCTTTGGAGAATAATTTGACCCCTTCTTCTTTGTGGCAACCCCTGAAATAATGGAATACTACTATCATGTCAACCCTATTTTAGTTTTGGTAAAAGACATTTTAAGGCATTTCCACATCATAATTGCTTCCACTCATTCTTGTCACTTTCAAAGCAATTTGAAGGCAATCTGCAATCATTTCATCCAACGTAATATGTTGAGAATATGCAGAAAGTCTTCATTTGCATAGGGCAGGGCATTTTTGCTGGTATAAAATTAGCAACAAAAATGTAACAATATTTTTAACATGTAGTAACATATATTAAAAACCAGATTAAAGAACTTGGCTTTACTTCCCAAAAGCACTGCAAAACTGCAATAGTAATAGAGGGCCATTTCTGGCAAAGAGACATTTTACTTTTAAATCAAACAATCAAATTGTTGAATAGGCAACACATGCTCTGCCTCAGAGCTGAAATGAAAAAAGTGAACTGGTGTCACCACCAAAATTTTTGATTCACTTATCCGGTGCTCGTGGTGCAAGCCTAACATTACTATGCACACCAAAATGTGACTAGTGTATGTCGGTCACGGCTACTACTAGTGCTGCTATGGTATTGGGATGCATCAACTAATTTGCATCTTTTCCAGTGATAAGTCATATGCAAACATTCATTGGATTCCAGACCTGGATGCATTTATGGGGAACAGAGCAAAGAGACTTGAGATTTGCTTTACAGTTGACCTACAGCAGGGGTCTTCAAACTTGGCCCTTTTATGACTTGTGGGCTTCAACTCCCAGAATTCCTCAGCCAGGCATAAAAGGGCCAAGTTTGAAGACCTCTGTTCAGTACTTTTTGATTCTGTAAGGATCTTAATTATTGAATGAAAGCAATTTTTAATTATTGCTTGAAGACAGAACGAGCAAGTTAAGACCATTCTTTTAGGTGGGTCTTTTTCATCAGAGCTACACAGTCATATAGTACAAGATGCAATATACCAATAATATTGTTAAAGGAGATTCTGAATTGGTTGGGTAGTATGAAATAGTACAGAACTGGGGCACCTTTACTATTTAGTACACAATTTGGTGCTGGAATATGCTGTTTGCAATGGTTATTTCTGCTGCAAATGATGACAGGCACAAGCCATTATCATTCAGTGCTCCCTGTGTAACATTTCTAAGTATATTCTATCGCCCTTGCCAGTTTGCCCTATTAGCATTCAAGTCTCCTGCAATGATGATACGATGACATCACAGTATAGTAAGGAATCCAATATGAGGAGTCCTTGCTGCTCTCTAAGCTACAAATATTCTCCTTTATTGGAGCCCAATATGGCTTGGAGAACAGAATTAATCCAACTTCACATATTTTTATTGATTTATTGTATTTCTTAAGGTAGTCCAACTCCAAGAAGAATCTGGGAGGCATACAATTACTCCAATATGTAGATTAAAAACAAACTAAAAACTACACAATTGCCCTGACCAACACCACCATCCCCAACATGCAAAAACTCAGCAGGGGCTCCACAACCACCCTGAGCCCATGTCTTAAGAGATTTCTGGGAGGACAGTGAGAGCCATGCATGGGTAACCAAATGCATTTGAAAGATATCTAGCATAGCAAGTTGACTCAAAATAGTTTGAAAAGTCACAGTTATTTGACCGCAAAACCAATGCCTCTTGTATGTTGATCACCAACTACAATACATTCTCTAATATCATTGATTCTTCACTGCTTGGAACACAGGAAGTCATAATTCAAACAATTATTGATATTCCATAATGCAGTTTCATGCACAGTGTTCTCTTTCTGCCCAAAATGGAAGTCAGCAAAACATTTCAAGTGACCAGTGTCAGCTGTTTCTTTGGGTTAAGGATTTTTGGTTATTTGTCTTGACTACTAGGAAACTTTTCCTGGAACTCTTATCTCATTAATCTGCTGAAACCCCAGATAACATTATTCAGCAAATATTTCCTTCCCATAGCTCTTATAGATTCAGGCCTCGTTTTATGATCCCTCAGCTAGGGATCAACTCTCTCTATTGATTTTAGTTTGGAAGTTACATATATTATCCTCTATTTGGCTTGATTATAAACAGATTGGTAAAGCTGACACTAAAATTAAAAGCAAAGGTCAACATTTAGATATGCAGGCAAAACTACTTTGCTAGCTGAATATAAATAAGGTTTAGAAAAGATCATTATGAACATAAAAATAGAAAGTGAAAAATTTGGGCCAAAGTTAAATATTAAGGTACAAAGGTAATGTAAACCTCTGTGTTTAGTGAACATAGTGAATATGGCAGATAATTTTATTTGGGGGGGAGGATTTAAAAATAAAGCATGATAAAACAGAAAAGAGGACATAATGCCAGAGAAGATGACAATGATACACTTAAAATAGATAGATTGTCAATGCACTGCAAAAAGAACCAATCAGTCAAGGGCCAAAATAAAGGCTAGTTGTTTTCTTGCAGTGATAATCAACATCCACAAGTTAATGTAAGCAGGTGATGAACGAGACAAAAATAACTCCATTTCTTAAGGTTGAGGGGAATAAAAAAAAAAAGGAAAAACAATCAACAAGGTGAAAGGATTGGATCAAGAAATTACCGGAATGCCTTTGCAAGAGCTGTATTACTAAAAACACCTCAAGATGGCAAAGCCCTATTGAATGCCACTTAGTCATTCAACACAAGCACTATTTAAAAGAAGTTAGAGATTCGCTATAACCACTTTATAGCCAATTCTCCTCAATGGTTTTTCCTATACTAGCATATAATACTGCATACATCTCAAAACACTTTCCTTATCATACTTCTGCATTTCTTTGGAACTGATGAGGTGGACTAAAATTTTGTTACAAAATAAAAGTATATATTTTACCAACAAAAGGAGGAAATACCTGAATTATGACACAACCTGATGTCCACACTGCCTGTTTGTTTTTTATACTTGTTGAGAATCGAAACATACTTTTATTTTAACACAGACTTACAGCTTTTTCAGAAATCAGTATCCCTACAATTATAGACTCCTTCATGGATTACTGCCTTGTCGTGGCGAAGGGGCTTGCGTAACTCAATGAAGTTATGAGCTATGCCGTGCAGGGCCACCCAAGACGGACAGGTCATAGCAGAGAGTTCTGACAAAATGTGATCCACTGGAGAAGGAAATGGCAACCCACTCCAGTATCTTTGCCATGAAAACCCCATGGACAGTACTAAAAGGCAAAAAGATATGACGCTGGAAGATGAGCCCCTCAGGTCGGAAGGTGTCCAATATGCTACTGGGGAAGAGCAGAGGGCTAGTACTAGTAGCGCCAGAAAGAGTGAAGCGACTGGGCCAAAGCCGAAAGGACGCTCAGCTGTGGATGCATCTGGTGGCGAAAGGAAAGTCCGATGCTGTAAAGATTTTTTCTCCATAGGAACCTGGAATGTAAGATCCATGAATCAAGGCAAACTGGACGTGGTCAAACAAGAGATGACAAGACTGAACATCGACATCTTCGGAATCAGCGAACTAAAATGGACAGGAGAATGGGTGAATTTAATTCAGAGGACCATCAGTATACTACTGCGGGCAAGAATCCCTCAGAAGAAATGGAGTAGCCTTCATAGTCAATAAAAGAGTAGGAAAAGCAATACTGGGATACAATCCCCAAAATGACAGAATGATCTCAGTGCGAATCCAAGGCAAACCATTCAATATCACAGTAATCCAAGTCTATGCCCCAACCACTGGTGCTGAAGAGGATGAAATTGACCGGTTCTATGAAGCCTACAGCACCTTATAGAATCAACACCAAAAAATGATGTCCTTATCATCATGGGGGATTGGAATGCTAAGTAGGAAGCCAAAAAGATAAACGGAATAACAGGCAAGTTTGGTCTTGGAGTACAAAATGAAGCAGGGCACAGGCTGATAGAATTTTTGTCAAGAGAATACGATGGTCATAGTAAACCACTCTTTTCCAACAACCAAGAGACATCTCTACAATGGACATCACCAGACGGTCACACAGAAATCAGATTGACTATGTGCTCTGCAGCCAAAGATGGAGAAGCTCTATACAGTCAGTAAAAACAAGACCAGGAGCTGACTGTGGCTCAGATCATGAGCTTCTTGTTGCAAAATTTAGGCTTAAATGAAGAAAGTAGGGAAAAACCTAGGCCACTCAAGTATGAACTAAATCATATCCCTGATGAATATACAGTAGAGGTGATAATAGATTTAAGGATTTAGATCTGATAGACAGAGTGCCTGAAGAACTATGGATGGAGGTTCGCAACATTGTACAAGAGGTAGCACTAAAACCATCCCAAAGAAAAAGAAATGCAAGAAAGCAAATGGCTGTCTGAGGAAGCTTTGCAAATTGCTGAGGAAAGAAGGGAAGCGAAAGGCGAGAAAGAGAAAGATACACCCAATTGAATGCAGAATTCCAGAGAATAGCTAGAAGAGATAAGAATGCCTTCTTAAATGAACAGTGCAAAGAAATAGAAGAGAACAATAGAATAGGGAGAACCAGAGATCTCTTCAAGAAAATTGGAATATGAGGGAACGTTCATGCAAGATGGGCATGATAAAGGACCAAAATGGCAGGGACCTAACAGAGGCAGAAGAGATAAGAAAAGGTGGCAAAATTACACAGAAGAACTATACAAGAACGAGCTTAGCATCCCTGATAACCACGATGGGGTGGTCACTGACCTCGACCAGACATCCTAGAATGTGAAGTGAAATGGGCCTTAGGAAAGCTGAGCAACAACAAAGCTAGTGGAGGTGATAGTATTCCAGCTGAGCTATTCAAAATCTTAAAAGACGATGCAATAAAAGTGCTACACTCAATTTGCCAGCAAATTTGGGAAAACTCAACAGTGGCCACAGGATTGGAAAGGTCAGTTTACATTCCAATTCCAAAGAAAGGCAATGCCAAAGAATGTTCAAACTATCGCACCATTGCACTCATTTCACATGCAAGTAAAGTTATGCTTAAAATCCTACAAGCTAGACTCCAGCAGTATGTGGATCGAGAACTTCCAGAACTACAGGCAGGATTTCGAAGAGGCAGAGGAACTAGAGATCAAATTGCCAACATACGCTGGATCATGGAGAAAGCTAGGAGTTCCAGAAAAAACATCTACTTCTGCTTCATTGACTATGCTAAAGCCTTTGATTGTGTGGATCACAACAAATTGTGGCAAGTTCTTAAAGAGATGGGAGTACCAGACCATCTTATTTGTCTCTTGAGAAACCTATATGCGGGTCAAGAAGCAACAGTGAGAACTGGACACGGAACCACGGATTGGTTCAAAATTGGGAAAGGAGTCCGGCAAGGCTGTATTCTGTCGCCCTGCCTATTTAACTTATATGCAGAGCACATCATGAGAAAGGCATGGCTAGATGAATCAAAAGTTGGAATTAAGATTGCCGGGAGAAATATCAACAACCTAAGATATGCAGATGATACCACTCTAATGGCAGAAAGTGAAGAGGAACTAAAGAGCCTCTTGATGCGGGTGAAGAATGAGAGTGCAAAAGTTGGCTTGAAACTCAACATTAAGAAAACCAAGATCATGGCATCTGGCCCTCTCAATTCCTGGCAAATAGATGGGGAAGAAATGGAGGTAGTGACAGATTTTATCTTCCTGGGCTCCAAGATCACCACAGATGGGGACTGCAGCCAAGAAATTAAAAGACGCTTGCTCCTGGGGAGGAAAGCTATGGCAAATCTAGACAGCATACAAAAAGCAGAGACATCACCCTGCCAACAAAAGTACGTATAGTCAAGGCCATGGTTTTCCCAGTTGCAATGTATGGCTGTGAAAGTTGGACCATAAGAAAGGCTGAACGCAAAAGAATTGAGGCCTTTGAACTATGGTGCTGGAGAAGACTCCTGCGAGTCCCTTGGACTGCAAGGCGATCAAACCGGTCAGTCCTAGAGGAGATCAACCCTGACTGCTCCTTAGAAGGCCAGATACTGAAGTTGAAACTCAAGTACTTTGGCCACCTAATGAGAAGGAAGGACTCACTGGAGAAGAGCCTAATGCTGGGAAAGATTGAGGGCAATAGAAGAAGGGGACGACAGAGAATGAGGTGGCTGGATGGAGTCACTGAAGCAGTAGGAGTGAGCTTAAATGGACTTCAGAAGATGGTAGAGGACAGGAAGGCCTGGAGGAACGTTGTCCATGGGGTCGCGATGGGTCGGACACGACTTCGCAACTAACAACAACAACAATTACAGAGATACAGGTTTTTTTTTTCTAGAGCAGATAAAGTCAATGTTGGCTCACATATATTCAAAAGTCCTGTCTTCAGTCCCTGGCATTGTTGATTTCCATGTGTCAAGCAACAAACTTAGGAAGGCCAACAATACACACCTGGTCCTGGTACCCAAAAAGATCTGCTGCCAATTGGAGCGGTGACAGTTTTGTGTAATCATAAATAATAACCTGCCAGTCACCCCAAACTGAATATCATCAGGATTAAACAAGGCTACCTCATTTTTATTTAGTTTATATTGGATATATTCATTCATTCCTCAGATAATTTAGAGGGGGGGAAATTGCCTTGTAACTATAGCAACTATTACTGACTATGCAGATACAAACCACTTGTAGCAAATGTCGCTACATCAGTGGGATAATATTCATTTATTCCTATATTATTTCTTAATCAAATATTAAAATAGTTAATGAAGCAAATGATGTGACTTAACCTTTAATACATCCTGCATGTGGAAATGTGTAATTCTGATTAGGGCAGTAAAGCAATTTAAGCACCCCCTAGAAATATATAAACAGTGACTAAATTGCACTTTGATGACTGCTCCGTGGTGGGACCTGTGCCAATTGTGGATAATGTAAAATAGACGGAATGTGTACGGTTATGAATCCTGCTTAATCACTTAGGGGGAAACCCAAGACTTATCTATTCACCAAGTTCCGATCAATTTAATGCAATTTTCTTCCAAGGCAGTGTGTGTACCAAAGATTTTCATCCCACAGAGTGGGTGGGCTGGGGGTATTGGCCACATTGCAGGAGTAGGCAGCATGATTACTCAGATTAGACAAGGACAAAGCACAATATGCTTCCACATATATACACATGCAGAGAGGATCTTTTTACATAGGTGCAACCCTACTGTTTAGACCAAAGATCCATCTAGTTCAGGCTTTGGTCAGACAATGGGCCATCAAACTGTTAACATTAATAGCTTCCTGGTGTTGTTCCCCTGTTGCTAGTGCATCCACATATTCAGGACACATCAGAGCTAGCAAATCTGGATTGTAAAAATCTCCATTACTGTTAGATGGCAATTAAAAATTACAAAAAGTGTAGCCTTCTGCTGCCATCTAATGGTTGTCTGGATTTTCTGCTGTCAGATATAGTGCATTTACACACACTCATTTATTCTACAAATGCACATTGAACATATCTAATGATCAATCGTTAATTTTTTCAGAATTTAGTAAGATAATAAAATAGATTTTAATCCAAATTTCTGATTATGAATACCTTTAATCCTTTTTTTGTCAGCTTTGGCTTTGATATTCTTTTATTTAAACGAACACAGATTTTTATTTATTTGATCTTCATTGCTACATGGAAATGTTATATGCAAAGTGCAAGAAGGAAGTGTATTGCTTGTAATAGCAGTCATCTTTCTATCATTCAAATGTTATTATTCACAACTGCAATTTCATGGAATGTTTTTTTTTTCTTAAAAGGAGCAGAAGTGAGGGTTCACTATTTATGGAGGGGGGAAAGGCGTGTAGGTGGGTGTCTGTTGATGAATGTTATCTGCCTTTTCTAGGATGTAGCAAAAAGTTTCTCCCTGAGGGGAAAAAATGGTGTGATGGCAGTATATCCAGTTTAAAGTTATGATTGCATATAGAAATGCAGATTAAAAATCCTGCATGGAACACCAACTGCTGAGCCGATTTATTTAGTTCGGAATTTCTTGATCAGATGGCATGAGGTCAATTTGAAGAGCTTTTCTTCTAACTCTTTTCTGTTGCAATACTGGAGCTTATGGGGTGCTCCTTCTTACCTCGCTGTGCCTCCCAGCTTCTTGGCTTGAGTGAGTCATTTTATTTGAAGCAGTTGCTGGACACGGATCCAAACCAGTCCCCTACTAAAAGGAAGGGAGAAATAAGCAAGGCCTTCCTTGGTTCCATCCTTTTTTTTTTCTGCAGGAACTTTGTTGTACAATCTGAGAACAGCCAGAGTCTATTGGCTCCATCCTGGCAATTTTTAAAGAGAATTTATTGGAGATTGTCTCCATTGTTTGAGACATCTCTCTTCTCCTCCTTATTTTAGCTATTGCATGCAGCCATGCTTAGTCAGATTGATCATTGGGAACTGGATGCTTCTCTAGTGATATTCAGAAGTTTTGCATGCCACATCCCAAAACTGAGTAGATTGCTTGAATGCTTTTGCAAACCATCATCACAAACATAGGTCCTCCTCATAGCAATAGGGAATTGCCAGTAGCAATTTATTTTTCTCTTGCTATGATTTTCATTTCCCAGGAACTGCCACAGCTGGGCAATGTAGAGAAATTACTCTCGTTGTTTTTTTTCTCCTATTAGTTAGTTGAAGGAACTGGCTGATTGGTTGGTGTTGTTCTCAGGAGGTTCCCTGATTTTTGAGGCCAGCAGCAGTAAAAGGCAATTGCAGATTGATTTCTGCCTTAAGTGGCTGGGGAGTAAAAACCCTTTTGGTGCTGAAGTGCCTTTGAATCCTAGTAAGATAAATGCTGAGCTTTACTCTTTGCTTCCTATATCCCAGCCCCCCCCCCCCCCCCATATACACACTTTTTATATTTATGTCCTTAAAAAACATACCAAAAGGAGGCAGACACTAAACTGTTTTCCTTTCAGTAACTCTTCTTTGTGTTTCTGTTGTGCTTGAGACACCCCTCTGTGGACAAGTAAATATTTATTTTTAAAACAAATATTCAAATACATTTAATTTTTATGTTTTCAATAAATGAGAGGGATTTCCATAGAAACTTGTTTTGAACCAGGCTGGTTATCACTTTATTATAAAAGGCTCCTGGGTTGTCTCCAAGAATGCTCTTTCTGCAGGTTAATGACATTGAAAAGATACCTTTTATTACAGATATATTCTACATCGCCACTTATCGCTTATTTGTCATGGGTCTTTCTTTTATCTTGGCCACTTAAAGCAAGGTATCAGACTGATTTAATTTAGCACCAGCATGATTTCATTTTAATCAATAATGTTTCAATAATGCCAGGCACAGTTTCACTCCTGCAGTTCATGTTTTGTAAAGCCTCTAACTTTCACAAATTTCCCCTAAAATGTTCCTGGAACCTGGTCTAGTCTTTGGATGTTTACATTTAGAACATGTATGTACATCTAGGAGTTGAAATCCAGTACATTTGTAAGCTCTCAGGCTGGAAAAAGTGTTACACATAATTAGCAGTGAATAACTCCATGTGAATTTAATGGGACTTACTGCTCTAGTAATACAGCTTGAGGAATCTTATCAGGAAATGATGAATGTCTATTTTCTGACAAACACTAAAATTGTAAATGAAAGCCCTCTTCCTCCTACCAATAAATAAACTAAATAAACAAACCCTAAAACTGTAATGTTGTTTGGAAGTCATTTCCATTTCTTCTTTCCCTTTAACAAGATATGTAAACCTACATTGCAGATAGGAACTGCTATAGGTAGACAGGCATCAAGCTACATTGTCAATGATTTTAAAGGCAGCATTAGTAATACTAATACTAATTCTAATAATGATGACCATACTTCTAATAAATTATAAGCGGAGGGAACAGTTATAATTATCATCCTAGTAATAGCACTGATAATAATAACAATTAGCTTGCAAGCAAGAACTGGTGGGACCATAAAATAGACAAAAGCAATAGAAAAAGAAAGAGTGCTCTGAGCTTTAGAATTCAAACAGACAGGCAGTTGCCACATAACACACCAGACTCAACAACTGTCAATAAGAAAGACAAAAAAAGTCTGGATAGTGGGTGTAGCAGTACCTGGAGACAGCAGAATAGAAGAAAAAGAACTGGAGAAGATAGCAAAATACAAAGACCTACAAATGGAAATGGAACAACTGTAGCAAAAGAAAGCAAAGGTAGTTCCAATAGTAATAGGCGCCTCAAGTGCAATCCCAAAACAACTGGGATGTAGGAGGATATGGAAGTTTTGTGTAATTTAGGGATCCACCAGGACTGGCTAGTATTTCTGCTATTTCTGCTATGGTCTCTCTATGCTATGATCAATAGTGGAAGATAGAGTTTGCAGAACATATTCCATCAGTTGTTTACTTTTTTAATAACAGAAAAATAAAAATAGTTCGTTTCTGTATAAATCTGCATTCAGTCTGACTCTTGGTTTAGAAACTTGGTATAAATTGAGATGTCACCTTTATACAGGTCACATGCAATTGTCTATCTCACTTCCATCTGCTAATAATGGAAAGTCCACATACAATATGGAGAAATCTCTAACACAGATAAATAGTGGAACTAAAGGCTGCTATAGCAGTCTTATTAGTGAATTTTAACATGACCTCAGTTATAGTCCAAACCAGACTAATAAGGATCTATGTAGCATCATTAAAAACAATCCATAGACTTCCAATGGTGAAAAATCTGTTAACAGGAAATAACCAGTTTGATCATATGACACTATTTTCCAGAAATTGATAGCTTAGCCTCTTTTCTGGTATATTTCAATTTTCATATTGTATGTTCAGTCACATTCAGCCCCATTTCCAAATAACTGTGAACTGTTTCTTTTTTTAATCTATGTACATTTGCATTTAAATTGAATGTATTTCTCTATAAAATAGACATTTTAAAATACAAATTTTAAACCAAGATCTGTTTCATAAAATTAAGAGAAGTGTGTTCCTTGGAGAAGTATAAGTGGTCTAAAAGTATGAATTAAAAATTAAAAGCGAAGATCAAATCAAATCCTCAGCACAGCTATAAGTTTCTTATTCATTTTTGTGTGGTTTGGTGCTTGTGTTCTAAAGCTCTAAACCAGAGATCCCCAAGCTTCTGGATCACATCTGAAATTTTGATCGAATGTTATGCATACTCTCACAGTAGGGTATGGCCAACCATGCAATGCCCATTTTGACCCATTTTATTTCTCCAAAATATCCTGTAAATTTAGGTGATCTACATAGCATTATTGTGCTTGAAGTTAGTATCTTGCTTTACAAAATGTTGTTATTCTGTTAATTTTTAAACTAAATTATTAAAATTAAATTTTAATTTAATTAATTTTAATTTAATTAAAACTTTAAAATATTTAAAAATTAAAATCAGACAATGTATGGAATTTGGTGAGAGCCCATAAATACAGAGTTGGAAGGGACCCTGGAGGTCTTTTAGTCCAATCACTGTTTGTTTAGGCAGGAGACCCTATACCATTCTGGACAAATGGCTATCCAATCTCTTCTTTAAAAATCTTTAATTATGGAGCACTCACAACTTCTAGAGCGAGCTCTTCCACTAACTGATTATTTTCATTGTCAGGAAATTTCTCCTTGGTTCTAGGTTGGATACTTCCTTGATAAGTTTCCATTCATTACTTCTTGTCCTGCCTTCAGGGCTATCACTCTTCTCTGTTACAGCCTTTCAAATATTGGAAGACTGCGATCATGTCACCCCTAGACCTTCTCTTTGTTAGACTAGACATATCGAGCTCCTGCAATCATTCATCATATGTTTTAGCCTCCAGCTCCCAATCATCTTTGTTGTTCTTCTCTGCATTCTTTCTAGATTTCAGCATCTTTTCTGTATCATGATGACCAAAACTAGATGCAGTATTCCAAATGCATTTTTACCAAAACAGTATAAAGTGGTACTAACACTGATTTTGATACTATCCTTCTGTTGATGCAGCCTAGGACTGCATTAGCTTTTTTGGCAGCTGCAGCACACTGCTACCTCATATTAAACTGGTTGTCCACTAGGAGTCTCATAGTTACTGCTATTGAGCCACACACCACATATTCTATACCTTTGCATTTCATTTTTCCTGCCTAAGTGTAAAACCTTACTTTTCTCAGCACTGAATTGCATATTTTTGGATAGGGCCCAGTGTTCAAGTCTGTCAAGATCCTTCTGGATCTTCCTTGATGATCAGCCTCCAGACCCTATTTCGGTGTCTTTCCCAAGGCTGATCAAGTTGGAAGGCCCTAGGATCCATGTAGAAGCATTTCCTTTGAAATCTCTCTTCTTGATCCTTTTCAGGTAAAAAGGCATTATCACTGATACATATTAGGCATAGGCTTTTAAATATTATTTCTACTTTGTTCTTAAAATCTTAATAGCCACCCATATTGCTAGTTTTTGCGTTGAATAACATAGCATCTGCTTTTGCTAGAACCTGTCTTTTTATCATTCAGCATAGCTCCATCTTGAAAGTTTTTCCTTAAGAAGATTGTTAAAGTTGGTAAGTGTAAAAGTATAAAAAAAGGTAAAAAGAAGTGCAAAAGACATAAAATCTCTTCTAAGTTGAACTCAACTTCTGGAGACCTCTTAGAAATCCATTCCAGCAATATGGAATAATTTTCCAAAGCCTTCTCGTAGGCTTTCCCTCCTCCACCACCCCCTCACAACTCCAGGTCTACCCTATAGCCCTGATATTTCATCTTGATATCCAAAAATCTGACCTTGCTTAGATTTGAAACCAGACAAGGGTTTTTTTTTGTTTATTTACACAAAAGGATTATAAAAATGAGAACTGGAAAGAGCTATATATTTCTAGGGGCCAGACGTTTGTGTATAATCCTCCAAGGAACACAGTTTAGATCAATCAGAAAGTCACTAGTTGAAAATCAGCAACTAGTACTTCACCGCTCAAAATTTAATGCTTTTTTCATTATGGTTTGGCGAATCAATCTTCCTTTAAAGCTGTAAAATCCTACTTTTTTCAAATTTGCATTAAGTCACATTAGGCTGTATCACAGATGTCTAATGTAACCAACCTGAATATTTTAATTCAGCAATTTTAAAATCAATTATCTCTTACAAAAAAAAAAAGCACAAGAGAAGTGGCTATTACAAATAAGAGAAAAGCTTTGCAAAAAAAAAAAAGGAGAAGAAAATTGCCTTCCTGTATTATAGGGTCATAGAAGAAAATTAATGCCGCTGAAGAGGAAAATGCCTTTTATATAGTTAAAATGAATTATACATTCATCAAAATATGTTTCTTACATAATATATCTCAATTTTTAAACGAACCTTTATGTTGTTTGCTTGGATTTCATTGTATATGCTCTATTTTGAATTACAATAAGCAGATGTATAGCTGCACGGTGAGATGAATAAGAATTAATGCAGCAGCTATTAATAGAAGAAGGAATATGAGCCTTCCAAAATTACACATATTTAGATCTATTGATTTCAGCAAGAAATAGTAAATATTCATTGTTAATCCTCTTGCTGAAATTTATTGAATTTAAATTCTATTGTACTTATATAGCAATAGTAATAGAATTTTGGCTTATATACCACCCCATAGTGCTCTACAGCACTCTCTGAGCAGTTTACAGTGTCAGCATATTGCTCCCAACAATCTGGGTCCTCATTTTACCAACTTTGGAAGGGAGGAAGGCTGAGTCAACTTTGAGCCCCATCAGGATCAAACTCCAGGCTGTGGGCAGAGTTTGCTTGCAGTACTGCACTTTACCAACTGCACCACCAGGGCTCCCATATCGTTACAATAAATAGGTAGGGCTACAACTTACAAACATAGGTTTTATGTGAAACACTTTCGATCCCTAAGGTCTCCAGTAGAAAATCAGCATAATAATTTGTATCATAATAATTACTATGACAATTAATTTCTATGACAACTTAATGACTTTGCAAGGTCATTAAAATAAACTAGATTATTTAGGAAGGTGGGCCTGAGCGCTTACTTAAATTTGCCATATGGTTAATTCACAAAGGCAAACAAAATAAAAGCAGGTAGAGTATCTTTTTAACATCACTATCCTTTTCTTCTTGCCAGCATGGAGACCTGTTAATAGTATCCACATAGGAATTTTTAATGGAGCCACTACATCTGGAGTTTAAAAATCCAGACAACCAGTAGATGGGAGCACAGAAATAAAGAAAACTCTGTGGTTTTGCAACCATCTTATGGTCAACCGGAGTTTTGTAGCCCACATCTATGTACACATTGGGCTTGGCCATAATTGTTTAAATATTGTTCATTGAACAAGCCACAGTTGGTTTCTTTAACATTTTAATACATATATGCCGTATCCCTTGATTATAAATTAAAATGACTAAGTGCACAGAACCAAAGAGATTGCATCTATGATTTAATGCAATGTATGAATCTAATTGTTGCTTTCTGAACATGCAACCCATATGAAGAAAAGCCCTGGTTGAACATCTCTGTAATGTGCTGCATTTTTCTTTCTTCTTTTTTTTTTAATCTTGTCATACTCTACAGTACTATCCAGCTAGCAACAGTATAAGAAAAAGAAAAGTATATCAGCTGTCCTGGATTAATGTGATATATGTTGTAATTATTGCAACTCTCTAACTTGAGAAGGTGGAAAACCAAAACTTTATTACAATTCATCAAGACAGGTTCTACTGTGTTTGGGATAGCATAGATCCTATTATGCTCAATATTCCATAATTGCTGTACCTTTTTCCCCTCCCCATTTATTATATATGAAGCAAGATGCAGAACAGAATTATGTCACAACATAACTTAAAGAAAATATTTCCAAGGTTAAAGATGTTTAAGACCTTGAGTTCAACAACAGACTATATTACTTCAGTGCTGAAAAGCTCTAAAATTATAATGAGATGGATTCATCTCCATCCTCATTATGCTAATCCAGATTCCTTTAGGAACATCCAAGATAAAAAGCTGAAACTGACAGAACCTATTTGTGGATAAGCAACAGGCCTGCACTCTCATATCTGAAGTGCATGTTCATTCAACACAAATGCTTTGTTCCTAATCTCTTGAGCTGTATACTTCATTAGACATGTAAAGCCCACTCTGTTATATTTTGACAAGGTTGGAAGGATGTAAGGAAAGTTGAGATGTTGAATTGTTACATACATGCTCCTCTTGACCAGGTGTTTTTTTCATTGTTATCTAAGATAATGTTTTTTTTAATTATTTAATTCAAATAAAACATATAGAACATTGATACCACATTTACCAGAAGGTGGAAACGCCTAGAAGAAAGTTCCTTCAATTTTTGAACTTTGTGTCAAAGGACATCAAAAGTTATATGACTGATCCACTGAAATGTGAAGTTATTTGTAAAGATTAATTATCCACTGTTTACAAAGGACAAATGGGTAGACGGTCCATTGCATGGAATGAGGCTTATTTCAGAATACCCAGGATGAATATAAAAGATGAAAAAATCTGAATCAATACCCAGGGTGCAGCCATTCAAGACAGATTTCTTTTTTCTGTTTTTAAATTCAGTTAACAGGAAAATTGAGTCACCTTCCACTTCTCTGTTATGTAGCTTTTCACACACAAGGAAATTTAGTCAATCAGTTGACCAGCACCAAGCTAGCTAATAGTCTTCACCACTTGTTCAATTTTTTTTAAATGAATAATTTATTCCTTAGTTCCCCATTCCCTTTACTATCTCCTTCTTTTGAATTTTAAACTTATATGTTTATATACTGTCCTTTAACCAAGTGATATAATAAACGAAAATAAAGTTTGCTTCAAATATTCATCTTCTCATTTATTTCTTGCCTTCTGCAAAAGAGTTAACAGAAAAGAAATATGTTCCTGCTTTCTCTAGTCAGCAAGTATACCCATGTCTCATCTAAACAAATATTTGGATTATCTTAATGTCTATCAAAGAATAAACAGTTACTTTCTATCTTCCTCCAACAAAATTATCTAGATAGATATTGGATGTATTTCAGTTCTTAAAAAGAGCAGTCACTCATGTTATCTCATTGACTATTGAAAGTGCTAGGACAACATTTAATGATACCTGTTTGCTGGCTATAAGCCTAGAAAATGCATTTAGTTTCCTTATTATCTGACTGTGATCATGTTGCTCTGAATCCCTGTCTATTGAATTCTTTACTTAGATCTGCCTCATATCTTTGTGCTTTTTGAAACTCATTTCTGGCATATGTACTCCTTCCAAAGAGTTATAAAAGACCTTAAGTCTTAATTAATCTTTATTGATCTTTCACAAAGAACAAACTTACTGTAGTTCTGACCTTTCTGGAATCAGAGATGGGTTTTGACATAGTGATGGAGCCTTGACCTTCTTATTGCTAAAAATAAATAAATAAAATCAATGGCTCTGAAAACCTGTGGCCGCGGATAAGAGGACTGTTGTGCCCACAGTAGCCTTAGATGGTGCCTGCCTCTGTATTTACCTATTTCCTGCAGATAGACCAATTGGCAAGCAGCTGGAAAATACTACTTTTGAAGTGAGGCAAGAAAAGACAGATGGAGTCTGTCTTTGCAGTATGCCAGGGTGGATTGAGGAGAATGTTGTGCATTCGTGTCCTAAATTAGGGGTCTCCAAACTTGGCAACTTGTGGACTTTAAGACTTGTGGACATCAACTATAGAATTCCCCAGCTAGTTGACATCCACAAGTCTTAAATTTGACCCCTGTCCTAAACAAATGGATTTGGGCACTTTGACGCGTGGTTCCTTAGGCATCTTTATACAGGGACTAGTAGGACATATAGATGAGCCCTTTCATGTGCCTAAGGGTGCTAATGTCATTATTAAACATAGGCACAGCATTTCCCCAAACCATACAATTTTCAGCTTAACCTTGGTGACCTTCATGATAGGAAGAGCTATACACAGCTTGTTGATAGAACTCCAATCCGTTGACAGTTTTCTCAGCCAGTCTTAATTCCTGAATGCTGATCCACCTACCGGTATTTCCATAACACATACATCCAACATACATTGTTGGTTATTGTATATTACAATTATAGGTTTCACTCCAATGGCAATGACCTTTTCTCCTGTTTAAGCTTTAATTGTATTTTTTTAACTTAGTATCTAAATGCTTCTCGGATTCATGATATATAAATGATGAAGCCAAACCCATCACATTGATATGATTTTGCTATTCACTTCCAGAGTGAGCCACACTGCTGGTCTCACTTCGTTTTTATGTTCTAGACTTCCAAGATAGCTCTCTCTCTGTTTCATTTTTATTACTGAATTCTGCATCTGTAGAATGCACTCCTTTTAAACTAATAACTTAGTTGCCTATTTTTAGCATATCATTTGTGTTTACTGAAATAAGAGGGTCTCTGAATTAATTCCACTTTATTTCATTTTTTGATAACAACAACAACAACAACAACAACAACAACAACAACAACAACAATAATAATAATAATAATAATAATAATAATAATAATAATAATAATAATAATAATAATAATAATAATAATAATAATAATAATAATAATAATAATAATAATAATAATAAAGTTGGAAGGGACCTTGGAGGTCATCTAGTCCAACCCCCTGCTCAGGCAGGAAACCCTATACCATTTCGGACAAATGCCTGTCCAGATTTCTCCTTTAAATCTACATTGAGGTGGTAGTTGATTTTCATCTACTACTTTCTGCTTGTATGCTATTGAAAACTTATTCACATCAGTTTTAACTTCTGCTGCAGCTATATGCAGCAGTTTTAATAGCAGTATTTCAATATCTAAGGGCAGTGGTGGGATTCAAATATGTGAACAACTGGTTCTCTGTGTGGATGCCGCTTCCGGAAGGCCATTCTGGGCCTGGGCAACAAAAAATTAGCTACCGGTTCTGCTGAAGTGGTGCGAACCAGCTGAATCCCACCACTGTCTAAGGGGCTGCCACAAAGAAGAGGGGGTCAACCTATTCTCCAAAGTACCTGAAGGCAGGGCAAGGAGCAATGGATGGAAACTAATCAAGGAGATAACCAACCTAAAACTAAGAAAAAATGTCCTGACAGTGAGAACAATTCATCAGTGGAATGACTTGTCTCCAGAAGTTGTGGGTGCTCCAACACTGGAGATTTGTAAGAAGAGATTGGATAACCATTTGTGTGAAATAGGTTTCCCGCTTGTGCAGGGGATTGGACTGGAAAACCTCCAAGGTCCCTTCCAACTCTATTATTCTGAGACAAAA
Organism: Azemiops feae; assembly: GCA_023970755.1. Taxonomy (NCBI): domain Eukaryota; kingdom Metazoa; phylum Chordata; class Lepidosauria; order Squamata; family Viperidae; genus Azemiops; species Azemiops feae. Next base: position 831,078 of record JALGBA010000263.1, on the reverse strand, counting down.
ATTTACATGCTTCCTCAAATGATAAATCTACCTCTGGGAAGATTTTGTTTTAAACATTTTTTTCAGAATTCCGCAAATTAGATTATTTTGCAGTGTATTGTTTACCAAGTTTGCAATTTTAGTTAAGTTCAGCAACAGTGATAGAATCTCTAACAGACCCTGTCTCAGGCACAAAGAATCAAGATCACACATTAAAATATGATTAGTACATAAAAGGATGTATTATCATTTTCCCTTTAATGCAAGAACATACTGTATAAGATGACAGAAATGCAGTCACCGAAATCTCATGAGATTCTTGTGATGATATGGCCTTTGGGCCAATTTTTAAAATAGGGTGGTTATCTGCAGAGATCACCCAGCGGTGCCCAGCATCTGAAAAGTTTTCTAAGCCTTATTGCAAGAATAACATGTGAGCGCAGAGTGTGTCACCCTCCATGTTCTTACTCCTTACTTATTTATGGCATTTCTGTCATCAGAACAAGCTGTTCTAGGGTCAAGAAGAGAACAGAGAAGAAAAAAGCCATGGGTAGGACAGAAGGTAAGTCTGGCCAGGGAAGACATAGTTCTACCAGTACTAGCTGCAACAATCTTTGACCCAAAGTCAGATGACATGAATAATTAAAGCAGTGAGCCTCTGTCTTATGCTTTGCAGATAAGCATTTTCAGCTGCATTGCACTACATTTCTATGCTGGCTCCCTAGCTGACATGACAGATAATTTGAATTAGAGTGTTTTAAAAGCTTCTTGCATCATAGCCATAATGATTTTATTTCTACATGAATTTTCTGTTTCAGCCAAGTTTACAAGAAAGTAAAAAGATAAAGTCAAATAAATGCATGAAGTGTCCGAACAAGCATCAGCAAACACAGGTAATCCTCGACTTATGACTATAATTGAGCCCACAATTTTTGTTGCTGAGCAAGGCAGTTGTTAAGTGGATTTTGCCTCATTTATGACCGTTTGTGGCCCGCTGCAGTTGTTAAGCGAATCAGGCAGTCATTAAGCGAATCTAGCTTCCCCCCATTGATTCTGCTTGTGGAAAGTTGTTGAGATGGTTACAAATGGGGATCACATGACCCCCGGGACAGTGCAATTGTCATAAATACAGGCCATTTGCCAAAGTGCCCAGATCTTGATCACGTGACCATGAGAAATGGGATCACGTGACCATGCAAAGGTCATAAGTGTGAAAAACAGTCATAAGTCACTTTTTTCAGTACTGTTGTAACTTTGAATAGTCGCTAAACAAATAGCTGTAAGTCAAGGACTACTTGTACAGGCACTTTAAATAGCAGTACAGGTAGTTCTCGACACACAACAGTTCATTTAGTGATTATTCGAGGCACTGAAAAAAGTGACTTATGACCATTTTTCACACGACCGTTGCAGCATCCCCACAGTCACGTGATCCAAATTCACCTGCTTGGCAACTGATTCATATTTACGACGGTTGCAGTGCCTTGGGATCATGCGATCACCTTTTACGAACTTGTGATAAGCAAAGTCAACGGGGAAGCCAGCTTCACTTAACAACCGTGTTACTAACGTCAACCACTGCAGTGATTCACTTAACAACTGTGACAAGAGAGGTTGCAAAATGGGGCAAAATTCACTTGACAAATGTTTCGCTTAGCAGCCGAAATATTGGGCTCCATTGGGGTTGTGAGTCAAGAACTACATATATGCGGCAGATTATCAGACTCTTTATACAAGAAGGATATGCTGGCTGGAGAAACCTCAACTTTTTCAACGAATACTCACAACTTCTAGTTTTACTCTGTGCCCAAGGCTTAGCATCCTCTCCCTCTACCCTTGGCAGAAACTCTTGATAGACTTTTTAAAAAAGAGACAAGGATAACGCCCGCGTGCAGGGACACAGCCCAATTAAATGCAGATTTCCCCCATTTCTCTTACTGCCAAAGTAACGCCTTTAATCTTCCCTGGATATCTCCAGATCACAAAGAATGTTAAGCACTGATGAGACACGGCTTGCCTCTGCTCTCTCTTACATAACAAAACAGAGGCGCTCTTACCAGCTGTACTACTCTAAGCCCACTGCATTTTTGATAAAGGCTTCTCAAAAGAGGAGCAGCAAAGCAGCAAATTAGTGTGGTTTTTTTTTTTAATGGCCAGTCGTCTGTCAATAGCCCAAGACTGCAGCATTTGAGACCATGTTTAGTGAGCATAGATTGAACTGCCCTTGGAGACAAAATATTAATTATGCCACTGAACTTACCTTTGAGCATAGAGGCCATTTTACGCCCCATGAACCTTTCATCTAAATCAAAGAGCCAGATACAAAACCTGGCAGTTGGAATATCTTGGGGGTTTCTGATACCCACTGGGGAAAAAACACAATTTGTAACACGGTGCGTGCACACGGGCAAGTGTACATGAATAATAATTTTTCCCACTGGTTTCACACACCACTTTCAAAACAGCATCACAGCAGAATAAATCGCATAAGGGTTTTCTGGAACCGTGTAATTCCTGAAGTTAAAAACAGTTCACCTACTGGTCAAATCTTACCAATGCACTCGCAGAGGAGCACAGAGGTAGCCTTAAAAAAGGCGTATGACAACATTGGCACTTTTTCCCTTTTTCCTGGATTTGCTTCCAATGTTCAGTAAAAATGTTCATTGGATAAAATGGATTAATTTAATGACTGCCACATTTGCTTAATGACTGTGGCGTTCATTTAACAACCGTGCATTTGCTTAATGACTGCTGCTAAAATGAGCTGTGGTGCCACAGTGGTTAGAATGCAGCATTACAGCGTCTGCATTTCCTGCATCGGATGAGGCGAGCATATCTTTCTCCTTCTGTCCTGGCCACTTTTTACAGAGGCACAATTGAGAGCGTTTTAACAAACTACATCACTGTCTGGTTTGGTGGCAGCAGTGCCTCAGATAGAAGGTCCATACAGAGAGTGGTAAGGACAGCTGAGAAGATTATAAGAAGCTCGCTTCTCGTTATTCAGGATACTGCTTATAAGCGCTATGTGCTTAGAGATCAAAGCATTGTTAGAGACCCCACACACACACTTCACAGTCTGTTTCTGTTGCTCCTCTCTGGGAGGAGGTTTCGAAGTATTTATAGCAGAACTACTAGATTCTGTAACAACTTTGTTCTTTATGCCATTCGTCTTGTAAATTCGCAGGATTCTTTTTTTTTCCGCCATGTATACAGTATGTATACATTCGAACTAGACTGTGATGTCTCTCTGTGTCATATATGTGTGCGTATGTGAGTATATGCATAATGGTATTTTTTTGAGAGCTGAATGCAATGAAATTTCATGTTAATGTATGCTGATTAGTGTACATTTAAAGTGACAATAAAGTTTTTATTCTATTCTATTTATTCTTCTGTTCTAACTCTGCTGACTGCCAGGAGTTCAATCCTGATTGGTTCAAGGTTGACTCAGCCTTCCATCCTTCTGAGTTTGGTAAAATGAGGATCCAGATTGTTGGGGAAAATATGCTGATGCTGTAAACTGCTTAGAGAGGGCTGTAAAGCACTGTGAAGTGGTATATAAGTCTAAGTACTATTGCTATTATCAAACATCAGCTTAACTTGGAAAGACAGGAGGCAGTGTGGAAGACGATCACCTCACCTTGACTCTCTTTGATATAAGAAGGAAGGAAAGAGAAACTTTCAAAATTTGTTATTTCTCTCTATAACAATATAGTAGAGCCCCATACAGGTAGTCCTTGCTTAATGACCATCTGCTTAGCAACCATTCAAAGATACGAGAGACTCCCCCCAACAATACTTATGACCCAGTTCTGATGGCTGCCCCTCCCCCCCCCGATCACACGATTGCATTTTCGGCACTGGGCAACTGGCTCACATTTATGACTATTCCCAATCTCTTGCAGCCACGTGACCAAGATTTTGGGCACTTTTTCCTGTTTTTCTGGATTTGCTTCCAATTTTCAGCAAAAACATTTATTGGATAAAATGGATGCATTTAATGACTGCCACGTTTGCTTAATGACTGTAGTCTTCATTTAACAACCATATATTTTCTTAATGACCACTGCTAAAAAGATTGTAAAACCAGATAAAGTCACTTGGTGACCTGCTTAATGACCACCACAATTTACAGCCATAATTCCAGCCCCAATTTCAGTCGTAACTCGAGGATTATCTGTTTCCTGATCTGGCCCACCTCAAAGGGTTGATAGCACTTAACAGACCCTCCTATTCTAATATCTGGATCTCAGTACATGTGTACATTTCTCTCATATATAATGTTATTTCTTCTTCCCTTTTCTCTTCTTTATTCCTTTTCAAGAAGTTGCACTGCACTCAGGAGATTCTTCCCACCAGGTATCATAAATGTCCATTTAATCATCTTTTTTCTTCCTGCATTAAGTTTTTCTTTCCTGTTTACTTCCCATATTTTGTGCATGTGTGCATTCCAGTGTCTTTCCACTGGAATTCTCAGGACATGTGAGAATCATCTGTTTTTTTTCTCATTATTGGGTCCATCAAAAAAACATCAATAAAATATACACTCATTTCTGAACAAGAGGTAAACCTCCATGTCAAGTACTTGGCAAGTACAATGTGGCTCTTTCTGACTTTGATTCATACATTCATAGTGGGGAGATAACAGTTAAATCTCTTTTTATGGATTATCTTTGCATGGAATCCACTATCAAATCCAGAGTCATTTTCTCATAGCCCCCTTTCTTCTGAGTACTTGATCTCTGTAAGGATTTATAAATGAGCCCACACATATTTTCATACTCTTTGAATTTACATAAATCTACTATCTGTTTTCTTTGTTTGGCTTTTGCTATACAAAATGTCTAGAGACAATGTGAAGGGGAGGAGATTCTAAATAGAGGAACAATGAGTCAAATTAACTGTAAGTAAAACAACTATTTTACATGCACAAAAACAAAGCTACCGAGATTTCTTCTATCATAATTCTAAATGTACCTTAAAGCCAGCCTTCATTTCCTCTACTTTGTCTTTATCATCTGCATCAACTTTATTTAGATGATTTTTTTTTATATGCTTCTGAGTCAAAGGCTTGGAAAGAATACTTTGAAAAAAAATACTATCTATTTTTCAGTCAGCTTTTGTGTATAAAATGTGAAGAGGTCCCATCTTACCTCTTTTCTCAGGCTATAAAAAGGAATTGGTCTAGCAGCCATTCTGTTGGCTCAGCTATCCATGAATATGACTGGGCTGTAGTGACCAGTCTCACTGTGGCTTAAAGAGACCAGAAACCAGTAGTATTTCTGGAAAGTCTTTTTGTGTAACTTACAATGGCAATGCTGTACTAATTACATCAATATGAACAAGATGTTTCCAAGCTAAATACTGTTCCATATTTTGTCCTAGCATATTTTATAGCTGTGTTTCGGATAGAATCAAGATCACTGAAAGTGTTAATACCAATTTATAATGCCTTGATAAAGCCACACTTGGAATACTGCATCCAGTTTTGATCACCACAATGTAAAAAATATGTTGAGACTTTAGAAAGAGGACAGAGAAGAGCAACAAAGATGATTAGGAGGCTAAAACATATAAAGAACAGTTGCTGGAATTGGGTATGTCTACTTTAATGAAAAGAAGGTGTAAGGACCTGCCTCAACTAGGTCTCCCAAGAAAGCAGAACTCTTGAAACAGGCATTGTCTCAAAAGGAACTTTTATTAGGAGCTAGTGATAGCAAGAAATCAAAGTGAGGTCTGAGGAAAAATCCCACGTAAGCAATACATCAAAAGCAATATTCATTACTGCTCCCCCCAGGGTCTCACTGTCCATTTGAATCTCAGCCAATCCACATGTGGTATATTGTTTTGGTAACTGGCTCCTTTTGCACACTCTTCAAGGTCTCTCTTGGTTTAGTTCCCCTCTGGCTCCAAGCACAAACTGTCTTCAAGATAAGGGTGATGTTATTCGGCTGCATTCCTTCCCCTGGGGGAAGGGCAGAGTGGCAAGGCAAGGCAAAGCATTCCCCCAAAGCATCCCCCCTCCCAACAAAATGGCAGGCCCCAAAATATGGTTATAAAAGCCTGTATAGGACAGAAAGAGAAAATAGTACATTTCTTTTGTCATAACAAGTTTTATTAGTTTTTTTTTGTTTGTTTTACAGCCAAGTGCTTATAACACATCGTGGAGATAGGGCACTCTATGGAGTGCTCTAATAGTACATTTCTTTGGGGACCTGACAGAAGGACTGGGGGTGACATGATAACAATGTTCCAATATCTCAGGGGTTGCCACAAAGAAGAGGAAGTCAAGCTATTCTCTAAAGCACCTGAAGGCAAGACAAGAAGCAATGGATGGAAACTAATCAAAGAGAGAAGCAATCTAGAACTAAGGAGAAATTTCCTGACAGTTAGAACAATTAATCAATGGAACAACCTGCCTCCGGAAGTTGTGAATGCTCCAACACTGGAAGTTTTTAAGAAGAGACTGGACAACCATTTGTCTGAAATGGTATAGGGTTTCCTGCCTGAGCAGGGGATTGGACTAGAAGACAGAATAACAGCATAACAGAGTTGGAAGGGACCCTAGAGGTCTTCTAGTCCAACCCCCTGCTCAGGCAGGAAACACTATACCATTTCAGGAAATACTATACCATTTCAGACAAGACCTCCAAGGTCCCTTCCAACCCTGTTATTCTGTTAATAAGTTTTTCTTGTTCACATGAACCCAAGATATCAAACCTTAAGATGAAATTCACAGCAAGAGCAAAATCTGATCTTTTTGACGAACAGTTGTTGTCATATCAGTATCAGTCTCCTTGAATATAGCTAAATTTTGTTATACTGCTCATAAAATTAGGCAGACTTTTATTATCCACTAATGAACTCACTACGAATTGTAATATTTGATCTTCTTTTATTTACACTTTATCTTTATTTTTAATGTGTCTTTATTTGTAATTCTGGTCAGTGACCATAATAAAAATATTCTTTTCTAATAAAATTGCTGGGCAAAATTGCAGGTGTGTTTCCCAGCTGTAACAAAGTCATTGCATATACCCACGTTGCAAATACAAAGTTGCATGCTATAATATTAATTCATACAAGAATTAATAATGCAATTATGCTGAAGTATATGTTATGGAATGCCACCAGAGAATTATATTCCGACCCTCAATTTATTACATACAGCTAAGTTCCATGGAAACCAAGAAAATGCAAATCCATGTTTTTAGTTGTAGGCAAAATGCACTGGGAAAGCAAACATTATCTCATCATACAGTTAAATAAATTGGATAAAATTATCTGTGAAAGAAATATTAGGTGTGTGGAAAAGAAAGACACTGGGTTGACAAGTGAACACAAAGTGAAAACAAAATTTTCTTTTCAGGGAACTTTTTACATGAAGTCTTCACAGAAAGATGACTGGAAAACAGCTTTTATCTAACACTTCTTTCTAAAATGATGAAAGAATTGTCTATTCTTCAATGGGGCCCATTCAACCATCATAGGAGGACTTCAACAAAATGTGGCATTAGCATGACTACTCTAGTCCATCAGCCTTGCTCTCTTCCACAATATTCCATTCTATTCCAACCTCCATCTATAGTTCTATAGTTCAGTTAAATCTCTTGGCCAATTATCATAGCCAGTTCTCATTGAGCGGATTTAGGAATTTGCCATTTTATAATTATTTAACAATATTATCATTATTGTTATGGTAACCTTGAAGCTGCTGAATCATCAGTTTTTGTATATGGTTGGTGTCTTTTTTGGCTTCAAAAGCACTCATATTCATATTTTGGAAATTTGTACTCTTATTTTAGAAGCCAAAGAAATTAATCAACAGGCATTTAGCACTTCGAGCTGTCCCAGTTCAGATCTATAATAGCCAAAGAAACTTAAGTGACAACTTCTACTCAAGGAAGACACAAGCTGATTCAGAAGTTGCATATTGAGTTGTTTGTGGGGACATGGAGTGGATGTCAAAAAAGTGTAGGATAGTGACCACAACTGCACAGTTAAAATTGTGTGTGTTTGTGTGTGTATAAATAAAAGAGGGTGGGTGACCTTCAACCCTCAAAGATAATTTGCCTGCTCTTACCATATTTTCAGTACATTACTTCAGGGGAAAATAATATTTCTTTCAAAGTCTGTGGAGTCCAAGGTCTTGAATTTCATAATCGCATCAGTGGGCATATCTGGGATCAAAAGATCTCTAGAATTTTCATGAAATGTAAAGTTTTCTTTCAAAGAAAACATAGTGGACTGGATCATTTTACTTTGGCACTGAGTGATAGAATTCATAGATCAGTATTTTTGAAACTTGGCAACTTTAGGATGTGGGGACTTCAACCCCCAGAATTCCCCAGCCAGCATTTTAAAGCTGCCAAGTTTGAAAAACACCGATCTATTCTACAGGACCCCCTTGGTTAATACTCATTTATGCTATATAGCAATAATCTATCCCAATCTGAAAGGGCACAGGTGCAGCTGTTCTAAGGATGAAAAATCACAAGTGCACGTGCCAATTTGTTGCACAGAGAAAAGGAGTTGTTTTGTGAACCATTCATTGCAGCTTCCCACCCTTGGAGTCTTTAATGGGACCCCCGATTGGGTATGAATTCTGGACTCCTTTTTTGCCTCTCCCAAGTACTCGGTAAACACACCATAATAGACTCTCTCTCTCTCTCTCTTTCTCTTGCTCTGTGCCGGAGCAACAGCAAACAAGCTGAAAAAAAGAACTCTCACTGTGCCTAGCAGTGATTGCTACAGAGCACTGAAGAGGCGTAAAGCGCTTTGAAATTTTTCATCTTCCTTGTCATCACAAGAGCTGAGCATCATAATTTGTCTCGAGCACCAAAATTACTAAGATAAGTATTCATTGTAGCACTGGCTTTTAAAAAAAAAAAAACCAAACAAATCATGCACACATGCAAATAGAAGGTAATTTCTACCTTCCACCACTCACCCCACAATCCCCATGCACATGCATGCACATGCCCGAGAGACAGAATTAATTAAGGGTTAACTGCTTTAAGGAACAATACTTAGAATTAGAAATGAGATTAACACTTTGGGAGAGGAAATGATTGGCCACTACAGTGTAATGGCAGAGCAGAATAAAAGAGCAAATTACAATTACCTAGGGAAATATTTACCAAATGGAGCTGAGTGGGACCAGGTTTGAAACTGAGATTTAGGTATGATTATTGTCACAGTGTGTAAGAAGATTTTTTTTTTCACTGAAAGCTGAAGAGAGGGAAAAAAACAAACAGCCTGCAAGTGTACTTAAAGTAGCAACAACTTTCTCTTCCAGAGCGGTGTGTGTCTGTATGCGTGCGCATGGGAGGGGGGGGGGAGATCCAAGCTACAGCTCTTTAAGCCAAAGTTTATTAAGTGATGCCATTATGTGTAATTTACAGCAGAAGCATCTTAAGCAAAATGTACATATAGTCACATATTTCTCTGTTCTGAAGCTGCAGCCTTTCTCCAACAGCACAAGAGATTTATTTCATTTGCCGTGTAATAGGGTGACACCTGCTGGATCCATTCAAATAGTACAAACCCAGAGTTGGCTATGCCAACAGGAGTTTAATTGGCTCAATTTGGGATATAGTCAAAGGGAGAGAATAGCGGCCTCTGAGAACAACCCCTAGTACTAGGCTCACAAAGAGCATTTTAAGGCTAGCAATAAAAATAGTCTTTCTTGATAAGGATATGCAATTTAATTTTTCCCGGTTTTCACAGCTCAGAAGAAACCTATTGGCACCTTTGCAAAATTAAACATTTTATTAAATTATTATTATGCCCCTTTTTATTATTTATTTTATTTCTATCTTACAGGCATCAAGAAGCAAAGATAAAATATTACATTCAATAAAAATTAAAGTTGGCAGGAACCTATTTTCACTTCAGGAGAGGTTCAGAACTCTGCCAATAAAAGGGGAAGATTGATTTTATATACTTACAGTACCTTGAACACTATAAAGGGAGAAATGATAGGTTCTGAAACTATGGATTCTAATATTATAGCAAAATCTGAATAGTTTTCTTGTTTTCTGAAGTATCGATTTATACTGAGTACAAATACCAGATATGATCTGAGAAAGGTGGACAGACCCATTTCAAGTTCTCAAGACTGCTCTATCAAATTTTGGCTACAAAAGTAGCAATTGTTTGTAACATATGTTTAGTGTGGTTTTTATTAATGAATGTTCTACAATGTTTTCCTCCCTTCACCCCAGGCTCTTAACACACTTTTGTGTCATGTCAAATGAACAGCCCTCCTCTCATCTCCCCCATCACCACTAAAAAGACCAACAATCTCAGCTTCCTCACTTCTAATGAACTCGCTACATTACTAGGATTCCTTCTGCAGCCAGAAAAAAGTAGAGAAGAAAAAAGGAGAAGTGGCACTTGCCACCTAAAGCAAAAAACCTTATCTATTCCTAGCCTGTACAACTGGCCCATTTTGGCCTATAATATTACTGATTTGTATTGGCTAGAAGTTTCCAGAGAAGTAATTTTCACTGTCCTTTGGGATTAGAATAAATGAATAATATTTCAGTTCGTGAAGAAGTGCCTTCACATATAGACAAAATTCCCCACTACACGGAGGTGGGGTTTCCAGGTCTGTCACCTAACAACTTAGAGAGAACTAATCCCTCTTAGATATTCAATTCTATCCAGGAATATATCACCTGAACAGAGCTACAAGAAATCAGAATACAGAATGATACAGTTGGAAGGAACCTTGGAGGTCTTCTAGTCCAACTCCCTGCCCAAGAAGGACACCCTATACCATTATGGACAAATGATTGTCCAATCTTTTCTCAAAAGCCTCTAGTATTGGCAAGCTGATTAATTGTTCTCACTGTCAGGAAATTTCTCAGTTCTAGGTTGCTTCTCTCTTTGATTAGTTTCCATCCATTGCTTCTTGTCCTGCCTTCAGGTGCTTTGGAGAATAGGTTGACTCCCTCTTCTTTGTGGCAACCCCTGAGATATTGGAAGTCTGCCATCATGTCCCCCCTAGTCCTTCTCTTCATTAGACTAGCTATTCCCAGTTCCTGCAACTGTACATCATATGTTTTAGACTCCAGATTCCTAATATCTTTGTTGCTCTATTCTGCACTCTTTCTAGAGTCTCAACATCCTTTTTGTATCATGGTGATCAAAATTGGATACAGTATGCCAAGTGTGGTCTCACCAAGACAGTATATAGCAATAATAATACTTCACATGATCGTGATACTATTTCTCTGTTGATGCAGCCTAGGACTGCATTGGCTTTTTTGGCAGCTGCAGCACACTGCTGGCTCATTTTTGCATTTGCACCCAGTCCATCGCTACCTGGGAAATGTTGCAAAACATAATGTTACAAAGCATGGAAGCAAAGATCACAGTCTTTAGGGATTAGTATGTAATCTGAGAGCTTTTAGAACACACTTAGGGTGTCTCAAAAATGACCAAGAGGAATACTTATCTATTTACAAAACAACTAATACAAAGCAACCATTGACCAGAAGACAAAATGTTGAGACTACTCATTGTCACCCCTTTAAAATCTCCTCAACCTTCCAAACTCCAACTTACTTCTTTTTTCTTTTCTCTCAGTAAGGAGAAACAGTCTAAGCAAAGCCCTGGACTGCAGCCATCCCTCTTTTTTAATTTCTAAGAATAATTTTGAGAGTTATCTGGGACCAGAGGAAATAAAAACAATGTGGAAAATTAGCTAGCAGTTTGCTTTGCAGCCTAACAGCTCCCCAAATTAAAGTTAGGTGGAGGTGGAGCACCTGATACAGGATTGTTGTCTAGTTCAGCCCATTTCATGAGCATCAGTTGCCATCCTAAGCTCTATTGTACTGAGTAAAACGCGTCATTTTTTACAATTGTTGTAAATGTATAGTTGAAGTCAGATATGAAGTGACAGAAAGCAGTGGTGGGGAGTTGCTAGGATCATGTGGGGCTGGGGGGGCAAGCTGGTGGGAAGAAACTGGCAGATAATGGGTGAGATGATTCTGAAAAGAGAGGGGTTGAACATCTCAACTACCATGTGTTATGCAGTTACTGGCAAAGAGAGAACAAGGACCAGGTAGACAACTCCTACTTCTGTGCTTAAGAGTTGGAACACTCTGCATCTTAAATTTGATACCAGTATCAAACTTTTCAAGCATCTACTCTATGGTTAATCCCTCTCTGTTAACTATAAACCAGGATGCAGCCTATGCAATCCATGCAAACCCTCTACAAATTGCCAAATGGAAGTATTTCATTTTTTTAAAAATAGTTAAAGTATTAAACACATGGAAAGTACAGCAATTTTATTAACTGCAGATGGCTAATACTATAAAATGGAAGCTTAAATTTGATTTTTGTTATGGTTGTTTGTATCCAGTTCCTGGAATAGAGGCTGCAGTGTGTCAGTCAAAGCACAATGAAAAGCAAAGTCAAAGCCTTTACAAGATTGCCTTGCCTTACCCAATCAGTTTTAGGCAGCAAAAATATTGTCCTTCAGTGGTCATCTGAATTTTTCCAGCCCAGATTTGATAACCCCTTTAAATGTTATGTAACACACTGGAAAAGTGCCCTATGAACAAATGTTGTTTGTGGATGTGCTTCTGTTCAGGTCTTCTGTGGCCATCTCTTTTTCTTCCAATAGACAGCTAGAATTCTGACTCACTGTGCATGCTCAAGCATAATTGACTTATTTAGATGTGGGAATTCATTCCTAATGAACCAATTTTAGGGAGCAGTAGATTGAAGCCACTTCTCAAAAATTAGAGTTTCACAAAAAATATGTAACCTTGTTGGACCTAGTACTTGCCCTTTGAGGGACTCTGGCTTGTTGATATGCGTTGTTAGAGATTTGGAATTCACTCAAATGCTACATTCTGTAGCCTTTATACAGTCTAAAAATGAATACGCATGACCATCATTCGGCATAGAATGCAATTTCCCACATTGTTGTAATGATTTTAATCATGCCATTAGTCTCTTTCTTAACATTAAAGTATTTAATCACTGTGAAGGAGATGAAGAGGTGGGGAGAATGCCATTCATAGTCCTCAGTCTTGTCTGAATGCCCAGGTTTCTGTCTGGTGCCTTGTTCCAACTTTGATTCAATGCATAGTCCTCATTTACCACAGTAGCTGTTGGCAGAAAAGATCCATGTGACTGCTTCACAACTAGTTTGATCCTTGTGATCGTACACCGAAATAACATTGAAACAAATATTCAGAATCAAAGCACTGCTCTAGGAAATTTGTAAGATCCCAATTGTGCACAACTAGAAGTCAACAAATTATATGAGCACTGCAGATTCCAGCTGGTTTTGTAGAACTCCATTATATTTTATGCACTGTGTGGCACTGTAGCTTTTGATATTCTTAAAGAACTGACAGCATATATTTCCTTTCAAAGAGAGCTGCTTTCAATTTAGTGGCATTCAGCAACCCGCAGATTGGAGTCTGCAAGGCACTCTTAAGAATATCACTTTCAGATGACTGATGTTTTGCAGGTGGTTTTTGCAGAGAACCATGAAACACAGCTGCTGTAAAACCTTTGATGAGTGTAAGTAGAACAACTTCAAAAAGCATGCTTTCTTTTGAGCAAACACATGAAAGCACAAAACTGGCTAACATGTCACAGCCCAGAATTCATTTTCATTGGCAGGCACAAATCAAGGAGAGGCAAGCTGACTGTTTAATAGATAAAAATGCACATTGCAGAGGAACAGAGGCAATATTTTAATAAAGATATGGATTGGTTTGAAACACAGTTTGGTCATATTTATAGGTTTTTTAAAAAGTATTGTCTCCTTGACTCTAGTTTATATCCTAATGGTTATGTATGCATGGGGAGGAAGGAAGGAAGGGAGGGAGGGAGGGAGGGAGGGAGGGAGGGAGGAAAATTCCCAATGATCCCTGTCAACTTCCCACAAGGAAACTGTGTGGAAGCTGGCAGGAAGTCAAAAGTCATTTCTGTTCCCACTGCTCTTCTGCCTATCGGTGGTCATTTTGTTTCTCTGTTTGGATATAGAAATACCTCTGCAATGATGAATTAACAGGGCACTAGCTGTCTAATGTAATTTTTAAAATGTTATACTTAATTCTATATACAGTATAAGAAATCATTTAAAATAGGCTTAAACTTAGCAGCATTATGTTATATTATATATATTATAAGTTGCCCAGATTCATTTGGTTGAGTTGGGCAGCTATAGAAATTGGCTGGCTGGCTGGCTGGATAAATGTTATTCCTTTGTAAAAGTCAGCAAAAGGTAAAGTGCTTTAACTCTACAGCAGGGATGTCAAACTTGCAACAACACGTGACGTGTTGTGACGTATCATGACTTTTTTGCCATTGCCGGCAATGAGGTGGGCGCGGTTTCGCTATGATGCATCCGGCCCGTGGGCCGGCAGTTTGACACCCCTGCTCTACAGAGACTGAATTCCTAAGCTGCTTGAAAACTGATCCCTGACATGCTGTGATGACATATGGCATCATAGGTGGTATATGACTCTTTATAAATTAGTATGCATGAACAACAACTATTGTTGTAATAGTTCTGAGAGAAAGGAAAGTTATTTCCACTTCCCCATGTCTTTTCTATCTGGTCTGAGGTTGTTTTTGGAGATTAATTAAATTATATATTAAAGAATTAGTATGTATCCACAGCATGCTTTTCTGAAAACAAGCTTAGGATCTAACACAAATATTTACTTTAAAGAATTAGTGGCATATTTGCTGAGGGCTGCTAGAATGCCCATAGCTAAACACTGGAAAGATAAAACTATAATATTGGAACTCTAAAATGTTTGGCACATCGCCATAGCTGAGAAATTGACCCTACACTCTGTTCAAATTAAAGCCTTCTCAGATACGTCGTCTGATTTTATATCTTGCGCTAACCAGAACAACCAGAACTGTTTTATACCAGATGAATATATTAACGCAGGAGGAAATATGAAGGAATTATTAATATGTGCATTTAGTAATTTTTGTTTCTTTCTTTTCAACTCTTATATGTACAGGTAGTCCTCAACTTACAACAGTATGTTTAGTGAACATTTGAAGTTACAACAGCACTGAAAAAAGTGACCTATGATACTTTTTCATATTTACGACTGAAGGGACCTTATTGTGCTTATGATTTTATTATGCTTAAGTTTGATATTAGTAGTGTTATTTTGTAACCATTTTATATTGATATTAGTAGTGATACTTTGTAATCATTTTATATATAACTTTGTTTATGTGCAAGCAGCTTTGTAGGTGCCTTATATTGGGAAATTATTTACATAAAAGCAAATGTCTCATGTCAAATATACAGAAGCAAGGTGAGATTCAGTGATCCAAGAAATAAGGAGGGGGAAAAGAATTACGGATGGAACCTGGGATGCTGTGTATGAGTCATCATCTTGGAATTTGTTTTTCTGTGCTTCCTTGCTCCTGGTACAGAGACCCAGATCTCTTTCTTCTGAAAAAAGTATAAAAGGTGGGAGAAAGCTCTCCTGGTCATTGCCTTCATCCCTCTAAGCAGCCACAAAGAGAGAGAAGGTCACCCAGCTCTGTTTCAATCAAAATAAAGTTGTTTTCTTGCTGAAACTTCGGCTCAGGAGTTTCTTTGGCTCTTCAAAATTCCTGAGTAGCCCAGAGGAGTTTGTGAGGCTAGGTGGAAAACCTTACACGACTATTGCAGCATCCCTGTGGTCATGTGATTTACATTCGGATGCTTGACAACTGAGTCACATTTATGACGGTTGCAGTGTCCCGGGGTCATGTGATCACCTTTTGCGAACCTCTCACAAGCAAAGTCAATGGGAAAACCAGATTCACTCAACAACCGTGTTACTAATTTAACAATTGCAATGATCCACTTAACAAATGTGGCAAGAAAAGTCATAAAATGGGGCATAACTCACTTAACAAATGTTTTCACTTAGCAACATAAATTTGGGGCTCAGTTGTGGTTGAGGAATACCTGTACATGTGAAATTTTATTGTACCTTTTATAGTTATTGGGATTTTTCAAAAAGTTAAAAATTATATTATTTTTAATTTATATTTATTTATTTTTTTGGTGCTGATTGTTCAGTGCTTCCTGATTTCCTTTCTTTGTGTATAATTTTTATTAAAACTTTTAAACAAGAATATAAAAACTAACACAAACTAATATAAAGTAAAGTAGAGAGGAGAAAAGGGAACAGAAAGAAATCAAAGAAAAAGCAAAAAGGGCAAGAAAAGGTGAAGAAAAATAGAAAAAAGAAAAAAATGAAGACATGCTTCTAGTATTCTTCACAGCAGTAATAGATACACAAATATATTTTAACCTCTGTCTAAAGTTACATCACATTACTCCTGTAATAATAGTAATAAATAATAACAAATATTGACAATTATAACCTTCTGTTATTGTTATCTTGAACTAATTTTAAATTCCCCTTGATAATTTTCTAATAAGTCCTGTACACCAACTATTTATCTTTATTTGACATTTCCTTTCTATAATACGTATCCTGAGCTGAGATCCATGAAGTTGTTTTCAAGCACAACCTGGATTTATATCTATTCCATAGTCTTAATTAGGCACATCTAATGAAACAGTTTTTAAACTTCACATTAACTTTAACTTTATTATACCATAAATATCATGCCATCCAAACCTCAATTCATGAAATTCTACCTGTAAAAGGTCTCTTGTTTCTCAGCAACATTATTCTTTCATCCAGACTAAACAAGCAACAAAATACAATTTCAATCCTGATAAATCCTTTGCATCTTGTAATAGTGCCTCCTGCTTTCCTGATAATTAAGAATTTGCTCTGTGTTTCCCCTTTGTCCGTTCCTGTGCCTGTTCTGTTTTTATGAGGTTGCTAATGGGAGGTCACTTTCTTTCTTCCCAGGCACAATCATACAGAGCAGGTCATCTTGGACTACAGTGGTACCTCATGGTTAATTGGTTCGGGAGGTGCAATGGGTACCAAAAATTATGAGTACCAAACAAATTTTTTCCATAAGGAATAATGTAGTGTGTCACAAGGCAGCTGACATTGACAAGTTCTAGCTTGTGCATTGAGTACTGTGACAAAATGTTCATGTCAAAATGCACTGAGTACCAAATTCAATGAATTTCAAAACAGTTGAGTATCCAGGTATATATTGTTGATAGGATGTGGCTAAATAGGCTTTGCCTGTCCTTACGATATATTGCTTGTGCAGGTATCTCCTTTCTGTTCTAGTTATAAAATCTACTTCTCAATTCCTTGTTCATGTCAGATTCCCATTTTCAGAAACACCCCAAAATTTCAGCCTCGGGTAGCCACTCTTGGTGGACCAGACCATGAAATCAACTGTACAGGATAGGTAAAATTACCTTGACATTGGCTATAATAACGGAATCTTGCAAGTCTGATTATGCTGTACTTTCTCTCCTTCTTATGGTTTGTTGAATTAGGGAAGTGTCCTTCTGAGATACTTCCAAAAATTACCAGCATGTTCTAGATTTAATAAAAATGTTTTGGCCCCATTTGCCTAGGCAATAGTACCTGCACATCTTGGTCAAAGTCAAGGTCATCTTCCTTTCTCCCTACATCGTTCAACAAACCAGTGAGCCTCTTTAGATCAGGGGTCCCAACCCCCAGGCCGCGGCCCACTACTGGGCCATAAGCCATTTGGAACTGGGCCATGGAAGTGGTGGGCAAACGTGTGTACACATCCCCATTTGTGGAAGTTGTTAAATGGAGCTGCGTGCGCGCTTGCCAGCCACTCACGCAGAACCATCCCCTCTCCCCCTCCCCACCAGTCTACAAAGCCAAAAGGTTGGGGAACCTGCTTTAGATGCTCTCAATAACCAAGGAAGAAGACAGGGAATCATGTAGAAGAAGGCATACCTTCATATAACCTGGACTTTATTACTAGCACTTATACTTCAACCAGAAACAAATTATCAGTTCCTTGAGCCCTGACTTGTTATGATTTCTCAGTTTCAAGTCCACTTTTAGCTGTGGAAGCTCAATGGGTGACTTTAGGCCAGGCATTAGATGCCCTTGGTCACAAGTGTGCAGTTATAGGATACACTGGAAGAAGGAGGGCAATATGTATCTTAGTGAGTTTATGGGGAATGGTGAGATATAAGCCTTATGAACAATAAACTAACACGTTTCCATACAAAAGCAGCCCCATGTAGAGAGAATTGCGGTAATCAAATATGGAGAATTACTAGCACATGCAGTCAGTTTTTAAATCATTTCCTTTCTTGGAAATTCACAGTGGGAATATTTTGTGTTCATCATTATCTTAGAACTTGAAAACATCAGAATACAACTGAAACACTCAAATAGTAAAGCCAAACAGTTCAGCTACCTCCTTCTTCAATTACTCAGAAATGAATCAAAAGATTGTAGGCAATGTGGCAATTACAAACTGAGAAGATTGGATATTCTGAATTTATAGGAGGCCAAACAGAGAAAATACACTTTTAAGACCTATCAAATTAATAGCTCTGTGAATTGAATTAGACAGAGGGAACCTGAACATAAGTGTTGGAAAGGATAGCAAAATGTTTAGGAGGAGTCATGTGTCTTGTTTCCAAATTATTCTGTCCCCAAATGTTTTCTCTCTATGGTTAGAATTGAAATTCTATTAAATTCAGACTGGGATGCAATAGGGCCCAAAGGGTGATTCTATTTCTTTGGGCTCCAGGCTAAATCAACTTCCTAAAGGTCAGCTTTAGGAAGCTCGCCACATTTAATTTGGTTTTAAAATAAAAATAGTTCTGTACAATAATGTAGAAGCCAGAACAACAGCAAACGTAATAAGAACTAGACATAATTTCTTAAATCCAATAAAAGTTGGTCCTTGTTTAGTGATTGCCTCATACCGCGACTGTTTGTAGTTACAATGGAGATGAAAAAGTAACTTTACAACTTTCACAGGTATGTAAAGGAAAGGTAACCTTTGTAAGATAAGTACAGTCACAGTTTCACTTAGCAACTAATTTGCTTAACAGTTGAGTTGCCAATCCCAGGACCGGGACCACCCATATTTTACATCTGACAATATGATGTGAACTTCTAACAAAGTGTTTAAGTAGCATAATACAAGGAGAGGTAATCTTTAGTTACACTTGTGGCAGCACAAGGGGAATGCCAGCCATTAACCATTTTTAAGAAGGCAAACTTATGGAATAATCTTTTCCACTCTAATCCATAGATTTCTCTTTAATGCTCTTTTGTCTTTTGAGGAGACAGGTAGGCAAAAAATATGGCTGCAGTTGTCTTTCATTTGATTTTTTTTAAAGGGCCAATTGGATTTCTGACAAACTCTGGGAAAGAAAAAAATAATGTTAGAGGGTGAATCAGCTTTATATTTATTTTTAACTAAAGCAGTGGTGGGATTCAAATATGTGAACAACCGGTTCTCTGTGTGGGAAGTCCATTCTGGGCCTGGACAACAAAAAATTAGCTACCGGTTCTGCCGAACTGGTGCAAACTGGCTGAATCCCACCACTGAACTAAAGGATTTTTTTTAAAAAAAAATGATTCTGGTGGGTTAAGGGACTCTAGCAGGCACCAAAGGAGATGTTTATAGGACCCATGTTGCCTATTTTTGCAATAATGGGTACGACTTCCTTCTTGTTTTCACAGTACTTCTCAAGAGAACCGTTGTGCATACCCAGTTTGCATTAATCTGGGATATGTGCCATGTCCCAAGGTCTCATGATGCTGGAACTCTTTGCAATTCCTCTGAATAATTTCTGCCTTAGGCAAGTTTAATATAGTGGTGTAGGCTTTCAATGGCCAGTATCTTTTGGGGGCTGTTGGGCTTCAGGTTTTAGTGACCATGGTCTAAATAACAAATTTTTTGATGCTTTGCCAGTAACTGTGACTGGTATCTTTAGAGGCAAGAATGCTTGCTATAGTACTTACCACTAAGCAATTGCACTTAGACTTATGTACTGCTTCATAGTGCTTTACATCCCTCTCTAAGCAGTTTACAGAGTCAGCATATTGCCCCCAACAATCTAGGTCCTCATTTTACCCACCTTGGAAGGATGGAAAGCTGAGTTAACCTTGAGCTGGTCAGAATTGGACTCCTGGCAGTGAACAGTGAGTTAGCCTGCAATACTGCTTTCTAACCACAGCGCCACCACAGCTCTTAAAGACAGGAAGCCAGTATGTCCCTGATTGTGTTCTGCGTAGTAATTCATTCATGATTTCTGACATCTATCCCCTATTTCAGTTAGTGCTGCCTACTTTCCATTGTCAACAGAAGTAGCATAATACAATGCTTTGATTTGTACCCAGATCCATCTCAAAGTGAAAGCCCCTTTCTCCAACTACCATTTGCCAGGGCTGAGATCCACAGAGGCAAACAAAGCATCGGTCTTTCCTCTAAGTTTTGATCGAGCTTTGATACCTGCAGAACTACTAGCACCCTTTGAATCTTGTAACTGTCCGCTTTGTTTACTTTTTGCTCCATCTCAATTATTTTTCTTTTTTGTGTTGTTTTTGGTTTAGCTTTTGGTCTTTGTAAAGCAAGAAAGTTATAGTAACTTAGCAGAATGGAAGAGGGCCCTTGAATCATGTTTCTTCCATGTGATGCCATTTAGTTAAATGTGTTTTTTATGCATCCATACATTAATAGAGGATTCAAAATGTTGACACAGATCTAGCAGCAAAAAATCCAGGAAACTAGCAATGGGTAGGATAAGAAAAAAGCAACAGGAAGCAGAACTCTCCGCTTAGCTACTCAGAGCATATTGTTCTTAAGTGTGCCTTGCAAAATGAAATATTGAACACAATCATTTCTAAAATGATAATGACCAGATGTTCATGCATGTCACTCATGAGCTATAGTTTTTTATGAACTATTTCACAAAGAATGAACGACTACTGTAAGAAAGCTAAGATGGAGGAGAAGAAAGAAGTTACATTTAGCATTTAGGAAAACTGTGGTCTTTCTTTAAGAGAGACAACCAAAAGCAATCAATTTTCAAGTATGATTAAGATACATTGTAGTTTCTGTGATATAGCAAGACTACGACTGGATAGGCAGAGATTATTTTAAGCAGAGGTTTTACTAATTGCCTTTGGACCATGGTTTCAAGTTTAAGACCCAACCTTCAGGAAACAGGTGTGATGGCTTTTGCTGACCTCTGGCAAATTCAACATCATGCAGGCATTCACATTTAACAACAATGCAAATTAGCCTAATGGAATAAAAGTGTATTGTGAGTTATTGCACTTACTTTCCTATAACATAAATCCACACTGGAGACGCACACTCTCACAAACAGAACAGTTGAACCATATCTCAGCTTCAAAGGATTATTTACAAACCTAAGGAGAGGACACTCAAGGTCCCTGTAGTGAATGGACAGGCAAGATCACATCCCACGTGGAATGACAGCCAGACGCATCTGAGTTTCAGTCAAGATTTATTCATCAGAAATAGTGGCCTGCCTTCTGATTAAATGGGGGGGGGGGAGATTTTTGGAAGATTTTCTTTATTTTTCCATCTCTCTTTCCATCTTCGATATATTTACAAATAATAATAATAATTTCTCTTTTAACCAAAATTATGTGTGAAGTCCCTTCCTGAGATCTTTGACTTTCTTGGCTTTGGATTCTCTTCTCTTGTTAAGTTCCACCATTTGTCCTGACTGTGGCAAGTCAAAGTGCCTGGCTGAAGGAAAGCAGTTGGGGTTGTGCCAAGGTCATGGAGAGTTGTTTTTTTTCAAAAAATGGAAGACAGACACCTCAGCACAAGACCATGAGCACCCAGGCAGAAAGAGAAAAATGCTAGAAAGCATCTGTATAGTAGTGTGCATGTTTCGTCAGTATAGATTATAAAATGAGCCAGAAAGAGGAGAGGAAGGGAGAGAAGGGCTGTTACAGAGGGTCTATGACATTTCGCCATGGACAACTCGCCATGGACAACGCACTGCGGGACAACTCACCATGGCCAAATCGCCACAGGACAATTCATTGCTGGACAAAAGTTACACTACCATAATAACAAAGAAATGGTGAAATAGATTCATTAAAGAAAGGATGCAAAAGGAGGGACAGAATGAAATGTGATCGACAAAAATTTAAATATTTTTTTATTTATTTTAAATAATTAAATAGAATTGTTAAATTATTCTGTGGTGAGTTGTCCGATGTGGTGAATTGGCTGCGGTAAGTAGGCTGTGGCAAGTTGTCCCATTCCCTGTTACAGATCCTGCAGAACACACTCCTGGAGAGGATGTCACCTGGTACATGTGGGCTGGAGTAGATCCTGTCAAATCCACAGATTCCATCCCTGATACTAGGAGGGAGACCAGGAAGAAAATCCTGCAGAGGCTTTTGAAAACGTGGAAAGACAAGCAGATGGGCTGTATTGCTTTTCTGAAGAAAATTCAGATACTGCACAGTGGCATTTCATGAGTTAAAGATTTTGGCAGCAAGACAGCCATGAAAAAACTCCCAGATTCCACTGTCAGTCACTGAGATAAAGAGGCAACGAAGAAGCCAAAATAAAGCAAGGAAAGCAAGGAAAATAGAGTTGAGTGGGAGAAAATTAAGAAGATTATTTCTTATAATCTACACATTCTATTCTGCACATACAAGATTTTTGGAAATTATATTGTCACTTGTATATCTTAGCTCACACTATTTTATTGGCATAAGTATCTTAGCATTCACAATAAAATCCGTCATTTGTTCAAATGCTGTCTCTGTGTGTCTCCATCAGCTGCTATCCTGATCCACTCTCTGAAGCTGTCATCCAGTTTGCTTTCTTCAGTTCCTTGGTCTTTGGAAGCTTCTTTTCATAGTTATAATTAAGAACTTCTTTGTTTTCATTCCACAGTTTTACAGGTTTTTTATCAATGAGATTCAAGACTTCAAAGTAATTCCTGATATTTCTCTTGAAAATAGTCCATATATTGTCAAGACTGTGTCTGGTTGGCTTTCATCCTGATTATGACAACAACACTAATCCTGCTTTATTTTTTTGTGCATCTTGAGTAGTAAAAAGTATGATCTTCTAACTGAAAATGTCCAATCCCAGTCATTTCACTTCACTGATGCCTAAGATGTCAATGTGTGATTGATTCATTTCATATTTTCACTGTGTTGACTTTCCCATGTTCATGCTTTTTATATTCCATTTTCCTACTGAATTTTATCTTTGAAATTACAGATTTTCTTTTTCTCAGGGGCAAAGGAAACAACTAGACATCTGGAAGGTTTTAATGTAGTTATACCATAGACATAATTAGTGCTTTGAAAGCTCCTTAGTGCTCCCTCAATAATATATTGAGTGCCATCTGACCTGACGGAACCATCATCCAATTAATTTATATCGTATATCCATGTTGTTTTCTAGTAAACAGAAGTGATTTACCATTTCCCTCTGTAGCACAGTATGAAATAATATCTTTGCTGTTGTCACTAATATAATCATCTGCCTCTAGCATGTTTGTATATCACTGTTACTCAATATAAGTGGATTGCGAGATGGTGTCTATATAAATATGATTGATGAATGAATGAATGAATGAATGAATGAATGAATGAATGAATGAATGAATGAATGAATGAATGAATGAATGAATGAATGAATGAATGAATAGAACTAGACAACCTGAGCCCCATTGGGTCATTTCAGAGATATTTCCTTACCTAGACAGAGAAACAGAATGAAAATAGCTGGGCAAAAAAGGCAGTGGGATTGGGAGTGACTTCTAATTTCCTACCAGTTTTCCAACTGAGTTTCCTTATTCCTCAGAAATCTTCCCTCCCTCTCTCCCTCTTCTTTCCCCTTCCCTTCCCTTTTCAGAAGGCAGGTAAACGGCTGTTGGGTGGGGAAAGGGAGCAAGGTATTGCAAGAGTGTCTAGCAAGCTGTCACAGAACATTAAAATGAACACATATCAACAGCAGCAGTAACCCAGCAGCATTGAAGCAGCTTCACCTTTCCCAAATTTCATTCCCTCAGGTGTCATGGATTCCACATTTTGAACACATTCTATATGTTAGTCCATTTGAGGCATGTTGGTTCAAAAATGCTTGCCCTATGATTCACTGTTTCTCCCAGGTAAAGATCATGACAATGAGAGTTTTAGCAGTATATGGATAAAGTGCCTGTTTGCTTTAGCTAGGCAGCTAGGATGACCTTCATGCTTTGGGTGACCACTGTATGTATTCTTGGTGAACATTTCCAGAGTTCATCTCTCATCCCTCCCAGTAATACCCATCCTCACCATATCGAGACAGCATAACAGAAGTTCAGGGAGTCTATGGTAAGTACTGTTATCTAGTTTAAGAGTCAAGAATTTATCATATGAACAATCATCAGGTTTAAGGAATGGATATAGGATATGAGTAAGTTCCAATTTTTAAGTCTCTATGTTCTAAAAATGAGGACACAATATGTTGCTCTATGGTTTAAATTTAATGATTAACTTAAAGCTTGAATTAATTTTATGTAGGTATTTATACTTATATGGATCTTTTTTCCTATTAGTTAGTGGAAGGAGTTAGTTAGATTTCATTTAGTGTATTTTTTTTCGTTTGTTTAACTATTTATCTTTCCTTTTTTTATTATACAAACTCCTTTCTTTCATATTTTCCCATTTTAACCAAAATAAAAAAGAGTTTACTTATTATACTAAAGTTTTTTAAACTGTCAAAGGTACCATCTGTAAAGAGAGTGAAAGGCGAGTTTAAGAAATGAAACAGAAACGTCTGTAATCTCCATGCTGTCCCCTTTCATTCTACTTTTCCAGTTGACATGAGAGACCCAGGTGGAAAGATTCACTCAGCATGTCAGAGAGGAGAAAATCTTCCCCTCACATAATTGATTATTCTTACTAAGGAAACAGCTTTTGCCAAATGCATTTAGTCTGCTTAGACTCATTCTTAAAATAAATTATTCATTTTAAGACATACTTCTCTGCTGAGGTAATTATAATGAGTGTAGTGTTCGATTAATTAAAAAATGAAGAGGAGAGAATTATGACAAAGAAATCCAGATGTAAGGTTATAGATGTTGCCCAATCTATGGAATATCATCTTGTGCACCTGGAACCAGTGAGTAAGAGGATGTTTCATAGATACATGACTTAAGACTAGCAACATAAAGCAAAATGCCCAAGCAGTACAGACGTAAAGCACATACTTATTTCAGTTTAGTATTTTAAAAAACAAATGGATTCTTTGGACACAAAGTCTTCCTCAATGAATGTTAGCATTGAACAGATCATCTATTATTCTATATTAGCAATTATGGCTATTTATTGTGCATTACAAGTAATTGTGAGTATAATTGTTGTTCCAGTAACTATTTTGTCAGCTCATTAATAAATCTCTGATCAACATAGCAATAAACTTTGGAAAGAAATTTGAATGTAGAATAGCAATAGCTATAGCACTTAGATTTATATACTGCTTCACAGTGTTTTACAGGCCTCTCTAAGCTGTTTACAGAGTCAGCATATTGCCTCCCAACAATCTGGGTCCTCATTTTATCAACCTCGGAAGGATGGAAGGCTGAATGAAACTTGAGCCAGTGAGACTCGAACTGCTGAACTACTGGCAATTGGTAGTCAGCAGAATAAGCCTGCAATACTGCATTCTAACCACTGTGCCACCAGGCTCTAAAGGCAGAGAGGTCTTTCATCCATGCTACACTTTCCTGTAAGACCAAAGTCTTGCTATGACATATTTTGGATGAGAATATATCTGTACTTGATTTGTTACATGCAAAAATTAGAAAAGACCCTTAAATTAATTCTTCATTTCTCCCAGCTTAGGAGTCATATTACTGAGTGTTCCTATCACTATTGGAACCACTTTGGCCTTTACTTTCAACATCATCTCTAGTTCCTCTTCAAGTTCTGGTATTTCTCCAGCTTCTCATATTCCATTTTCCTGATATTGTTGTCACTTGGCACTGCTTCATCTATCACCATTGCTGTTTTCTGGTCCTTGTCTACTCCCATAATGTCTGGTTGATTGACCAGTACCTGCTGGATCTGGAAGTCCCACAGGGTCTTATTCTCTTCTGTAGAATCTCCCATCTGGACTCAAAAAGATCTAGCCCGTATACTATACAGATGTAGCCATACACAATGCCAGCTACTTCTACCATTTAGTATATGCTGTTCCTGCTTGCATGTTATACCCTGCCACTATGTGTTGGACTGTCTCTGAGGTCTCTTTGCACTGTCTGTACCTTGGGCCCTGTCCAGTATAGTAGACTATGAATCTGGTGCTTAGTGCTTGTTCTTGTGCTGCTATGCTCAGTGCCAAAATGTGGTCTTTTAATCCAGGATTAACTGAATAAGACATTGAGATGATGATGATGATGATGATGAGTGTGTGTATGAGAGAGAGAGAGAGAGAGAGAGAGAGAGAGAGAGAATACAACTCCTTTATCACAATCTTCATTCATATGGAACCCAGCAATACCTCTGCAATGTCTTCTGATCAGTAGTGCTAGAAGCCATCAGTCTGGAGTCACTTTTCACTGCCCTTAAGTTTATTGAGTTTTATGTTTTATGTTACTATGTAGTCATCGATAAACACACATTCATTGAAAAAGAAAGAAGACAGAAAGTAAAACCCAAACTATCAATCAAAAAACTCACAGAGGGACAAAAGTCAGCAAAGGAAAGAGGGGTGTCAAGATAGTGTCTGTGCCCGTGTGATTGAAGTCCCACCCTTTTCTTATGTGTCCAATGCACAACACAGATGGAAAAGAGAAAGGTGTCAATCACACGTCTGTGGCCACCATTTTGTATTCCACCCTACTGTAGACAACACTGCAGAGAGGGCCTCTGTGTAATTAACAAATTAGATTTAGTTATGTCTTCTTCACTGAAGTAGATCTGTTCAAAACATATGTTTGGAATCAATCCAATCTGTTCAAGTAACATACTATGTTGAAGTGATCGTGTTTTTATGCTCCCACATTTTATTTTAAATGCTACCTATTTTTTTCTAAGCCATTTATGTGAGTTTTGAAATGAAATGTCATCTGCTATGTTGTCAAAAGAAATGTATGTTTCTTGTCAAAAAGGACTTGATTAAAATAATTGCCAGCCTGGAAAGCACAAATTCAATTCACTGCTGCAGTACCAAGAGGTATAGCTTTAAAAAAAAAGGAGGTTGCCAATGAACAAAAGATTTTTTTTTATACTACAAAAATATTTCTTGAAAACAGTTGTGTTAGAAAGTCAGCTTCAACCAAGCAAATAAAAAATAACATTATGTTTCAGAAATGATTTTTTTTAACTAATAGTCAAAAATGAAAAATTCTTGACAGATGAAATGCTCTTGGATATGAGTAGAATGACCTCCAAGATGAAGCCATCCATTGATTTGGAGCCAGCTATTATCAACATGATGATTATACCTAGTTGTATGTGTCAATCCTTGACCAATCAAGTGATACTGTTAAAATCCTCGCCCAGTGTCTCTTGAGATTGTGCAGGCCTGTATGGAGAGGAACAACCCTGACAAAACCAACTGGCAGGTTTATTTGAGGGCCCTATCCTGGGGATAGTCCATTGTTAAGTCTTCAGTGGATTGCACTTCCTTATCTGAGATCCCAAGACTTTCACCTCTCATCTCTTACTGGAAGAGCAGGTAGCGATGTGACCAGGAGATGCTTTACATTATGTCATCATTATGCTTGCTCACTGCCCATTGCTGGAGCAGGAGACTTTGGTCATGGTAATTCATTTTTTTGGCATCTCCTGCTTGGGTTACTGGTTCTACCCTTGAAGATCTCTAAGAAGGCTCACTTTGTTCAAAATGCAATGGTATGCTTAAATTATGCTACTACTTTTGGACCTGAATTGTCTTCTAGTATGATTCCAGAAGAAATTAAAGATACTAGTGTAGTGTTACCCCCTGAGAGGCCACCAAAGCCCAGGGCCCGCCCCAGCCCTGTTCCCCTTAGTCAAGCTCTGCAGCTGTGCTCTCTAGGTGTTAGTAAAGTGTCTCTTCCAACAGAGGCTCACACAAAGTGAGGAAGTGGCAGGCTCTTGTCTTCAGGGAGGGGCTTCCAGGAACAAAGATGACCAGCCCCTAGCCCCAATAGTCAATGCTGTGATGGTGTCTAGCAGCCCCAGGCTGTCATAGCAGCAACAATCAATGATTCCTCAGCGACCTTTTGGAAACAAGTGGGGAGGGGGAAACCCCCCGGCTCCAGGCAGTAGTAAAACACGAAGAAAAGCAGTCAGCGTGCTGCAGTAACAGCTCGCTCCCCTCAGGGCAACTCCCCACAATGTCTAAAACTGGCACAAGCAGCAATAGTCACAGTTCGGATGGCCTTCAGTCTTCACAGCAACAGCAGCCTCTCTTCATCTTCTGTGGCTTCTTACAGTCTCAGACAGGTCAGTGTCAAACCCCTCCCCCCTTATCCTTTATTATTAAAATCTGAGGTTAACAGCCCCAGCAACTTTCTTTCTCCACACACTCTCTCTTGCCTCCGCTTGGGATATCCCCCTTGCGAAAGAAAGCAATAAAATTCCACCCCCTCACTCTCTCTCACTCTCTCCTTTCCCCCTCCTCCACCAGAAGGGATCAGCTTAAAACCTCCAACCCCTCTTTGCCTTCACCTGATGAACTGCAACAACCACCACCCCACACACCTTTCCTTCCTTCCTTTTCTATCTTTTTCCCTCGTCCACGCCTGCCGCGCCCAAAACCGGCAGCAGCTGTCCCAATCTCTCCCCAGCCAGGCTCCTGCAGACACTTTCAGACAGCCCCGCTACACTAGTTATTACCTATAAATTGGGTTATTTGCAAAACCATCTTTCTTCTGTTACTGTTGCCCATCCCACCAGTTCTGGGAGAATTGGCATTCTATGGGTCCCTTCTATCAAGTAGTGTCATCTGATGGGATTCGGGAACCATGCTTCCTGTTGAAGTGCCTGCACTGTGAATAGCTTGTTGTCTGAGATTCAGATGGATCTCATTCCTGCTATTCTCTGAAAACCTTGGTATTGGGTCATTGGGCCAAAGGAGTCCATCTCTAGAAGAGGTATTATGATATGATGATATGAGAAATGATATGATATGATATATGATAATATATTATTAATTACATCCTTGTTGCAATTTTGTTTTGATATGCATTGTTTTATGATTATGTATTTATTTATTTGCAAAATTTATTTACTGCCCATCTTGTATCCAATGTATCCAACATAAAAGCACTGGAAACATTAAAATCATCCATTATAAAAACACAGCAGATAAAAATATTAACAGATAAAATAATGGAGACAAGATGGCAAAGAAGAGAGCCGGACACACGGGGGGTGGGGAGGTGGTATTGAATTTTAATTAGTCAATCACTTCCAGTATGAAGCTCCCCCATTGGCTCCCCAAGCCATCTGCCAGAGGCAGGTCTTAAAGCTCTTTTGAAACATCAAGAGGGTGAGAGTCAATCTCACCTTAGGGGGTAAGATGTTCCAGAGGGCAGGAGCCATGGCGTGCCAGCCAAAATTCCTTGGCTGACAGGATCCACAGTATGCCCCCTCTGCCAGCATGGGTGGGGCAGGCCAGTCATTGGGGTAAGACAGTTCCTCAAGTAGACTGGACCCATACCATACAGGGGTTTAAAGGTGATGACCAACACCTTGAATTGTTTCCAGAAGCAGACAGACAACAAGTGGTGTAACATGCGCCATTCACAAAACAGTGGTGTAACATAGGCCACTCTAGGGGCTCTAAGAATTGCTGTGCCACCTCATTCTGTACTCCTGAATGCTCTTCAAGGGTATCCCCATTTAGAGTGCATTACAATAATCCAGATGTGAGATGACTAGGGCTTGAGTGACTGAGTCCAAGGACTCCTGATTCAGGAAAGGCCACAACTGGCTCACAAAATGAAGTTGTGCAAAGACTCTCCTAGCTGCAACTACCATCAGTCCTTCAAGCAGGAGTCCCAAGTCCAGGAGAACCCCCATGTTGAGAACTGGATCCATCTGGGGTAGTGCCACCCCATCCAGCACTAAAGATGTTAAATTCCTGGATCTTGAAATTCCATGCACCCAAAGCCACTTGGTCTTGCCAGGGTTCAGCCAAAGGCTGTTGTTCGCCATCCAGGCCCCTGTAACCTCCAGGCACCGTGAGAGGGCAGCCCCAGCATCATTTGGGTCACAAGGGTGGAGATATAGCTCTGAGTATCAATAGCATATTGGTGATATCTCAACCAATAGTGATAGATGATTTAACTCAGTGACTTCATGTGGATGTTAAAGAGGGGTGGAGAGAGTACCAAGCCCTGAGCTGAGGGCTGGATTTCTCACTCCGTATTAACACCAATTGGGATCAGCCTTGAAGAAGGAGCCGAACCAGCACAATACTACGCCACCCAGTCCTCGTAGCTGGCCCAAAAGGATATCATGGTTATGGTTTTTTTAATTTATTCAGACACTGCCCAAAGTTGTCAGGAGTTGGGCAGTCGCAGAAGGAGGAAAGGAAGGAGGAAGGGCCCCACCTAAACTATCTAGAGTTCTTGAATAGACACCAGGGTATAAATACAACAACTGATTTAGTACAAGATATTTATTTATGTTTTTTCATTTGTTGCATTTACATCCTCCCTATCTTCAAAGAGATCAAGGTGGCAAAGCATATCCTCATACCATAATGCCGTGAAGTAGGTTGAGTTGAGACATAGTAAACCATCTAAGTCATATAGTAATCTCTGCAGAAGAGATTGGACTGTGACCTGACTCTTGAGTAAGTGGAAATAGCATATTGAGCGAAGGTTCTTCTCAAGATCTTGACAGGCAGAGAGCCATTGCCTGTAAAATTGCCTGGCTCGGTGGCTCACTGGTCTGCTTCAGTGTGAGAAAGCTTTCCATAAATGGGCTTTACAAAGATGAATCAGTTTTTTCTAGACCATATAACTGGCTTCCCATATCACCTCAAGCCATGATTTACTTTGTATGATAATCCACCCTGACTGGATGAAGATAGTGCGTCCAATCATAAACTCTGGTTTACACACCAGAACAGCTGTGCCATGAAAAATGCTTAAAGAAGTATCTTACTGAAGTACATGAATCTAGCCTATGTTTTATCTGATGAAGTGGTCTCTGCTACATAAAACCCAGAGCTTTGCTAATTGAGCAGTAGATTATTATGGCTGGAAATTATAACACTTAATGAATGCTTCAACTGAATACTTTTCATTGTAGAGTGTATATTTTTTTTAATTATTTCATATTGTCAAAATACAGTCTTCTTAGTCCTTTCTCAACTTTTTCCATTTTATGATGCAGTCATTAGAAAATGAATTCGTATTGGTGAGGTGGCTTAACAAGCAACATACTGATCTGAGCATGTATTTTTCTTACATTCCTTTCTTCACTTTTGGAGTTCAATTGCATGAGATTCCTCCTCAGAGACTTCTAGTTCTAGTAACACTTACTAGTAAGTTAAAATTGCACTATTTTTAGCACTTTTATAATACTGTGTTCCCTGATGCATTAGCAAATGACAGTTGAACTGAAATGAAGTATCAACAAGAAACTGCACTTTACAAGCAGTAACTGTTTGCCCCGAATGCCAGACTTGATAACTAAGTAAGGGTAGGAAGTCAATATCTGTAAATGTGGTGAAAGAGGGAAATAAAAATATGTGTTCTGTTTTATCACTGGCCAACCCTATTTTTTTCTGGGAAGGAAACGATGAGGCATGAAGTATAATAATAATAATAATAATAATAATAATAATAATAATAATAATAATAATAATAATAATAATAATAATAATAATAATAATAATAATAATAATAATAATAATAATAATAATACTAATATAATAATAATAATAATAAAGTTGGAAGGGACCTTGGAGGTCATCGAGTCCCCCCCTGCTCAGGCAGGAAACCCTATACCATTTCGGACAAATGGCTGTCCAGTCTCTTCTTAAAAACTTCCAGTGTTGGAGCATTCACCGCTTCTGGAGGCAGGTTGTTCCACTGGTTAATTGTTCTAACTGTCAGGAAGTTTCTCCTCAGTTCCAGGTTGCTTCTCTCCTTGACTAGTTTCCATCCATTACTTCTTGTCCTGCCCTCAGGCGCCTTGGAGAATAGCTTGACTCCCTCTTCTTTGTGGCAACCCCTGACAGATTTTACCAGTGATTCTAACTTCTCCAATCAACTGTTGTTCAGCTGATTGGAGAAACCATCATGTCTAAAACAGAGTTTATCAAAACGAGAACATGCCTCAGAAAACCTTGGGTTGATAAATGCTCCCATCCTTCATCCATCCGGGCAGCCATGAGCAGAGTTTCCACAATTTCTAGTTGCTTTTGTTAAAATATAGATTGTATGTCATCTGGACTGACCAATCATGACTTGATACAAAACAGATTTAACTCTTCCTCAGAGGAAAACTGAGCTTCCTTAATGTTTCCTGAATCTTCTGCCATGAAAATGTTCTTTTTCAGATAAAGTGCCAGAGAATACCCAGCATTCCAAATGTAGTGATCCTGCAAATTTATGAATGGGTAGAAGATACTCACTTTTTCTTTTCAATTCCTTCCCGAATTATCCTTAATCAGAATTTGTCAAATTATAGTATTTTGTTTCCAATGATCTTGCAGTCATTACAAAAGTTTAATCCAAAAACTCTGAATAGTACCTGACTGCCTACCCCTTGTTAAGTCTCCTCTGGTTGAGCTTGGCACTTATTCTTGACAAAGGTATGGAAATGATTCGCTACTGCATTGTGGCTTACTTGCATAAAAGGTGAAATGGGAGGAACAAATGCATTTTATATAGGTTTGTTAAGATAATAAGAAGCTCAGCACGCTTTTTTTTTTACTTCCTTCCCCCCAAATGAGTGGGAAATTGTGCCAGTGGCATTTCATGATTTGTTGCTCAGTTTTGTTCAGTCATAATGGCTGTAAAGAAATTTCAGGTTTAAATAGGATGTGATAGATCACTTTCATGCCAGAAAGCTATAAGCTTTATATCTT
Source organism: Azemiops feae (assembly GCA_023970755.1). NCBI lineage: Eukaryota > Metazoa > Chordata > Lepidosauria > Squamata > Viperidae > Azemiops > Azemiops feae. The sequence goes on along the minus strand of JALGBA010000263.1, from coordinate 798,120 downwards.
ACTAGAAAAAAGGCAGGATGGTGTTCATGATGATATTCCTTGCCACAATGGAAAACAGATCACTGATATATCCTGTGGTATTTTCTGTTATATCACAGAATTCAACATGGCCATTTAAGGTTTTGAGATCAACCTTGTCTTCAGTGTAGGAATCCAGCTGAAGCATTCCTGACAGATGGATCTGGACAGATCCAGTGAAGGGAATCCTATTGTCTTTCTGCTACAGAATCTTAGAAATTATACCCTTTAACCCTTCACCATTATGTTATTTGTAAATAAATAGTTTGACTATAACCCCAATAGAGATAGTGGATAATTTACGCTGTGGGGACTGACCTAATTTCCTACTATTCAAAGAAGGAAACAAGGAAAACAATATTTCCTTTAGCACTTCCTTAAGTAGATTGGAGGGTAAATATTCAAATCTGCTTTAAGACAGCCTTTATTCCCATGTACGTAGAAAAAGCCAGCATGTTCTATAAGTCAATCATTTTCATTTTTATCAACAACCAACTGTGTTTAAATTAGTATAATCACAGAACATAAGAACCACGGATTTAAGTATAGGCATCCCCCATGCTAAGTACAGAATACACATCATTTATATTCAGGCCAATCCAATCCATAGTCTCTAAAGCACTTATGTCATTTTTATATCTAACCACACAGACAGGCTTTGATCACGGACTTATACTGTACAGGGATTGCTTTCATTGCAAAAAATAGAAAATGTTCTCTAATGATGTTGTATCTGCCTGACCTCCTTTTTGGATTGCTCAACATGTCAAGAATTCACTACCATATTGTAGTCTGTTCACTCGGCAGGCAGTAAATCTAGCAATACAAAATACTCTTGTACACAAAGAATGGAGTATGATGCTCTTTTTGACTTACCCAAGACAGATGCTGTGTGCAAAATATTCTGTTATGCTGCCACCCTGTGGCTATGTGGCCAAAGGATACATGGAAATTATAGATGGAAGATTCATTATGTGTATAAAACACTTAAAATAAATGAATGAAGATACTGCAGCCAACACATTGGTGGTTCATATTAAAATATGAAATTCAACCCAGCTCTACCCTTGGGATGGGGATTCATGGTCTAGCAATGTCTCAATACTTCAATAACAGCCAGAACCACCACTGGAAAATTTCCCATATTAAAGTCAAGATTAGCAGGATCACTCAAAAAGTGATCTAGCATGGCTTCCCTAAAACTCTGCTCAAGAAACATAAGTTAACCTTCCTGTTCTGAAGCTTTAAGAAGTGATTTCCTAGGCCCAATTCTGTTTTTAAAAACTCTGTATCAATAGCAAGACAAAATCTTTATTAGGATCAGCCTGGCATAAAGAGTGAGTGGGCTTTCACATTCTCCAGAACTTAAGCTGTTTCCCAGTTCTCATGCTTCATTTATTATTGGTTCAGGTTTTCATTTTATAAACCATTAAATATTTGGAACAATTACTTCATCTTATTGCCTCCAAAGTTTTTGTCTTAATGGTTCAAGATCTGTTCTTCCCTTCAATCTGTCCCTCTCTAAATGCCAGCTAAACTGACAATCTTCCCTTTCCTCATGCAAAGTGGAGACGAGTGGCAAATGTTACTTTTCTGGGCAATTGACTATTCAAAAGCCATTACATCAACTCAGATATCAAATGTCAGAAGCTTTACTACATCACGCAATAAAAGATTAATTACTGCAAATATCATGCAAACAGCACCAGTGGCATGTTAAAAACCTCAGTGATGGCAAACTGGTGACAGATGTGCAACTCTTGTCATCTGACAAGCGGTACTTATGCAACATCTGATGTAGGCAAAAAAAAGTGCAGCTTGATGTTCCTGCACAATATCATTTGCCCCCAGCCCTTATTCCCATCTACACTATGTTTATTAAGTTTGAATGAGAACTCTGTTTGTAGACTCTGTTTAGAATTTACCATAGAATTTATTGCACAGAAGGCCCAGGTGCAAAACCATAGAATTCATTGCACCTGGGTCTCCTGTTTGGCTATTGTTAGGTAGACCTTCTTTCTATCTGACCACTCACCTCTCAGTTTTGTAAAATAGGGAGGATTTTTTTTAAAAAAATGTTCAGAGAGAATAACTTGCTATTGTCAAGCCTTGTGTACTGTAGCTCCAAGTCAATCAATGATTTATGTCAGGGGTGTCAAACTCGCAACATCACGTGATGTGTCGCGACGTATTCCGACTTTTTTCCCATTGCCGGCAATGGGGTGGGCGCGGTTTCGGCATGACGTATCCGGCCCGCGGGCTGGCAGTTTGACACCCCTGATTTATGTCCTTCTGAAATGTCTGATTCTTCTTTCTTTAGTTTGTTAGCTATGTGGGGTTTGACAAAAGCAAAAGTTACTCTCTCTAAATAATGTTTAATGCTGGTCTGAGGAGTAACTGTTGCTTTTGTCAAACCCCACATATCACGATAGATAGATAGATAGATAGATAGATAGATAGATAGATAGATAGATAGATAGATAGATAGATAGATAGATAGATAGATAGATAGATAGATAGATAGATAGATAGATAGATAGATAGATAGAATAGATAGATAGATAGATAGATAGATAGAGACAGAGAGAGAGACAGAGACAGCAGAGGCAGGCAGGCAGCAGGGCAGGCAGGCAGGCAGGCAGGCAGGCAGACAGACCAGCCAGACAGACAGACCGACAGACCGACAGACAGACAGACACAGGCAGGCAGGCAGGCAGGCAGGCAGGCAGACAGACAGACAGACAGACAGACAGACAGATAGATAGATAGATAGATAGATAGATAGATAGATAGTGATTGATTAAACCAGAGTCTCTTATTCCAACCATACTTTCTTCACATTTTCCTCCCAGTTTCTCACAATTTTGCTCAATCAAGTAAAATGCTCTATCTCTGAAGTTCTGGGTCTAGTTATCAACACAGGAAATTATCCGGATTTCAATCCAACCTCTTAAAGGTCCCTCTGGTTGAATGGCAATGCACTGCTAGGTTTTTAACTGCTTCTGCATAAAAAGGATTATAAGAGAGTTTTTGAGATTCAAGAAGAAATTTTATCAACTCTGGTTTCTCAGCAAGCGATCAGCATATGCTTTAGAAATTCTATTGTACCACTTCAAAAGGGATTTGTCATGTATTAGTGGAAGACTGATAAAGTTATGGGAAAAGTTTTGTTACAAAACAAATGTCTGTGTGTGTGTGTGTGTGTGTGTGTCTGTATGAACTTTTCATTTTAGAACACAGAAGCAGAGCTAATTTCTTTCCTTCCTTCCTCTTTTTCAGTTACTGCAAAGGCAGTTACTCAAATGTACAGTATACTGTTCCTATAGGATATGCAGTAGCCTTAAGATGTCCCAGATCAGTAGTGAAATACTGTTACTATACTGAAATGAAACACTAATAACTAATAACAAACTCAAAACTCAAAAACATATATTGAAACATAATGAAATGTGGAGGGCAAGCACGAAATTATATTTTTTAGTTCTGTTCAATAATTGTCGTTAGATTCTTTTAAAATGTTCCAACTTCAGATTTTATTTGTGTTACATAAACGTCATAATAAAAATTGCAAATTCTTCCAATGAGGAACACAATTAAGGTAGAACTAAAAATACAAAAACCATAAGCTAATAAGTAATCAAATACTGACAAAGGTGATAAATGAACCAAATAAATGGATCAAATGAAAACTATAAGACCCATAGCATGAGAGTTTTTAAAAATGAAATAAATAGAATATTAATCATACATAAAATGCTTTTAAAAAAGAGGGGGAATTAAACAACAAAATCCTGGGAATACAAACATACCCACAACATTAAGGAAACTTAAATTTTAAATAGGTTATTCAATCACTTCATTTTAATGCCCCTCCTGGCCATGAAATAAACATTTTAATGAATTTAATAAACATTTCAAGGAACTCATTCTTCCTTCCTAACTCTCAGATTAGCTGATTTGGCACTTGACTTTATTTGCATTATGATAGGATGAGACTGGAGTTAAATGCCCAACAATAAGCATTAGCTGAAATGTGCAATAACCTCTAGTAGAGCCTTTCTAATTAACAATTTACTTGCACTCATCAGTTGTTGTCAAATCTTCCAGAAGAACAACAGGGAATCTTAGGTCCCGCAGTCACATGTAACCTAGCCACTCTTTTGGAAACCCATCACTATTGCTGAAAATCAGTGGCATGCATTCTCCATATTCCAAGGCCGCAATAAGCAAACTGATATGGGCCTACAAAAGGTAAAGACATACTAGAGTTGGGTTGGATTCCTGGTTGCATTCAGGCAATTTTCTTGGCGGCATTATAGAAGTGCTTTGCAACAGAACTTTTTTTCCCCCTACTTCTAATCTAATTTATGATTCTCAGATACAGGTAGTCCTCGACTTACTACCACAATTGAGCCAAAAATTTATGTTGTTAAGTGAGGCATTTGTTAAGTGAGTTTTGCCCCATTTTTTGACCTTTCTTGCCACAGTTGTTAAGTGAATCATTGCAGTTGTTAAGTTAGTAACATGGTTGTTAAGTGAATCTGGCTTCCCCAATGAACTTTGCTTGTCAGAAGACCACAAAAGGTGATCACATGATCCCGGGACACTGCAACCATCATAAATATGAACCAGTTGCCAAGCAGCCAAATTTTGATCCCATGATCATGGGGATGCTGCAACAGTTGCAGGTGTGAATAATGGTCTTAAGTCACTTTTTTCAGTGCTGTTGTAACTTTGAACGGTCACTAAATGAACTGTTGTAAGTCAAGGAGTACCTGTATTTTGGTAATCCCCTATCCAAACACAAAATAGGATCGACTTTGCTTAGCTTTCCAGGTCAACCAAACATTGACCAGATGTTGTCATCCACTGAGAATAAAAATGGTAAAACTGAGATATAATATACTTTAAAGGCTAATGAAACACTCTAACTTCTCTCCCAGTTGAAATGAAAAGTAAAACAAGGAAAACCTAATTCCTTCTAATAACCTAGCAGCTTCCACTTCATATTTTTTTCGGTCCAAAACAATTCTCCTCCCATCTTTATGCTAAATGAGACCCTTGGTCACCAAAAAATGGCCCTTTCGAAGAAAATAAGTACCAATAAACTTTTAGAAACTTGTGGATGCTTATTTATGATTGTTTGCTCAATAAACATGAATAACCTCCTACTTTAACCTGTGAGTATACACATTTAGCAACAAAAACAAGCACTAAATCAATTGTTATTTTATTTTTTTTATTTTTTGAAGAATGAATATTTATGATCACGTCTACATACAACCAGTTGGGCATAGCGATTAAAGTACTGGACTAGAGGCCAGGAGATTGTGAGTTCTAGTTTCTTTGGCAGAAAAGCTGACTGGGTTACTTTGGGCTAGTCGCTCTCTCTTAGCTCAACCTACCACACATGGGGTTGTTGTGGGAAAATAACAGGATGGAGCTTTATGTATAACACCCTGAGCTGCACAAAATGAAAGTGGGATATAAACCAAATAAATAAATAAACCCAGTGGCTGGTTTTGTAAAGGATTGTTGGTTTTAGCTTAGTGTGGTATAAAAACCAAGCCACATAAAAACCAAGTTATCAGTGGGTTTAGGCACCATCCAAAACTGCATCAACTATAAATACCTTAAATATAACATCTTTATGATAGTTGGAAGTCCCATAGGATCAGGCATTAGGTATAATCTGAAACTGTACCATTATAACTGTTGGCATGGCAACAATTGTGATATATTCTGTTAGCAGTTCCCAGGCAATAGATTATATGCATATGTACCTTTCATTCAGGAAGATCAAAAAGCCCCTGAGGTCAAGTGGAGTGAGAAAGAGAAATGAACAAACAAAAAATCTGGAAGGAAAAAGCGTCAATGTCTTACATCTCAAACAGTAAGCAACAGTTCCAAGTGTAAGAAGCCTTTCCCTGGCCTGTTAGTGGGGAATGGCAGAAATTATCCTCTAATACAAGGGTGTCAAACTGCCGGCCCGCGGGCCGGATGCATCATAGCGAAACCGCGCCCACCCCATTACCGGCAATGGCAAAAAAGTTGTGATACGTCGCGACACGTTGCGAGTTTGACACCCTTGCTCTAATATATCTGAATGGCTGATAGCAAGGTTGATATAAAATAGAAAGTCTGTCAGAAATTCCTCTATTATGTGCTCTTTTAGACTCAAACACAAGGGAGGAACATACGTACATACATGCATTCAAATGTACAAACATACATGGATGTATGCAAACATACCCATCATGTTTTCCCCTTTGGGAGTAATCAAATGTAGACAAGAAAGAAATTAAACATGTTAAAGCTAAACCTTGTTAAGGCTATGGTTGTCACCAGGTATGATGACAGATATTATGCGGCACATTATGATTTTGATTAATTAAAACATTTACATAACATTTTTAGTACTACTAAATTATTGGCCCCAGAGATGCCGTGTAGAACATTTTCTAAACTTGTTTAAAGTTTCAAACTTGTATAAAGTTTGCTTTTCAGGCGTTTGTTTTAAAAATGGAGTAGCAAGGATTTCATCTCTTTTCCCAACCCTTCCCAACAATGTAGCCAAGTATCTATGCAGATTTAGAGATGACTATGCTAATTGGAAACATATTTAGTAGCTTCAGAAAGTTTTCCATTTCAATAAAAAAACCCTCTACAACTCATAATATTCTAGGCATATTCTAATTTATGCATAAGATGCCTCCCTTACAGACAAAATAAGGATAATGAAGTATGTTGCCATTACAGCACTGTGGTACCTTTCCAGTTGCCCCGATATCATTTTTTATTGTGACAATGTCCTAGTGAAAATCTTTATCATGTTTGTCATTGATTGCACCTAGATTTGGGGAAAGAATTCCAAGTATGAATGCAGAAAATGAATCTTGAGTGACATGTTGCACTTCATGGTTTTGTATGTTGTAAGAAGTTTGTCAACCAGCTGAATGTAGTTTGGTGCCAAAAAAAATTCTCAATGGCATTCTTGAATAATTTCCAAACATTTTTTTTCTGACCCCACTTAGCTCTTCACACCTCTTGTCACTGATGACATATCTGATCTGTGGACCAATAAAAAGCCCTCCTTAATCTTGGCATCAGTTATTCTTAGAAACTTCTGTCTCAAAATAACAAAAATCTTCACCTTCCTTGTTCATTGTTTTCATATTTTTCATCTGTCGGAGTTTTTTGCGAAGCAGAGGCAAAAAATATCTTTGCTGGGTCAACAAGTGGTTCCTGTTTTCAATATAATGCAACTCTCTTGCAGGGCTGTCCCATTCGCATATGTAACAATTGTATCAGGTATATGCGTGCTGCATTCCAAGCATCAGAGCCACTACTTTTAGATCTTACAGATATTCCAATTTTACTTGGTGTACTTATGTTTCAACAACAGTCCCGTGTTTGTATACGTTTCTTTCATGTGTACAGCATAGCCAAAAGGGACTGAAGGGTATACAGGTAGTCCTCGACTTACGACCACAATTGAGCCCAAAATCTCTGTTGCTAAGTGAGACATTTGTTAAGTGGGTTTTACCCCATTTTATGACCTTTCTTGATACAGTTGTTAAGTGAAGCGCTGCAGTTGTAAATTAGTAACACAGTTGTTAAGTGAATCTGACTTCCCCATTGACCTCAAGTGTGTAAGGCTACACTTGGAATACTGCATCCAGCTTTGGTTGCTACGATGTAAAAAAGATGTTGAGACTCCAGAAAGAGTGCAGAGAAGAGCAACAAAAATGATCAGGGGACTGGAGGCTAAAGCATATAAGGAATGGTTGCTGGAATTGGGTATGTCTAGTTTAATGAAGAGAAGGGCGAGGAGTGACATGATAGCAGTGTTCCAATATCTCAGGGGTTGCCACAAAGAAGAGGGAGTCAAGCTATTCTCCAAAGCACCTGAAGACAGGACAAGAAGCAACGGATGGAAGCTAATCAAGGAGAGAAGCAACCTAGAACTAAGGAGAAATTTCCTGACAGTTAGAACAATTAATCAGTAAAACAACCTGCCTCCAGAAGTTGTGAATGCTCTAACACTGGAAGTTTTTAAGAAGAGATTGGACAACCATTTATCTGAAATGGTATAGGGTTTCCTGCCTGAGCAGGGGGTTGGACTAGAAGACCTTCAAGATCCCTTCCAACTTTGTTATTCTGTTCTATTCTGTTTGCTTGTCAAAAAGTTGCAAAAGGGGACCACATGACCCCGGGAGACTGCGGTCATCATAAATAAGAGTCAGTTGCTAAGCATATGAATTTAGATCATGTGACTGTGGGGTTGGTGCAACGGTTGCAAATGTGAAAAAAGGGTCGTAAGTCACTTTTTTCAGTGACGATGTAACCTCAAACAGTCACTAAATGAACTGTTGTGAGTCGAGGACTACCTATACACTGCCATTGTGTAAAAACAGATTTCAATAAAACATATAATAGATTGAATTTCAGGTTATCTTCACGATTAGCAGCCAAAAATCTATAAGGAACATCCAAAAGTTTTCTGGAAGCAAAATTTTTGTCGTCCGACCGATGTATTCCTTCGATCATGCCCTGAACAACATTTATTTATGTCAGGCAAAAATACAATAGGTAGAATAAGCATTTTAAAGCGGGCATTCGAATCTCCTTTTCCTTACAAAGCAACATCCCTTCTGAATTGCTAGCTCTATACTCCTGAGACAAAAAAAAATGAGGGGGTGGGAAAGGAAGCGTCAAAGCGACAATGACGCCACGGGCCATCCCAGAGCTCTCAGCCAATGGAGTCTTCCCAGCTCTGACTTCCTCGGTGAAGGGGCGGAGCAAGAGAGAACACTCGGGGGTCGGTTCGGGGATTGTCGGGCGCTCTCGGGGCGGAGGCGAGGCGGCGTAGCGATGGTTTACATTTCGAACGGTGAGAACTGGAGATTTTTGACCGAGGGGGAAAGCCCGCATCTCGGGGAGGGGGAACGTTCAGGTGTCTCCGCGTTCTGTTTTGCCTGGCTTTGATCCTGAGGGAGAGCGGGAGCGTAGCAAAGGCGCAACACAGCCTTGTGGGACAAGCTTAAAACTGGCCGCTGCTACCTTCCTCTTGGGTACCAAGTTGGGCTGGAGTCCACCCAGCAATACGCACTGAAAGGAACTCCCATGGATCCGCTGGTGAAAAGATCACTCTTAAAGGGGGATCACTCTGTCTGCAGTATCCTGGCCTTTTTATTAAATGTCATCTTTTTTGGTCGCTTCTGGAACTATAATTATTATCCTGAATAATGAAAGGAATGGGTGTGACTGGGTTTATAAACAAACTTTGGATTAATAATATTGTCTGATCAGCTCTTTTGTTACGGTATATGATTATTGCCATTATTATTTCAAAATAGTCATAATTGTTGTTCTGGGTTGTAGGACAAGTTTTGGATAACCGGAGTCGGGCTCCATGGAGTTTGTCATCTATAACTGACTTCTTCTGGGGAATAGCAGATTTCATAGTTATGTTGTAAGTGAAGTTTTTCCCTCAAATAAAAAAACACGAATTACACAATTTCACTTTGAGACACTTCAAGCCTGAGTAGATTAGTATATATAATTGATATATTTTACAGTTAATTTTATTTAGCAAAACTTCTATGGAGTAGAAGGATCTTATTCTTATTGCTCTTCTTGTGGAGTTTTTGAATAAAATTGATGAAAACAATTCTTAGTGTCTTAGTGTCAGTGTCTTAAGAAAAAATGTAAAAGGAAATTAAACACAAGGCTGAATTTTCAGCAATAATTTCGTAAGATTTATAGAGTAATTTAGATATATACAAATAAATACATAGAGTTTCCCTATGTACAGAATTCCTTGTATAGTAAGAGTTTTTGGAAAAACTAACAATTTTTGGAGTATCCTTGAATATCAGGAGAAAGCTGAACTAATAGTTGTCCCTCAAACTGGATAGTGCTTGTAACAACTCTGAATCCATATTTAATTAAAAGACCAGATGGATTAAATAACTTTAAAATGAAATTTCTAACATTCCTAATTTCTAATATTCAAAAATGTTGGCTGTTCCTTAAAAGGTCCAGCTTCTGCCATTAGGCAATGTGAAAGTGCTTCCCAGCCTTGATGAGTGATGAGAAACAGCAGTGGAGACAAAGAATTGGGCAGTGTAGCTTGGGTCCGCATTTCCTGACTGTTTTCTGATCCAGGTTCATATTTCCTCATGAACAACAAAGTGGAATTCAGCTACTGTTATAATCCATTTATATATGGAATGTAATGGTAGTTATTACCTTGTCCTCCACAGGCAGTGAAATGTCTAGTGCTGGCCTATGACCTATCAGTCTGCAATACCATTTAGATGTTATATATTCTAAGTCTTTTGACATTTTAGCTATTCTTTTTCAATTCAGCAAATGAAGAAATGGATGATGTAGTGAAACATTAAATAGTTCCATCCAGAAAGAGCTATAGGTTAACTAATGCTGGGTTCCACGAGTTGTATTATATATTGACTATTGTCCATTGTCACACAGTATTGGAAAATTGTGGTTTTATATAGGATAGTTAACTTCATTTATTTAAGCCTTGCGTTATAAAATTAATTTAGCTGATTGCGTCACATTTAATTGTCAGCTTATAAATTTTGTATTTGATTTTGAGGGTTCTGCTAACAATAACGTTTTATTTTCAGTTCTATTTCAATCTATTTTTGCGTTTGGAAAATAAATTTAGAACAACCAATTGCTTGATCTTTAGCACTGGTTATTTTTAAAATGTTGCACATAGTTCTAGAAATACTGAATATTTCAGATCTTTCTTATTTTAGTTAACAGAAATTTTCATTTTAGTTTTCAGAGCATTATTCACCCAGATTTGAGGAGAGGCTACACATCTTCCTCTTCTTCAAGATATGACGATGGAAGAGGGTACTACTTTTTTTGCTTTAATTTAGATGACATACAATGTGAAAAATTGGAGTGCAATGGTTAATTAATTGTGTTTTTCCGGAGTGTCTACATATTTATAAAGCTTAAGCTCTTCTGTAGTATCTCCATTATAAATTCAGTTTCCACACTTAAGTATACTTGAGTTTGAGTGCAAAAATGATAAAAGATGCATTGTTACATTCATCAGATTAAGTCTTTTAAGATGCAGAACTAAATTCATGAAAGACCAGGCTACACAATTTTGTTTGCTTGCTTCCTCCTGCCAGGAGAATTTCAACTCTGTTCATGGATTGTTTGTCACCATAAGTTTATAGGAAGTCTTCATACAACTATCCACCTCTTCAGAGTTGGTTATAATCAAGTTCTGGAATTTTGACAGATGCACATACTCCCATGATCACGTGTTCAATTTTGGATGCTTGGCAATTGGCTGCATTTATGGCCCTTTTGGTCACATAGCTATGATTTTTGCTGCTTTTTGCCATTTTCTGGTATTTACTTCCTGTTTCAGCAAAAAATGCCCATTGAAGAAAGCTGCTGCATTAACTTAATGACCATGGCAAAAAAGATTATAAAATTGGGCTGGTCAAGTGATGACTTACTTAATGACTGCCACAATTTAAGACCATAACGACAGAAGAGAATATTTGTAGCTCAGGGATCCTTGGTGTTCTCTGAGCTTATTTTTTTCAGGCTCGATTATGGTTGTAAGTCACTACCCTGTACTTAATTCTGATTTTTGAAATTTATTTTCTAATGAATCAGTTATAAATCATGAGTTATTTGGGTTTATTCTATTTTGGAAAAGAAATCTCTGTTCTTGTCTAATTCAAAATATGTTACAGATGGGGTTATCCAAATATAATCATACGTGTTAACAGGTGAATAGCACAAATGACTATATACTTTGTTCACATTAAATCAGTTTTCAATCTACATTGCTGTGATGTCCAAATGTGGCCACAGAAGTGAGAATTACTGCTTTTTAAATTGATCTTTGTTTCTCTTAGACCTCCAGGATTTCCTCGTCGTAGAATGGGTCGAATAAACCACTTTGGAGGTCCAAGTCCCCCACCAATGGCTGGGGGCGGATGAGGAAGGTAGCCCATCTTTTTCTTCTTAAGATGCTTTGCCCAAAAGTCACATTGAATTCAGCTCAGAAAAATCATAATACTTAATGCTACTAGAATAATCTTGCAGAATTTTAAATACGTATAGACCAAGTGGATGAACTTTTCTGTTTCATTTTTATCCTTATTCAAAAAGGTAAATGTATATTATATAAAATAAGATTTGAGATTAGGAAAAATGGGAATGGATCTATCTTATATGTATAATAGCCTATGTTTCCTAGTATAGCTAGTCCTTTTTTTAAGCGACTGTCTCATACAGTGGCCATTCGCAGTTATCATGGTGATAAAAAGTAACTTTGCAACCGATCCTTGAATTTGTCTTCTTCACAGGTCTGTAAAGCAAAGAAAAGCTGAAGTAAGATCATGAGCAGAGTTGCAGTTTCACTTAACAACTGCTTTGCTTAATAGTGGTCCCAGTGGTGGTCACTAAACAAGGACTACCTGTAATATATTCAATAAAATAAATTGACAAAGAATTGCATGGTACTCCCTTTCGTTCTCCAACCATCCCCTGCTGCAGTTTCCCGATTTGGGTCACTCTATATTATATACTTTTGAGAATATGTAGAAATATACCGCAGGTACACTGGCAAGCACTGAGTACTATGATGTTCATTACCCTTGTTAGAAAAGGACAGTATTTGGGATGTACTTAAAGCTCTTCAGTAAACAACACTGTTCTAAAATGAAGGTTAATCTTTAATACTGTTTTAAATTGCTATCATGCAATGTTTATCTGTGACGATCAAAGAATCATCAATTTAGTTTTAAATGAATTTACATTTGAGCAACTGTTTTATGAGAGAATGTACAAACTTCTTTTTTTTAGAATTGTAAAGATTAGTTATACAGATAAAAACTAATACAAATTACAAAAAGAAAAATAATAAGAAAAAATAGAAACTACAGAGAAAAAAAATAAAAGGAAAAATAGAAAAGAAAGAGCAAGAATATAGCAAAGAAATAGAAAAGAAAGTAGCTTCCGCCTTTGTCACAAGTATAAACAATTTTTTACCTATTATTTTCTCTACAAATACAATAAACTATCTTCATTCTACATCTCATCTTTTATCTATAAGCAGAACTTTGTCATTCAATCCTGGTCAGCAAAAAAGTCTATTAACAGAAATAACATCAGTAAAAGCCCATTAAGAGTTACTAGAAATAACAATGTTTAATTGTTATTAATGTTTAATCCTAATCCAGTCAATTTATTTAGACAACAAGCTACTTTAAAAAAAAATCATATCAATTTACATTTGAGCAACTGTTTTATGGGAGGGAGGGCAAAGAGAATCTTATATCAGAACCATTTATTAGACTTCTTCCATTATGGAAATTTTTAGTATTTTATTCTATTACAGTAGCATAGCTAATTCATGTTGAATACCCTAATATTCAGTTATATGTCAAATAACATTGGAGATACAACTTAAGTATATTTCAGTTAGCACTAATATTCTACTTAGAAGTGTGCAAGATCAATGTGATTGTTTATCTCCTTTGAAAGTTTACTATCATAAATTATATGTGAAAGACTTTCAAAATAGATTTATCAGAAAGGATGTAGAAAGTGTATTACTATATAAAGTAAAGTAAGTTTAAAATGGCTTTTTCAGGTTCTGGAAATATTTTATTAGATAACAGCTACCAGTAACTGTGAAAAGAAAAAAAAGCAAATACCTTAATCAATTTCTCTTTTCTTTCTCCATAGGTAAATGCCTGCTTTAAGAAGCAGGCATAAGACTACATATTTGCACAACTAGAAGAACCTGATCAAGAATTGCAGCAAAGGGGTCTGAAGGTTGCAAATGTGTTGTCTAAGTGATTTGACTGCTCTGTGAATCAGCAGAACAATGAAGTTGTACTGGGAATTCCATTTTCTAGGATCCAGTGTAACTGAAGTGCAGTTCTATTAAATTAAATGCACCTGTTTACTATTTGTTTTAAGCCTTTTGTATAGCTGATGGATATTTTGTGGTAGTTGTAAAGTTATGGAAATATATGACTTTGCAAAATACTGAGTTGGAATCATTCAATGGTTATAAATATATTTTAGAATTGAAAAATTATGCACATGGAGACTTAAAAAAGGATAATCTCAGAATATGTATGTTAAGATCAGGAAGAAACCGCTACAAGCTTGAACTACTTCTAACATCCCACAGGATCTATATACCTTAAAATACTTTCGGTGAGATTATTACAAGTTCAAATTCTTTTTTTTAATCTAATTTTAATCCGCCCCAGCCACCACCACCACCCCAGGTATCTCAGTTATTTTTTTAAGGGAAATGGTGTCTTGTGTTTTGAACACTAATTGATTGTGGCTTAAAGTCAGCAAACCATCTATGGACATCTAGCTATTTCAGAACTATAATTCCCATTGTTTTTCCCCATAAGCTACACCCATTATCTGTGTTCCTTATAGTTTATGACCTGTTTCATTTTGACCTCTCAATTGCCATGTTAAATCCCAAATGTAAAAGCTGACCTTACTGCAATTTATGTATACAAATAAATTTATAAATACAAATACATTTATCATGTTCGCTAAATCCTCACACTAAATCCCAGTAACTCTACTTATTTGCAAAACCTAATGCTATCCAAGAGTTTTAGACTCCAACTCAGTTCCCCTTAAGTGTCATTCTGTTTATGTATGGGAGTCAAAGTCCAATTCATCTATAAGCACCATTATAAGGGTGAAGGTCTAAAGGGTTTTCTGGGACAATTTAATTCAATTTCATGCTGGAATCTCCCTTCTAAAAACTTTATTTCTTAAGTAAGTTTCTTTAACAGAGTAGTATATTCTGAGATTTTTCTGTATTTTTCTGCCAGCTTCTGTATATTGCTCTTTTTTATGCTGAATATTGTATATGACTAAGTGTTTGGAAGTTGACTGGATATATAGAAAAGGATGCTGCTGGCAAGTGATGGAATATAGTAGTATTGCATAATGATTACCTATATTTAAAAGTGATATAAGCCTGATTTTAAAAGGGACCATTAAAGGGGTTGGATAAAACATTTAAAGAGTGCTTTGCAAAATATAGTAGCAAAAATAAGGCTGGTGCCCCCTGCCTCTGAAGTGCTAAAGTCGTACGTACATCCTTGAGATAGCTGTTCCAAAGACTGCCTCTGGCTGTTTGCACATGTGGGTGAAGGTACAGCTGTGCCAGCAGTCCCAATGGAAATGTCTGCATACGAATACAGTACACAGCTGGTCAACCAGGAAAGCAACATACCAGGCTTTCCAAAGGAGACAGCTGTTTTTTCTGCTTTAAGAAATGAGCTTTGCTGTGTTAGTGCATTTGTAAAACATTTCTTTCATATGTGCTGTACAGCCTTAGGAAACTTTTAATAAATTTCAACAAAGATCTTATAATTTTTCTCTTCTCTTTTAAATATGATGATAGAGGTAAGGGTATAGATGCCATTCTTTCAGGAATTCTTTGTTTTTTCTTCTGTGGCATTAAAAAGTGAAGCAGGGAACCTGGTAGGTGCTATGGGCATTTTAGCAATAAGAGATGACTGGCTTGAAATAATGACTCAACAGAAGAACAACAGGGATTTCCCCCCCCCCCCCTTAAAACTTGCAAGAAAAATTGCGTATTTTTCTAAAGGCAGAAACTACATTATTTGCTCACAGCTGGTTCCTATTATTAAAAAAAAACTATCTTGGCTGAAATACCAGAAAAACCAAAATTCAGGTATTTGTGAATAGGGATGTCCCAAACTTTGTTCATGAGCCATTTCATGCACAGAATTAACATGGATACAAGTTTTAATTATACCTATAACAACATTTTGTATTCGTGAAACAGAAAGTTTTGTTCTGGGTGGGAGAGGAAATGGGGAAAGTGGAAAAAAAACTGAGGGGAGGAACTGGGAAAATTGGTGGGTGGGCAAGAAAAGACAGGCCAACTAGATTTGCTGCATTGGGACACTGAAAGTGATGAAACGGAGGTGCTGGGAATGCAGGGAGCGATTTATCGGATGGGTTATGCTAGATACCAGTTATTACAGTTCAGCAGAACCTCCAGGATGCTGTAGTTTGGTTTGAAACCAAACAATTTGGCATTATGGTGCAAGCGCCTACTTAAAAATCCATTTCACTTAACTTCAGCAGCTGAGTTCACACTATCCGCTAAGGCTGTGCTTCTCAACCTTGGCCATTTGAAGCTGTGTGGACTTCAACTCCCCGAATTCCTTAATATTGGCTGGGGAATTCGGGGAGTTGAAGTCCACACAGCTTCAAGTGACCAAGGTTAAGCAACACTGAACTAAGGCAAAGCCGAGTGAAATCTGATTATACTTTATTACAATCTCCGTGGACCACTAACGAGCCCCGTTTTGGGCCTCCCCAAAAGTAAAAAAGGCCAAGCATTTGTCTGTTTTCATTTCAGAGGCCCAATGCTTTACTTAAGCCTTGCAGGTGACAAAAGTCGCCAATTTCACCTTTTGTCAAGCTGGGTTGTAGCTTCACCCACTTTTGAAATAATGCACTCCTTGGAGGTGGCATCAGTTGTGCATCCGGCAACAGAAGGGCCGCCCCTCTGAGCAGCTTTCGCTGTTTTGGTGTACCTAACGAAGACGAAATAGGAACTGGGAAAGGCCTTTTTGAGAAGGCGGCGCACCAAGGCTCTTAAAAAAAAAAAAACGGCCGTGGTCGACGGCTCGTTTCCTCGTCACCCGGAGGCAAAACCATCCCGGGATCGTTCCGATCCCCCGGAGGAACCGCGGACCCGCTCTTCCAGCCCACCTCGCGGGTGAGGCAGGGGCGGACGCCTGCTCTCGCCGCCGCTTCCCCTCGGAGGAGGAGTCCCGGTCGGCCCTTCGCTCGGCGGGCGAGCGAGCGTGCGAGAGAGAAGATGACCCAGGCGGAGAAGGGGGAAACTGCTGCCGCTGCGGCGGCCGCAGAGAACGGGAAAGACAAAGAGCGCGACAAGGAGAAGGAGCAGCGCGGTGCCAAGAGGCCCATCGTCCCCGCCGCCGTCCCCGACTCGTTGCACGAGGTGAGCCCTGCGGCCGGCGCGCAAGAATCGGGTTCAACCGCGCCATCTCCGGGCCCTTTCCAACGCCGAGGTTTCGCAGCCGGTCTCGCCTCCACCGAGACAGCGTGCAGGAAGCCTCCAGCGATGTGGAAAGCTTTCTCGGCAGGCGCTTCATAATTCAGGCCTGCTTTTTCTGTTGCCCCGGCAGCTAGACACACACACACACACACACACCTACCTACCTACCTACCTACCTTCCCCCCCCACACACACACATGGTTGTGTTGTCCTAGGAGGCCACCCGGAAGATCTCTGGGGCTCAACTAAGCCTGGGAAGCCAAGCATCAACCCGGAAGTAGCGTGAGCTGCCTCTCAAGAGTGGATGCGTCCGTGTAGCCATCAGGACTTGAGTTCAGTTTGATCAAATATTCCCCTTAGTTTAGTTTAGTTGCAGAAATGAGTGCTTTCTATAGTCGTTCATGTTGGTAATCCAGATTTGAGCGTTTCTTTAAAAATACCCCAACACCCCAGAAGACAAACTCAGGATCCAAAAAGATCTTGACAACCTTGAGCAATGGGCCCTGTCCAACAAAATGCGTTTCAATGTGGAGAAAAGCAAAGTTTTACATTTAGGCAGGAAAAATCAAAGGTACAAGTACAGATTGGGCAAGACCTGGCTCAAAAACAGGGAGGGACCTTGGAGTCCTTGACTATGAACCAGCAGTGTGCAGCAACAGCCAAAAGAGCTAATACAATCCTGGGTTGTATAAACAGGCATAGAATCAAGATCACGCGAAGTATTAGTACCGCTTTATAAAACCCTAGTAAGACCACACCTGGAATACTGCAGCCAATTTTGGTCACCATATCACAAAAAAGATGTTGAGAGTTTGGAAAAAATTCAGAGAAGAGCAACTAAGATGATCAAAGGCCTGGAGACTAAAACATACAAAGAACGGCTGCGGGACTTGGGTTTGGCTAGTCTAAAGAAAAGAAGAAACAGGGGAGACATGATAGCAGTATTCCAGTATTTGAGGGGCTGCCACAAAGACAAGGGGGTCACATTATTCTCCAAAGCACCAGAGGGCAGGATAAGAAACTGGTTGGAAACTGAATAAAGAGAGAAGCAACCTAGAATTAAGGAGAAGCTTTCTGACAGTGAGGACAATTAACCAGTGGAACAGCTTGCCTTCAGATGTCGTGGGCACTCCATCACTGGAGATTTTTAAGAGGCTAGACAGTCACTTATCTGAGGTGGTATAGGTTCTCCTGCGTAAGCGGGGGGCTGGACTAGAAGACCTCCAATGTCCCTTCCAGCTCTATTTTATTCTATATATATTGCATGTAGAATGAGTCAGGAAGAGTAGGCTTTAACTTAATGTTGTTGTACCACTGCATGCTTTCCCCCCCTCCCCCATGCAGGGTATTTTTTTCTATTTCATTTATAAGTAGGGTGACCATATTTTCTTGGAAAAAAGGCGAAACATGAAAATGAGTAAAATCTGAAAGAAGTCCATAAGAATTTTTAAAAAATTCAAGACCAAAACCAAGGAAAATTCAAGACCAAAACCAAGAAAATAAATCTAAAGGACAGCTTCCTAAGATAAAGGACTGTTCCTTTATAATAGAAGACATATGGTCACTGTATTTATAGGTGTATTGTACATTTGACTTATTTTGTGGCCATACTTGTAGCTTGAAGTGATACAGGTAGTCCTTGACTTACAACCATTCATTTAGTGACTATTCAAAGTTGCAATGGCACTGAAAAAAGTGACTTATGACTTTATGACAATTGCAGTGTCACATGATCACCTTTTGTGACATTCTGACAAGCAAGGTCAGTGAAGAAGTCAGATTCATTTAACAACCGTGTTACTAACTTAACAACTGCAGGGATTCACATAACAACTGTGGCAATAAAGGTAAAATGGGACAAAACTCACTTAACAACTGTCTTGCTTAGCAATGGAAACGTTCGGCTCAATTGTGAATCAAGGACTACCTGTACTATCTAAGCTATAGCATTTGCTCAAATGTGTCTCTTGTGTAATGATATTTAGTAAGAATAAACTCCACTGAGATCAAGTATTAAAATACTATATACATAATCTCTCTTGTATGTGAATATTGCATGGAGACCCTCACACAAGAAAATTTTAAAAATATTTTCTCCACTGTTTAATATTCTGTTTGGAATTTATCAGATTGGGGACATCATGTTAAATCTGTGTACTTAACTGTTTGCAATGTGATAATGTAAGACTATTCAAAAGTAAAATCTATCCAGTACAGTCATTTCTAGATAACTGTGCATAAGTATCAATCTGCTCTTCCACTTTCCCATATTTAGGTATACATGTATCACTTTTACTTAGATTTGAATAAGGAAGTATGCAAATATAATATACGTTTTCATTGTTCTTAAGTGAAAAACCTTTTATTGATATAAAGTGAGTCTGCAATAAAACTGCATAACTCAAAAACCTAGGGTAGCTTACAATGGAATAAACTTGATTTATAATATTGTCATAGAAAATTGTTTTCAGATAAAATGGGGGTTATTATTTTATTATTTTTAGCAAATCCAGAGCAACTTCATTATTGTGATACATCCTGGCTCCATGACTTTAAGGATTGGAAGAGCCACAGATACGCTTCCCGTTAGCATCCCTCACATCATTGCAAGAAGACATAAACAACAAGGACAAATCTCATACAAAGACAGTTGGCTTCTAAGAGAAGGACTCAATGTAAGTCTTCAATATTTGGGTCTTACATGAAACTGAATCAGTTGTTGCTTATATGAAATATATTATTTTCATGGCTTGTTCTAGTATGCTAAATTTGTGCTGTTTTCCAATCCTTTCATATCTATGGCTGTGATTTCTACTTGTGCATTGTGCCTAACAAATAAGGCAAGAAATGGTTTAAGACTTACTCCACCCTGCAGGCTCTTTTAGGGAATACAAATGGCTTTTATTGAATTACCATCATCAATAGGATATAAATAGATTATCTGTATGTTTTCCAAATTGGTGAAAGCTGAAGTTTTGTTACATTATCCGGTTTCTACATTTGGGATCCATGCTTTTTATCCTTTGGCTGCAGGATATATTTTGTCAATAATAGTATTTCTGCTTTAAGGAAAGCTCTGAACTTAGACCATAAGAATCATATTGTCACAGACTGCTGCCCACGTAAAACTTTGGTAGTATCTCCTTGTTACTAGATGAGTCAGGGCTGCAGGAGTCTGTAGTATTAATAAACAGTCCAAAATCCAATAACCAATATATATCTAAACCCTCCAACTGACTGCCAAAACAAGAATTTTATTCAGAAAGAATTTCCTCCATATTAAATTAGAGGCCCTTGCTACATCAGGTCCAGCAGGTGTAATGTCTATAATATTATCACAATAATCAGCGGTTCCTACAGAATACCACCGAGAAAGCCTTCCTAAATTCCCAGACACAAAATTTTGATGAGGGTAGGGATGGTTCACCAAGATAGGGGAAGTGAACAAAATGAAAGGATATCCTTTATTACCATTCTTCAGTCATAGTTTTGGGACTTTCCTATCTCTCCAGGTGGTTGAGGTGGGATTGGCAGCAGTCAGTGTGCTAGGATGGCCTGTGTGGATAATGAAATGAGACGCAACAGTTAGTTTGATTACTGACAGAAGAGGTTACACTTAAAGAGTTAATCTCAAATTCTTTCATCATCACACAACCCCAAAGTCTCAGCCCTGCTATAGAGCAGAAGCAGGCACATCTGGACAAACATTTGGCTCAAGTCATTCCAGCAATTGTTATGGTGGTTCAGGCAGTCCCAGAATGACAAACAAGGGTTAGTCTAACCCTAATGTTGCCCTGTCCATCTTCACTATCTTTAGCTGGAGGGGTTGGTTCTGGCCACATGATCGCTAGTCCCTCTTCATCTGGTAAGGCCTCCTTTACCTGGGAGAGATCACCATTTCTGCTTATAGTTGCCAAATCTATAAATCAACAAATTTTTAAATTTCAATTTAACAATTGAAAAATGACAGTCAATTGTTGCCTGCTTTTTTTAGCCTAGGTATCAATTTACTAGCCATTTTGCGAGGAATATAATGAAATACAAAATGTGAAAGTTTGAGTTTTTATATAATGATATGGGGTTTGTTTTTTTAAAAAAGTAATAGATTGTTGTTTGTATATTAGTTTCTGAAATACTGATATAAAATAATTAGTTCTAGGTTTGGAAGCAATCTGAATTACTGATTGATTTTATTTAGAAACCAGAAAGCACTGAACAAAGACAAAATGGGCTTAAAATGGTTGACCAAGCAATATGGTCTAAGAAGATGTCAAATGGTGCCAGACGTACACCTATATCACCCGATCAGGTACCTCATTTATAAACTGTAGTTAATACTAATAGCATGTTTCACCAAAGTTTGGGTTAATTGCACTGTCAGGATTGTCTTCAAGGACAGTGGACAATATTTAGGAATATGCATGACTTTGGATTTCAAGTGAACAGCCCTGCATTTTAAAGTAAAGATTATTTTTGTCTATAGCATGACATTTCATTTTTAAGTGATTTCTTTAAATGTTTATTCTAGATCCGATCTTACAACAGACAAATGAGACCTGCTATTTTAGATCACAGCTCTGGGGCAAAATGGACAAATACTACTCATCATCCAGAATATGTTGTTGGTGAAGAGGTAGGGCTTCTTTTTTTCCTCACTAAAGTTACGTGTGTAATTTTGCTTTAAAAGTTGTTAAACTGTAAGCAACTTTTAAAAGGTCTATTTTGACTTGATGCAATCATAAATTGCCTTTGCTTAGAGGCCAATTCCTGCTCCAGTAAGGATAAACGATTCCAATCTGTCTTCAGCGAAATTCTATAGTTCTTTCAAGAATGTCCCTATGATCATTTTCATCCATCCTGTCCGTTGTCTTTGGTTTCTTCTATTTCTCTCAAACATAATCCATTTCTTCTTTGATCATCTACAAACACCACATTCACAAAACTATGTAAATTTCTGCTTACCAGTTGTTGCCTCAAGGGGGCAGTTGGTCTTCATTATATCCTGAACAAGTTGCTTGATCTAGTAATGTTCTCCAAAACCATAGTTTGAAATAAATATCTTTATTCCAGCATGTCTATCTAAAGAAAAAAACCCTTCTGCTTAAAGAATGGCAGACACATGCAGCATTCACTTTCTGAAACAACTTTTTGGAGACAAATGTGATGCGGCACAACAGTGATATTTGTCAAAGAATTTCAAGCTCAATATTCATTCATTCTGATTGGTTTTGTGACCATTGTCATCCAAGAGTCAGTTAATTTTCCCCTCCATTAAGGACAGGCAGAGATCATGCCATAAAAACTTATGCTTTTCCCCAGTTTCAGCACTGCCTTTCTCATTTACTTCCTACTCTGTTCTGCCTTTTGGGGGGAACCTTCATGGAGTTTCTATGTATGTTTTGTTTTTTTTACTTCTTTATTCTTTCAGTTCTGACTCATTTTTCTTTCTGCTTCTCTGGTCATTGTGGCTTATAGCGCTAGTGGCAAATAAATAGTCCTAAATTTGGAAGTAAAGGCAAACTTATTCACCAGGAAACCCAAATAGGCAATATATTATGTATTTTTAAATAATGTGTAATTGAGCAGTGGTCATTTGTATATAATGTATTCCTTTCTGTTCTCTCTCCAATTAAAAAAGCAAAGTACAGGTAGTCCTCGAGTTACGACCACAATCGAGTCCAAAATTTATGTTGCTAAGTGAAACATTTGTTAAGTGAATTTTGTCCCATTTTACGACCTTTCTTGCCACAGTTGTTAAGTGAATCACTGCAGTTGTTAACTTAGTAACATGGTTGTTAAGTGAATCTGGCTTCCCCATTGACTTTGCTTGTCAGAAGGTTACAAAAGCTGACCATGTGACCCCCCAGGACATTGTAAACGTCATAAATATGAACCAGTTGATAAGCATCTGAATTTTGATCATGGGGATGCTGCAATGGTCTTAAGTGTGAAAAACGGCGATAAGTCACTATTTTCATCACTGTTGTAACTTTGAACAGTCACTCAATGAACTGTTGTAAGTCAAGGATTACCTGTATTTTTTTTTTTAAAGGGTAGGTAGCCACATTATAGTTTGACGGTGGACGTGATTTTAGACTTAAATTTCATTTCAAGAAGTACAAAGAAAGAGAAAAAGATGATATGCCACAAAGGAGAGAAAATTTATCAGAGGAACAGAACAATAGAAGCTGTGAATGCTCCAACACTGGAAGTTTTTAAGAAGAGACTGGACAGCCATTTGTCCGAAATGGGTTTCCTGCCTGAGCAGGGGGTTGGACTAGATGACCTCCAGGGTCCCTTCCAACATTATTATTATTATTGTTGTTATTATTGTTATTATGTCCAGATAGCTACATAATATTGTGGTTTCAGTCCATATTGACTGTGGCTCCTTCCCACATCAGCTGCAGCCTCATTTAGGTTAGTAGGATATGTGGAAATTCCAAATATTTGTGATCAAATTTTGCATGAAATGTTTTATTTATATTTAGAGTTGCAGGTGAGAGATGGGTGGTGAATAAATGTAATAATAAATAAATCCTTATACAGTAAAATATTAAAATATAATATGATATGTTAATATTACATATGATAACACCATCAGCAGAATTAAAACTCTTCCTAGTTAATAGAAACTATGTTTTGCTTGTTTCTTTTTATCCTTTTCAGGCATTATATATTAATCCTCTGGACTGTTACAGTGTTCATTGGCCTATTCGGCGGGGACAGCTGAACCTTCACTTAGGACCTGGGGGCTCCCTTACTGCAGTCCTTGCTGATCTTGAGGTCATATGGTCGCATGCAATTCAGAAATATCTAGAAATATCTCTGAAGGATTTGAAGGTGAACAATGATTAATGTCAAGTGAATGTAACAATGACAGTCAACTTTCTACCATTATTACTACCATTAACATACCCTGAGGACATATACCACGTTCATCAGCATCACTGTCTTACATATAGCCCATCCTCAAGATTATCTATAATGATAATTTAGTTATTTGATATCTATAGCCTCCCATTTCACATATATAACTCTTAAGTGGCTTACCATAAAATAAATAAAATACAGAATATACAAAATACACAATAGAAAAATAAACACATAGCAGCCAAGCACCATCTTGCTTGAGTTGGACTAAAGCAGGGGTGTCAAACTGCCGGCCCATGGGCCGGATACATCATAGCGAAACCGTGCCCACCCCATTGCCAGCAATGGCAAAAAAAGTCACAATACGTCGCAACACGTCACGTGACGTTGCGAGTTTGACACCCCTGAACTAAAGCCTATTGTGCCCCATCTGGCCTTGACAGACTCAGGGCAATGAGATAGAGCCTCCAGGATGTAATTCAGGCAGTCAATAGGATGGGGAGGTATAAAGCTTAGTATCATTAGCATATTGATGATAGCTGCTCCCAAACAGTTGGATGATCGCACCTAGTGACTTCATGTAGATGTTAAACAGAAGAAGAGAGGATACTGAGCCCTGCAGTACCTCACAAAGGAGAGGCTGCCAGCTGGATCTCCACCTCCCCCCATCATCACCAACTAGACCAGGGGTAGGCAACCTTGGCTCTTTTATGGACTTCAACTCCCAGAATTCCTGAGCCAGCATGGCTCAGCTTGGAAACCTCTCCCTTTCTCCTCAGCATGGCTGGCTCAGGAATTCTGGGAGTTGAAGTCCACGAGTCATAAAAGAGCCAAGGTTGCCTACCCCTGAACTAGACTGACCATTTCATGGCTATCTAAATTATTTCATTTATTTAAATGCTGACATTAACATTTACCAAAACAATAAACTTATTTCGGCTGCCTGTTATTATTTAATTGTCCCATGGCATTGGTCATTCTGTCACATGATGCTGTCTTCTTTTTTTCCCTTTTCTTGTTCAGTATTACAGATGTATTTTACTAATTCCAGACATCTATAATAAGCAGCATATGAAAGAAATAGTAAATATGATTCTCCTGAAAATGGGCTTTTCAGGTAATAAATCACTATAATCTGCAACCATGTTGTTTTAAATTATCTTAATTTGTG
Source organism: Azemiops feae (assembly GCA_023970755.1). Classification (NCBI taxonomy): domain Eukaryota; kingdom Metazoa; phylum Chordata; class Lepidosauria; order Squamata; family Viperidae; genus Azemiops; species Azemiops feae. The sequence goes on along the minus strand of JALGBA010000263.1, from coordinate 772,939 downwards.
CATTTCAATCACAATTGTTTTGTGACTTCAAATTATCTTTGTGATTCTTGCCATGCATCCATCAAGTGATAAATCCATCATTTTCAGCTGCCAAACTGAAAGTCTGGCTATAAAGATAGAATTGTATTGATTTAAACCTATCTAGAGTATGTCTACGCAATGTAAACCTTTTAAACTGACTTAACAGAGCCTTCCCTTTATTATTTACTTACGTTGCCAAAAAGAAAAGTTCTGAAGTATTTCTATATTCCAGGAAAGGGTGGGTAGTAGTTTCTTAAGAAACCACTGAAGAGTTGAAGAGTTCATTTAGCTGTTTTATTGCTCAAGCCTATATATAGCAATCTTCTCAGACTTGAAGGTTTGCATGTGGGTAAGGCTAGATAAGGTTCAAGGGCATTCGGGTGTGCATGTGCTGGACTTTGTCCTCTTGTGCCCACATAGGGATTCTAGACTAAGTCCGGATTTGACTCCTCCCCATGGCTTGCCCGTCTCTCTCCTACACTTTATAAGATTTATAAGGGGAATGGTTGCACAATCACCAGTTGCCTCCCAGTTATAAAGTTTTATTTGTCAAACATATGATTCGCTTTCCCTCACAGTCCATCCCCTGGTTTCAGAAAAGTAGGGCTGTGCCATAAAAGCAACTTGTACTATGTACTAACCAACCAGCTCTGTTTTGTGGGTGAATCTTAAGCAACCATAGACTTGGGAGCAAAAAGAGGCATGGCAACTGGAAGAGGCATGCAAATCTACATCTTGTTTCTTGGATTAGATTATCTCACTGCTAGCTTTATATTCTAAGCTTTACTCCTCAGCCTTAAACCAGCAGAGCTGTATTGTGCCTGCTGCCACCAAAGTTTGAATGTAGTTCTCAAATCTATTTCCAAGAATAGAGAGAAATGCCTGAAAAGAACAGCCCATCCTTTTTTAACGAGAGACAAAGTTTACATAAATGACAGTGATTAGTTGGGAAATAAAGAATCGTGGAACACAGATAGATTTCCTGGATAAGTTGACCAATTGACAAAAGACACAGGTGGAATCAAGCACATTTCTTATTTCTTTGACAATGGACACATAAATTGAGTTTTATAAAACGGGATTTGTAAATTGTTCTGTAGCCTATGACAAATGCAAAGCTATCTTTGTACAATAGAAATAGTAGATAGCATGTACAGCATCCTTTTGTTTTTAGGAATAGTCGTGCATCAAGAATCTGTATGTGCTACTTTTGGAAGTGGTTTAGGCAGTGCATGTGTTGTTGATGTGGGGGATCAGAAGACAAGCATCTGCTGCGTTGAAGATGGGGTTTCACATCATAACACCAGGTAACAATCAGAAGTTGGGAGCAAACATTTTACATACATTTAACATTTTTAGTAAAATTTAACATTTTGTCCAGGCCAAAGAATCCTGTGCAAATAGTCCTCAATTATAACCAGTTGTTTAGTGACTGTTTGAAGTTTCAGTGAACCTCCCCAAAACTACTAATGTCCCATTTTGAAGTTCCAACATTGACCCCCGTGGTCATTTGACTGCATTTTGGGCACTTGGCAAGCAAGCTGCATTTATGGGCATTTGCAGGGCCCTGCTGTCACATAACTGGTTTATATTTTTGCCAGAATCCAGCATTTACTTCTGGTTTCTGGCAAAAGCCAGCCCTTAGTGAACAATTGGCTTGCTTAATGACTGCTGCAAAAATGGTCATAAAATTAAATCCAGTAATGTGGTGACCCGCTTTATGACCCTCGTGATTTACATTCTTAATTGCAGGACTAAACTACGGTCGTAAGTCAATGACTAACTGCACTTTATAAGGCCCTTTTAAGTACCTTTTTAAAAAAAAAAAATCTGAAATATTCTTAAAAATCACTGCCACCTTTGTGTTGGAAAATCAAATATTAGTACCCCATGTTGGTACAGCAACGTTCATATTGGACCAAATAAATGACTGGATTAATAATCATGGCTATAACATTTCTTCTAAATGTTTTTAAATTACTTTCTTCAAGTTAAATAGCTTCTTCTGAAAAAGCCGATGTTCTCACAACTGTGTGTGGGCTTTTCTCTTTTTTTAGGTTACGTCTTACATATGGTGGCTCTGACATATCAAGATGTTTTTATTGGCTTATGCAGCGAGCTGGGTTTCCTTATAGAGATTGCCAGCTAGTTAAGAAGACAGACTGTCTTCTTCTCCAACACTTAAAAGAAACATTTTGCCATTTAGACCAGGTAAGATCTAAAACTGTCAGGCTTTGCATTTTTTTTAGGTCAGAGTTTGTTATGACTGAGGCATTTTAAAATGTATGGAGAACGCATCTGGAAATTTATAAAGCTAATGTGTATACAGTTTATGACACTGAAAAGGGAGAAGTAAGTAAGAATTGTGATGGCTTAGTGGTGAAGACTCTCACCTCCCACTCGGAAGGCTGAGAGTTCAATCCTAGGTAGTGGCAGATGTTTCACTCCTAGGGCACAAAGTAAAAAATATCTTCTGCGAACTCCACCTAGGTGTCAGGAAGGACATCCAGCTAGTAAACTCTCACCTCCATCCAGTCATCCTAACTGTACTCTGAATTTACAGGGTTTACAAAGAAAAAAAAAGAAACCAGGAGATTAGTCCTGCCTTAGGCAGGAAAGTCAGCTGGAGGACTTTGGGTTGGTCACTCTATCAGCCCAACCCACCTCATAGGGTTGTTTTGTGGGGAAAATAAGAGAAAGGAGTTTTAGATATGTTTGCTGTCAAGAAAGAACATTGTTTAATGTTGTCAAAAGTTACATCACAGAAAAACCTTTCACAGTTTGATGGACTCTTTAATAAAGTTTTTTTTAAAATATCTTCTTTGGCTATTACTAGCTAAGCTATTAATCTGTGAAAAAACCACCCGTAATAGATTTCTCAGGAAGCTGTTAGCTTAGCTTCCTGAGAAATCTGTTACTGGTGGTTTTCCCACAGATTAATAAATCATCAACCCTTACTTCATTGACTATTAACAAAAACACTTGACAAAAGCTAATTATTCACTTATCTGGCTATGATGTCCGAGTTACTTTTGAGAGAGTTGAATTCATTTAAGCTAAACTTCAGAGAACCAGTTTGGTTTAGTGTTTAAGGCATCAGACTAGAAACTGGGAGACCATAAGTTCTAGACTTCCCTTAGATAAGGGTTTACCAACCTCCAAGCTGTGGCCCATTCCCAGGCTGTGGCCTATTTGGAACCAGGCTGCACCAGCAGCATATCTGCGCACGTGCACACATGCACGCGCTGGCCCGCTGTTTGTGCAAGTCGAGCTGCGCATGTATGCGCGCTGGAATACCACTCATGCGGCCCGGTTCCCCTCTCCCCCCCCCCAAGCTGGGCTGCCAAGACCTAAAGGTTAGGAACTGCTGCCTTAGATAACAAAGCCAGCTGGATGATTTTGGGCCAATCACTAGAAAAGAGGCAGTGGTAAAACACTTTTGAAATCTTGCCAAGTAAACTACAGGGAATTATCCAGGCAGTCCAGTTTTGTGACTTGAAGGCATGAAATGAACAACAACCCAGTAACACTTCAGTATGTTACTTCAGAGTATACATGCATAGTTAAATCTATAAAATATTTATACCTTCTTTTATTATTAGGATTTATCTGGACTGAAAGATCATGAGTTTCAAGTCCGTCACCCAGATTCTCCAGCTTTGTTGTATCAGCTGCGCTTAGGAGATGAAAAGTTACAGGTAAAAGACTGTGAGATGCATCCCTTATAGTGCTTTGAACAAAACAGAACATTTCTTTACTTTTGAGTTTTAAATAAAAAAAGTTCTATTAGAAATGTCCCATCAAAATGTTTTGCATTGGTTCAAGCATTGTATATTACGAAGATGGGAAACAGTGGGAACTTGGAAACTGCTACTGTTCCCTTGTTTATTATTCCAGGGTAGCAAGATCACATTGGATGGTAGTCCATGGTGAACTGTGTGCTACCTACCATCTGAATTGTGGGTAATTTGGCCAAGGACTATATTTGGATTTTTAGAAAAACGTTAAAATAAACTTCCCTGGGAAGTAATGGAAACATCGCTCTCTTCTGACTAACTAGAAAAAATGATCTTCTTGTCCAGTATTCTTTGTTTGGGGAAATAGCTTGCACACAAGGGAGGTTGCTGGCTGCAAAAAAGGAGGATTGATGGTATCCTTCATTACTATGTTTACTCAGACTAAATAATCCTGTGGTTCCAGTTCCTCCATATCTTCAGCTTTTGAGTCAATTAACTATTGCCAGTAATTCATACATTCTTAGTCTTGCATCTATCACTTCTTTCAGTTTACCACATAATTCCTCTACTACATATGTAGAGGTGCATAAACGTTTATGCCATCTTGAGCTCCTGCACAAAAAGTGGGCTGTAAATCTAAAAAAAAAAAAATTTCATTTTGAGGGTTCTTTTATTAGTTTATAATATAAAATACAAAAGAAAATAGCAGGAAAATAGGGAAAGGAGAAGAGAAGGGAAAACTCTGGTTTCTCCTCAGACTGTATAAATCTTTCACCTTTCACTAAAAAATATTAAATATTTTGATCTACATATTCTGCTGAGAGAAGTTATTTAATCATAGGTTGTTTAATTGTAATCCAACTGCAACAAAGATAGATGAATCTATAGATATTTATAATAATTTGAAATTCTTCCCATCTTTCACAATTAGGCTCCAATGGCACTATTTTATCCAGCAACTTTTGGAATTGTGGGTCAGAAAATGATAGTTTTGCAGCACAGGTCTCAAGGTGATCCTGAGGACCCCCATGATGAACATTATCTCTTAGCTACACAAAGTAAGCAAGAGCAGGTGTGTGTGCGTGGCTTTCTCCTTTTATTCCCCCCCCCCCCGTATACAATGAACTCGGTGACTCATTCTATTTACCTAACACCTCCTTTCCAGAGAATTGGTAGATGAATTCTATTGATATGACCTGTCATGTTCTGGCATTCCCCAGCTAAGTTGGGCTAGAATTTCTGTGTGCCTATAGCTATGTTGACTGAGGATAATATAGACCAGCAGATCTGAAAGGTATCAGATTATGAGGATAAGAATATAGTCAGATCAGGGCGTCTCAACTACATATGGTGGTTATAACTTATGTGTGCTTTTTCAGCTAATAATTGTAGTTTATAAAGCTGGCTTGCTTCAGCTATCTGTAAGATTATCTAGTGCAGTGATGGCGAACCTTTTAGAGACCGAGTGCCCAAACTGCAACCCAAAACCCACTTATTTATCGCCGGGTGCCAGGTGGGCATGGCCCACTGGGTGGGCGTGGCTGTGGTGGTCATGGCAGACTAGGTGGGTGTGGCCAAGGTGGGCGTGATCACCTCGATGTTGCTCGTGGGGACACCTGTGGGGGCTGGGCAGGGTTGGGGGAGATCCAGGGGGTCTCTGGCAGGTGGGGCGGTAGGCAGGAGGTTCGTTCTGCAGGATGAGGCGAGGCAAGGCGAGATAGGGTGGGGGTGCCATTGTCACAGGGCAAGGCGAGGCAGGGGCCAGGGTGGCTGCTGCCTGACACCATCGGCCCCCGCACACAGAGGCCAGCGAGCGCATGGGTGCTGGGATGCATCCGGCCACGTGGGACCTCGGCGAGTTAGCGGGTGGCTGGTTGAAGAGGGACGGTTGCCATCTCTGGGGCATGGCACGCGTGCCCACAGAGAGGGCTCTGAGTGCCGCCTCTGGCACCCGTGCCATAGGTTCGCCACCACTGATCTAGTGTTTAATACACAGATGTCATAAGAAACTGCACATAATTTAAAATCAAAGTAGACATTTTAGATGTTCTTGCAATCATGCCAAAGAGAGCAAGAGACAGCTATTACAGTTGGCACAGTCTCTTTATGTGTAATTGTGCTTGTGTGCTTACATGTACATTTACAGTATTTAACTATCCTGAACTATAATCACTATGATGCTTTCATTTGTTTTTATTACCCAGATACTTCTTCTTCAGGTTTGTTTTTTTTAACTAAAATCAACGTATAGGATTCCTATTTGGAAGTTATAGAATTGAGTTGAATGGATGTAATTATTGGCTACACTGGGGATATCCAGTGTAGGCAAGAAAAATACACCATGTTTACAAAAAAGAATATCCTAAATTTAAAATTGCGTCCCCAAAAAAAATAGTCAGGGGGAAAAAGATGGAGATAAACATTCTTTGCAATCAGAGTGTCTGTTTTGTCAACCTAACCTTGCCAATTCTAGCAGAAACCAATCCTTGAGTTTGCCCCCCAAAATATATATGAGACACTGTTATGTATGTATATATACCCCTGCCAGAAGCCACACGGAAAGGGAAGGATATGGATAAAAAAAAACCACACATTCATATTAATTGGAATTATTTAAATTGTAAAACAAAATATCCCTATATATAAAATTATTGACGTCCCACTTCTACCAACCATTTTCTCTCACAGATACCTAATAATATAAAAACATAGAGGTAAAAATGCACACATTCACCCAGTGTGGTGGAGTCAAGATGGTAATATGATGCCAGATCCATCGCTTTTTAGGTAAATTGATTTTACATACACACACACACACACACACATATATACACATAGACAAGAGGGTATGCCCCATCTTCCATCATATCTATTTTGATTACCCCCTGTAGACACCATCACATTCCCCCCCTCTCCTTCTAGTACCATAACTAGATGTGAAAGGATGGGAAAAATGTAACTACAGAAAGAACGAAAAGGAAGGAAAGTCTTGTTTAGGTATTAGAAAAAGGGTTACTATTCACTAAACCAGGGATGGGCAACTATGGCAACTTTACGACCTATGGACTTTGATTCCCAGAATTCCTGAGCCAGCCATGCTCTATACAAATCTTCACCTAGGCAAATGCTAATCATTTCCAAGATATAACAGAATAACAGAATAGATTAACAGAGTTGGAATCCCTGCTCAAGCAGGAAACCCTATACCATTTCAGACAAATGGCTGTCTTGTTATATCTTCTTAAAAACTTCCAGTGTTGGAGCACCCACAACTTCTGGAGGCAGGTTGTTCCACTGATTAATTGTTCTGTCAGGAAATTTCTCCTTAGTTCTAAGCTGGTTCTCTCCTTGATTAGTTTCCATCCATTGTTTCTTGCCTGCCTTCAGGTGCTTTGGAGAATAGCTTGACTCTCTCTTCTCTGTGGCTGCCCTAGATATTGGAACACTGCTATCATGTCCCCCCTCGTCCTTCTCTTCATTAAACTAGACATACTCAATTCCTGCAACCGTTCTTCCTTTGTTTTAGCCTTCAGTCCCCTAATCATCTTTGTTGCTCTTCTCTGTATTCTTTTAGTTTTTAGCAGCCACATCTGTAGTCATTCGCAGCTCATGTATTTCCTTGTTTTCAACAACAACTTCTTATCGATGAATAAAAAAGCTTGTGAAATTGTTGAGATTTTTTTAATGTTATTCTGGATTTTTGTGGTCAACTATCTTGATATATATATATAAAAAATCAGCAATTAAGTAATTCACAAAACGATACTTCAATTGTGTGTTGTCGGTTCTCATCCAATGGTATAGATACCTGTGGTTTTGGATGGGAGAGTCAATTGCAGCAGTAAATACAGTTTCTTGGGCCTTTTACATTAAGAATTGGGTCTGACTAATTAGGAAGTAAACTTGGAGGAACAGAAATAGCACTGAGCCTTTAAGTGTTCTTCAGCCTGAGTTATGGGCAGGATTTTATTGAAAAATCATCTTGTTTTTTTTTTCCAGTCTGCAAAAGCAACAGCTGATCGAAAATCCATGACCAAGCTGGGTGGATTTGATGGAGATTTCCGAGGCCAATCTGCAAGTGTTGCTGAAAATGTTTATCCTTCAGAAGTGGACTTAGGCAGTTCTCATAGTGACTGCATTATTGGTGGAAATGAATCTGAAGAAATGCTAACAACTCACATGTCCCGAAAAACTGCTGTATCTCAATTTGAAGGGAAAGCTTTAGGCCTTGACAAAGCAATTCTGCACAGCATTGACTGCTGTGGTAAGAAAACTGTATTACTTTGTGTGATATGTAATACTAATTGTTTCAGGCAAGATTTATGCTAGTCATAGTAGATTTTATCAGTGCATATAAAATACTTATTTTTCCAATTATTGTATTGTTATTTTTCTAATTTGTTTGTTACAGTTTATTTACAGTTCTTTCATGTGCACTTTTCTAGCATCAGATGATACCAAAAAGAAAATGTACAGTTCAATCCTTGTAGTTGGAGGTGGCTTGATGTTCCACAAAGCTCAAGAATTTCTTCAGCACAGAATTCTCAACAAAATGCCTCCTTCTTTCAGAAGAGTTGTTGAAAATGTAGAAGTCATTACAAGACCAAAGGTATCTTTGTATGGATTTGTGCAGATTCTCAAATAGGAGAGCAGCTGGATAAAGCTAGATAATGTAAGGGAATTAATTATGCAATAGTCAAACACACTTTGAGATGAGTAATAGGCTCTCTGTTCCATTCAGAGGGATGCTTCACTCACATTACTGCTGTGAGCATAGGTTGAGATGGCCACATCTCCCGAAGGCTCAACTGCACCATTCAAGGGCTTTCTAGAATTATCTACCCATGGCAGTTGTAAGTACACTTGGGATTGGCAAAATCTTCTGTGCATATTCCTTGTAGATAATTACTACTTGTAGCACCAGTTTTATTAAATTAATAGGTATTGAATTGGTCTATGCATTCACTGGAATCTGTTTGACAATTGAAGCAATGACAGACTTTGGGGTAGTCAGTAAAATAAAAATATGTTTTTTTCCCCCAAAAGTAAGTTGGTTCTATCTGTTCTTTTAGAGTCTTTAGAATTTAGCCACATTTGTAAAAGTTCAAGGAATCAGCCATGGGTTCATGTTTAAATTTTAATTGTATGGTACTTTTGTATCTGTTTAATATTAGGATATGGATCCACGTTTGATTGCTTGGAAAGGTGGTGCTGTTCTAGCCTGCCTAGATACAACACAGGAGCTCTGGATTTATCAACAAGAATGGCAACGCTTTGGTGTCCGTATGTTACGTGAAAGAGCTGCGTTTGTGTGGTGATCCAGTATTATTTAGAAATAGAATATTTCCCTAATCCCTAGTTTTGTGTTTTAAATAAATTAAACAGATTAAATTATGTTTCCTCTGGAATCATTTAAAAATAAGGCATAATGTTATTAAAGATTTCTCTAAACCCTTTCCTCTAGTCCAGTGTTTTTCGAACTTGCAACATTAAAATGTGTGGACTTCAACTCTCAGAATTCATGAACCAGCCATGCCATGTTTCCAGAATTCCCTAGCCAGACAGCCATATTGGCTGTGGAATTCTGGGAGTTGATGTTTACACATCTTAAAGTTGCCAAGTTTGAAAAACACTATTCTCGTTGAATGTTTTATAATGATCTTAGTGAAGTCTGTGACAGAAAATACAAAGCAGTTTTTTAAAAAAAAACTCCAAATCAAAAATACAACCAAGATGTGCACACATTCAGAGCACCAGACCTGGGTACCTATTGGAATAATGCCAGTTGGTACAAGAGATTACAGCTTTCAAAACTTCCTGGCTACTAAATACACATTGTCCAAGCATCTGCAAGTCACTTTATTTCATTAGATTTAGATTCTGATTGACTCCAAGGCAACTCTGGATAACTCACAATTATATTTCTATCATCTCTTTCTCACACAAAAACAGATCCACCAAATATATAATATGAACTATATTTTAAAAATACTTTTAGACAACACACTCTAATTCCAAAAACCTATGCAACAAGGGGACCATATTTTCCCTATCCAAAGTCTTGGGAGAATACCATCAGAGTAGGAGTTACACAAATCTTTGGAGAAAGTAGGATCTTATGCCAGAGAGCAATGCAGCTTGTGAAGGACATACTAAGGCATGCCCATCATTATCTGTGTTGTGGCAGTGGTATTCAAGGGCAGTGTAGACTACATTGCAGAAGTCAAGCCACAAAGGGGCTATGGCATGAGTGGCTGTCTGAAAGGCCCAAGTGCTGCAAAAGATGGAGCTGTGCAAAGGCCTCATGCTCTTCAAGCAGAAGCTGTGTGTTGAAAACCATTCAGACTGGGCACTAAATTTGAATACTGCCCCATCCAAGATTAAAGATGGAGCTGGAGGATGCTAAAATCTACAGCCACTCAGGTTCTGCAGGATTAAACCAGAGTTGTTTCTCCACATCCAGATCCACACACCGAGACAGGACATCAATAGCATATTTGGCTGGTTTAGGGTTGATATATATCTATTATCAGCATGCTGGACACTGATTGCTGAACTGATGAATTACCTCAGCCTGCAGTTTTATGTAGACCTTAAACAAGAGGAGCAAGAGCATTGAATCCTGTTGGCACGTGACACTGGTGGGGCTGAGGGAGCAATCTCTCTCCCCAATGGAAAATAATGTATTTGTGTAAATTTGTTATTCACGTTCCATTAAGTTCAAGGCTGTTTAAATTTTTAAAGCAAGTGCCGGGGAAGCTTCTTTCCTGTCACATTCTATAACAAAGTAGAACAAAACAAATCACAGCTATGATTTGTAAGTTCTGACAAGTAATGCATATCTGGGTTTGGCCAACACATTTAGCTGCCAGCAAATCATGAGCATATGAGTCAGTACAAGAGCTTGTGAAGAGGAACCAATAGTAATCAAGCTTTATATTGCACAAATGAAAAGCTTGAGAAATCCACATCAGACATAGGAAGCAGGGACATACTTTCTATCATGGGCCCAAACTGTATAATGATATGCTTGCCAGTTTGCCAAGCTCTGGGGAAATCAGGAAATTCAGGCAGTTCAAATGAGTATAAATATATATTGCAAGTTCAAGCTCTCTACAAGAATCTGAGCTACTAACAGTAAAGGGAAATGAGCAGGAATTAAAGCATTCAAGGTGGGCTGGAATTAGATCTCTTGCAGGCATGCAAGGACTCATGACTTATGACACATTTGACTCCTCCCTCGGGCTCAGCCTGGTCATCTCCTACACAGTCCTTTTAATCCCTAGAAATGAATTAGCAATCATCTCTGTTATGAAATTGCTACCATTCACTTTCCTAAGTATAGGAGCACTATAGTATCAGAAATTTGGAAATAATTAATTTTATTGGATAGTTCTGAATAATTCTAAATTTCATTTGTAAGTATAGTTCAATTATAAAGACAACTAATGTCTAAATTAGACATCACTATTGATGAGAAATATGCAACAAGGAGTTAGAATATCCCATTTGAGCAAATCAACAGCATTTTAAAGAACATTATATATCTTATGATCTAAAGTTGAAATTAATTCAAGTAAATGTTTATTGGGTTCTCAATAAATTTGCTAAGGGTTGTCTCAATTTCAATTCTGTAATCTGAAAGTGCAATATGGGAGATATTGGATAGACAAATTAATATTATTACATGTGGTCATGGTGTAGTAATCCATTGATTAAAAGTAATTGTCTTATTTATGCATTTTACTATTCCCTGTTTCTTCCTTTTTTATTAACTTTTATACCAGTATTTAATTTTTGTATTGTTTTTGTTATTATTTTTTTGTATATTAAAGCAGTAAAAGTATAAAAATAGTGTACAAGTATTATGGATGCAAAATGTATGAATATTTCCAACTTACAATATTAATTCACTGTTATAGTTAGAAGAGAAAAAAGAGTAACAATCTCTGTTTTAATACTATACCTGCAATCCAGGTCTAATCTTAAATTTCCAGTTCCACTTCTCCTTTACAGCTTTATACCTCTGATTTTGTAAAACGTAAAGGTCTCTACAAAAAGAGTCTATATCTTTCATTAAAAAGTAGTTTGGGCAGATGGTCAATGGACTTGGGAGAACTGGGTCTGAATGTGTTTCATTGAAATAAACAACCATGTACTTGCAAAGAGAAGAATCCATCTTCCAATCACTGCAGAAGAAGTGTAATGCAAGAGTGAACATACATTCAGAATTCTTCTGGTTTTCTATAATGCTATTACAGGTTGAATCACACGAAGCACTTGAGTGGGTTGGGCAAAGAAAAATGACTTTATCAGCAATTTCTTTCTGAGTAGCAAGCCATTGCACAGGTCCTATTTCAGCAATTCTCCGTTTTTGCCACACGTCTATTATAACATTACTTTGACAGTATTCCTGTAGAAATTCAGCAAAACTTAGGACAGTATGCTGTAAACAGGCTTCTTGAGAATATACAATAAGAATTGTTATGGGTGTTTGTGCTGTTATAGGTTGGAAATGAGCCAGATTACTTGCTGGACCTGTTTTAAAAAAAACAACAGCATCACTGTTAAAATAAAACTTGGAGCAAACAAGTTGAAATTTAAGTAAGCTGAAAAAACAGTATTTGTTATCTTCGGAATATACAGTGGCACATATTTTCAAAACAAATTTAGCTTACAAACATAGTTTAACCTTCCTATGGAACAACAGTATGCTGAATTATAATGAATATGGTACAGATAAATTCCTCTTTCAAAAACAAAATAACAAAAGTTTGGTTAATAAGGCCAAATCACTTAGGAGAAGCATTGATTTAGTCAAGTTAGCTAATTCTTTGGATTGTACTTAAAAGGTAACTTGAAGAGCAGTTATCATAGATCAGCTGAACTATATATAGAAGAGTGAGAGATAACTCTGCAACACCATGTTTTCAGACATCTATCTTCTCATCCTTCTGAGGATTACCAAAAAATAAGCATACAAGAGAAGGGACTGCCTTTAATTTAAAAGCATTTTCTGTCTGCCCAGGGTACACAAGATGAGCAATTATGAATGGTCTATTTGAAGAATCCACACAATCATAGTGGGAATTTAATGTAACTTAGGCTGCATTTCAGATTTTCAGACCTTTTATCACTAAGTGTTGAGGCTGAATATACAATGCTTCCATGACTATCCGCATAAGAGGGGAACAAGTAAGGAAATGTATCAGTGCTAATAAGACAAACATCATGACACATAAGAAAGGGTGGAACATGCAGTGACACCATGGCACATATTTTGTCATTTGGCCATCATTGTAATTAGGAATGTATGCCAATAAACTGAGGAAAGTTACAATCAAACATCAATTATCTCAAAGAAAACACAATCATCATGGAAGCCTAAGCCCATTATACTTTTGTTATATATTCTCAACAAAGGCAGCCTCCACGACATCAGAATTATCATCCTCAAATTTGCAATAGTACGTGATTGCCAAGCTGTACCATTTTGTACTTATCTACCTCAATGTTTAGAATAGATATTTTAAAATGAACAGTACATTCAAAAGCACGTTGTGTTTGAAAGAGTAATGTTTATATTTTGTCCTTACAATTTTCTTGCTTATCTGAGATATACAGTAATTTATCATCTTGTCTCATAGGACGAAAGTCCTAGCAAAATAGTATCAATATCAATGCTTAGTAAGAAATTGTTTCAATAAATGTAATTTTCCAGGCACTACTATGAATAGACTAATCAGTACCACCTTATAATGGAAACAAACTAACCACCAAATTATCTTACATGTTTCCCATTTTCATGCACAAAACCCAATGATTCTAGAGTCACAACACCAACCGGACATTGAAAATAGATAAATTGGTAGAATATTTCTATTCTCTAGGACAGTGGTCCCCAAGCTGAGCTGCGCGTGCATGCCAGCCCACCACTCACAGGTGTGCACTGGCCTGCCACTTAAGTTGAGCTATGCTAGGTGTGCGCCAGCCTGCAGCTCAATGTTTCAAATGGACCATGGCCTGGTAGTGGGTCACGGCCCAGGAGTTGGGGACCCCTGCTCTAAGACATTCAGTCATTGACCTCATGCCTGTAATTATTTCACTTAAAACATTTCATCGTGGAAAAACAGCTAAACTAGAATTCACCGGCTTAACTGTATAGTATTTCTCATAGATTAAAAATAAAGTTTGTTATCATATGCCGCATCTTAACACTTTCTGCAGCAGCTGCTTTCTGAGTAATTTTGACCATCTGCATCTTTTCCATTTAATGTTTGCTCTAATCTTTTAAAAAATTCTTCCGTTCTTTTTTATCTGCTTACTTTCCAATCATAGATATGTGCCATACTAAAAACTATTTGCATATACTTGTGTTTGAGATGCCACAGGACTTGCTATTTTCCCAGTAAATGTTACACAATACATGTGTATTTTGAAATCCTGCAAAAATCTGGATTCAGAGTGAACACTTCTTTTTTCCCACTCCCCCTCATGTCACAGAACATTTCAATGTTCTAAGTCTTCATTTGTGGACAAAAGGTAGAGGAGAGACTATAAGCAAAACAATATAGAATAAGATAAGCTCTTACCATGCCTACTCTTGAAATAAAGCACAGCAGCAACTATGCACACTATCAGAAGTAAAGCGATGGATAGGCCAGCATATGTTTTTCCCATATCTAAATGAGAAAGAAAATGAATTTGTAAGATTGCAGGGTTCTTTTAAAAGTTTAAAATTAACTTAATAAAAAAATGAGCAATTGCCACTTCTAATTCTCAAAGGATTGTAAAATGCATTCTCATGTATGCAAGTGGTGATACAGCACAGATGGAAGTGAGACATTAGAGCTTAAATGAGGAGAAGTGGGAAATGGAAATGATTGTGGGTGGTTCAGTCTCTAAATTCACAAAGACTAGCAAAGCAATCTTCTGGCCATAGTCTAAATTAGGAATTGTCAACTTGAAGCTTCCCAGTCCATTTTATTGCCTTTGGACATCTTCTAACCATGATTGCTGAAACTTGCCAATTGGTAGACATTTTGAGAGGCTAAATAGCTAAATACCATAGTGAAAGCTTAAAATAGGAATATCGCCATTAAGAAACACAACTCAAAACCTTCTGCTAAGAACTGAGCCCACCTTCTTGTCTGATACATCTACCTCTAGGCTGTAATTCTCAACCTCCCCATAATGTTAATATTGACTCTGGCCACAAATATGTTGCTCATCCTACCACCATCACACAAAAGGTATAAAAGGAAAAAAGGCCCACAAATAACTAAAATGGTAGCCAGCCACAATGTAGAACTAATGGCTAAATGGAGTTTCCATATTCAGAGTCACTGTATCTGGTTATCATATGCTGAGAGATACACAAAGGAAGTCTTTCTTTGGCAACCAAAGCCTCCCTGTGTCAGACTGAGGACTGTGAAGAAGACCTTTATGACATATCCAGGACTTATTGCTTTTAGAATGCATAGAGCCAAATAAGCTTCCATTACTCACTTCCCAAACTGAAACTCCATGCACTCACACATCCACACACCTTTGCCAATAAGTGAGGCTCATCCTGGGAATCTTCTCTATGTTTATTGGGGTCTGTAACATCCGGAACAGCAATTTTCCTTCTCAGGAGAGTTTTGCAATCTGCGCTACTAAGGCAGACCAATAGTTTTTCCCTTGGGGATTTCTTTCCATGGTCTGATCTTAGCCCATCTCTTAGAAGCTGGTCATTAATTGCTATACAGTATGTTCAGTTAACAAACCATTTTAACTGCTGTCTCTATGTCATAATCAAGATGAGGAATTTCAGGTCTCTCTTCCGCCCCAACATGTAACTACATCCTCTCTTCAAAGGATATTCATTCTTCATTCTCTTTATCTCATTACACAAAGATGATAAGCAGTCTGGAGGCCAAACCTATGATGTATGTTTAGCCTAACGAAGAGAAGGATTAGGAGTGACACGATAGTTGAGTGGCTGTCATAGAAAAAAGGGGGTTGATCTATTCTCCAAAGCACCTGAGCACAGGAAAAGAAGTAATGGGTGGAAGCTCATTAAAGAGATGTCCAAACTGGAACGAAGGTGAAATTTCTTGACAGTAACAACAATTAACTAATGGAACAACTTGCATCCCAGAGTTATGAGTACTCCATCACCGGAGATTTTCAAGAAAAAATTGGACAGCAGTTGTCCGGGATAGTATAAGGTCTTGGGCAAGTGGTTGGACTAGAAGACCTCCAAGGCTCCTTGCAGCACGGTGATTCTGTGATCATCATATTATTACCTTTTTTCACATTTATTATTTGAATTTATCTTCTTCATTCACAATGTTCCAGAAATAAATTTATCTTGATATAAACCCTACTCTCATCATTTTTTCTCTTTTTTTCACATGAAACTGATAAAATACTGAGTAGCCAAAGATAAAGGTTATCATGGTGTGGTTTAAATTGAATGATACAGAACAAAATAACTAAATAAGCAATTTAGAGACCATTCTGGGGAGCATATAGAAAGGTGAATTTTCCTGCTGTCATCTTATTGTAGCTTAAACTTCCAATAGAAGTATTCCTCAATTTATAACCACAATTGGGACCAGAACCTCTGTCACTAAGCAATGCAGGCATGAGTTGCATCTGATTTCATGACCTCTCTTGGCATGGTCATTAAACAAATTTGACTTCCCTTATAGACTTTGCTTGTTGGAAGCCCTCTGGAAAAGTTGCAAATGGCAATCATGTGACTCTGGGGCCCTGAAAATGTTATACCATGTTTCCCCCAAAATAAGACTCAACCAGAAAATATCCCTAGTCGTGCTATTTTCAGGATGCTCGTAATATAAGCCCCACCCCAAAAATAAGCCCCAGTTAAGATCGTCAGCCAGACAGACGCATTTAGTACCGTATTTTCCCAAATATAAGCCCTAACTGGAAAATAATCCCTAATGCGTCTTTTGGAGCAAAAATTAATATAAGACCCAGTCTTATTTTCGAGAAAATACGGTGAATATTTGGGTACTGGTTCCAACTACCCAAATTTTGACTACATGACCACAGAGATGGTGCCATGGTTGTAAGAGCAAGGACTGGTCATAAGTCAACTTTTTTCAGTGCCATTGAAACTTTGAAAAATCATTAAATGAATGGCTGTAAGTCAAGACCTATAAGACTCAATTATTCCATTGAACCTTGACCATTCCCACTTTGACACTTTTCTAATAAACCCTGGCATTTTTCTATCAGAATGTTACTGTCTCATGGAAATCATCTTTTATTGAAAGAACTGTCTTTCTGATGTGCCTTTCTCAATATGTTCCTTCTGGTACTTTTTAACATGCTATATATCTGCCTGGAAAATTCTTCCTGTTTCTATAACTTATTTTTAAGGTCACTTATGCAAATACATGGGATAAAGTTATTCATTATCACTACATTATACAATGATTAGCATTACATACTAATGCTGAAATTGAACAGAACATTATCCAATACCTGGTCTGTCTGTAGCTTTTGGTTCTGCAAAAAAATAAGAATTCATAAATTGCTTGAATTAACCATGTACAATTATATTTATAACCACAAACTATCTGCTATATTTTCAGCAAATCCCCCCCCCCACTAAACCTGAATGAAGATGTTTTTATTCATGGTTAACACATCAACACAATATTTGCCTCTGTCCCCATCTCCTAGTCAAAATCTGACCCAAGCAATATGGGGACTGTCAATGAATTGCATACTATGGGTCTTGGCTGCCTGCCTATTTCAAAAGAGTGCTTTGTTACCTTATGTCTTGCTTGAAAATATGTCAGGGACTCCTGACTGATAGGGGACTGGAGGCTAAATCATATAAAGAACGGTTTCTGGAATTAATTAGGTCAAGTTTAATAAAAAGAAGGACAAGGGTAACATGATAGCAGTGTTCCAATATCTAAGGAGTTGCCAAAGAGGGAGTCAAGCTATTCTCCAAAGTACCTGAAGGCAAACAAGAAGCAACAAATGAAAACTATTCAAGGAGAAAACCAACCTAGAACTAAGAAGAAATTTCCTGACAGTTAGAACGATTAATCAGTGGAACAACTTGCCTCCAGAAGCCGTGAATGCTCCAACACTGAAAGTTTTTAAGAGGAGATTGGACAACCATTTGTCTGAAATGGTATAAGGTTTCTTGACTGAGCAGGGGGTTGGACTAGAAGACCTCCAAGCTTTCTTGCAGCCCGGTGATTCTGTGATCGTCGTATTATTACCGTTTTTCACAGTTATTATTTGAATTTATCTTCTTCATTCACAATGTTCCAGAAATAAATTTCTCTTGATATAAACCCTACTTTTATCATTTTTTCTCTTTTTCTGACATGAAACTGATAAAATACTGAGTAGTCAAAGATAAAGGTTATCATGATGTGGTTTAAATTGAATGATACAGAACAAAATAACTAAATAAGCAATTTAGAGACCATTCTGGGGAGCATATAGAAAGGTTAATTGACTTTCCCTGACTGAGCAGGGGGTTGGACTAGAAGATCTCCAAGGTCCCTTCCAACTCTGTTATTCTGTATTCTCTATTACTTATCCACCAAGATTATTATTTTATCTCCTCCTCCTCTAAAATTGCTCAAAGCAACTAAAGTAGTACCTTTCCTTATCTCCAAGTTCTTTTATTCTCACAATCCTGTAAGAAAATACTCTATAACTTAAGAGACAGTCTGAAGCTGCTTGAATGAGCTTTATAATCTCACTGGCCAATCTTAAGCTTACACTAAAAAAATTACCTTAGCATATAAAGCTTAATATTTCCATCCATAGAGAAACATTTAAAAGTCTCAACTAACCAGGGATAGGTTCTTCGGTGCAAACTGTTTGATAATATGAGTATCTTTTGCAGTCATTTTGACATCCTGGAAAATAAGGAATTAGCTGGAAGAAGAGAAACAAAATAATAACACTGGAATTATTATTAAATACAGTGCTCCAGTATTGTTTTTATACTTAATTTTGCATTGAAAATTCCTTAAAAACAGTGAATACGATGGTGCGGTGAGAATACAATTGTAGAAAAGAGATCCACACTGCACTTTTCCAGTTTAAAAATAAAAAGGGCAGGTCCCATCAAATTTAAATCCATTATGGCTAGATATACAATATATGCCATTAGCATAAATTGTTGGAGAAACATCTATAAGATAGAATTACTAAATTTAGGTCCACCCTTTTTATGAGTTATAAGTTATTTTCTTTCTTTTCTAACTTAGCATCCCTGGGAAAAAGATGAGGTGCATTTTGTCTCCTCAAGCAGGACACTAGAGTATTTCAGAATCAGTAAACAAGTTTTTATGGGTTTACAAAGCAGGTGAAGCACACATGGTAACTTTTAGTAACATCTTATGTGCAAGACATTGATAGAAGGAAATAGGGTATAATCAAGCAATAAGAAATGTGATTGATTATAACAAGTTTAAAATAGATTCTGTATACTGGGTCATACCTTTTAAAAGCCAAATTCCAACTTTCCATTAGTTCTAATTGCCTAACTTCTTCTTGAAATCTAACTACAGAAGTAAAGCTATACTAAAAGCTTGCTAATTAATAACTGCTATACTTAAAACTCTTGCTATGCTTAGGAGCCCTATGCTAAAAAAGTAATATTCAAATTGCTTAAATTCTTCCACATTATCTTGTAAAAAAATCCACGATAAACATTACAAATTGCACTCAAGAACAGAGCCGCTTTCAGAAACAGTTCCCGTTTTTTACAAATATATATTAGGGTCATCACCTTTAAAAAGCATTTATTAAGCTTCTTTTCCTGCAATATGATTAACCCCCCCCCCAAAAAAAAATGTCCATTAAATTATGACCTCTTACAGCAAGAGAGCACTGGCATGACTTTCTTGAATCACTACCCCCTCATACACATTGATGAGGCAGATAGCATCAGGTGTAACTTGTGTTTCAATGTTTGGGCCACAGATCAGAAACAGTAATAGAGTCCTTCTAATTTGACATTTTCCTTACAAATAAAAATAAAATCTTACCTCTTTAAATATTATATTTCTTTCTGGATCACTCATTCTTATTTTTTCAGAAACTCTAATATTGTTTCCCTATTCCAAGAAAAATTCCAGATAAATGTATTACAGAACTTTTCAAAATGTTTAATTAAAAAAAGAAAAAAAAGAAATATGGCACTTGTTATTTCTTATCTGTTCAGCTTGTAATTGCATGATGTTTTTCAAAAGCTAATATTTACATTACTTTTGACTTTATCCAAACTGGTGTCATCTGTGTTCAACTCTTATCAGCCCTAGTCATGTAATTTGACAACTAGTCATCGTACTCATTCCTAGTTTTATAGCTAAAGAAGAAGAAAAATATATACCTTGGTAGTAGGCACAACATGAAGAATTGAATTATCGCATTCGTCAGAGTCACAAAGATGGATTTTATATTTGGAACAAAAGTTACTAGGTGTAAAATTCACTTCTAGTTCAAATTCCCTGTTACATATTGCTATATGTGGATCCCATAAACTCCCTGTGAAATTTAAAAAAAATTAAAACATGACTGATGTTTTCATTGTTTTACTTTAAAGCATACATTGCTTTGCAGATCCTAGACACAAAAATGGAAATAATTATAGAAATGATTAATGAATGTCCTAAACAACTGGTCCTTTAAAACTGGCATTTTAAAAAATTACTTAACTCTTTTTCAACATTTTTTTACAAAGAGGTTAATATAGCATTTTCCTGCTCTCATAATATTTTGAAGAAGTATTTAATTTATTTGTTTATTGTATTTACTGTGTGTTTCAAAATCATCCCGTGATTACTAAACAAGTGATTCCTTTATCTGAAGAATCATTTTGTAAGTAATTTCTAGGTAACTTTTAGGTGACAATTGTTGTGTGAAATAATAAATCTGATATTTTCAGACTCGGCAACTGAGAATAATCTGTTTCCTAGCACCAAAAGATAAGAAATTAACCACAACTAAATTATGCAAGACAACCAGGATCTCTTACTTGTGTTTCCCTGAAAATAAGACCCGGACTTTTTTTTTTTCCTCCAAAAGAGGCACCAGATCTTATTTTCGGAGGGGGGTGACTTTTCCACTCACCTCCGGCACCAACAGCTCCACCCAGCTGGCCCACTTCTTCTGCAGCCGAAGGAGCAGCTTCATTCTGCAGCTGAGAATGGAGCTCTGGCCTGCATTTCGCAGTCAAAGGCCTTTCCGGAAGGGCACTGCAGTCGAGAACCGAGCTATGGATTCAATCCATTGCTCAGTTCTCAGCTGCAAAGGCCTTGCAGAACCGAGTTATGGATTGAATCCATAGCTTGGTTCTCGGCTGCAGTGCTCTTCCGGAAAGGCCTGTGACTGTGAAATGCAGGCTTGGGGACACCGCAGAAGAAATGGACGGGCAAGGAGAGGCCTGGCTGCAAGGTAAGTGGGTGCAGGGCACGTGGGGCAGCTCCACCTCCCCACCCCCGCCCTGGCTTGATTTGTTGATGTGTGCCTCGCCCCCAAACTAGGGCTTATTTGGGGGGTAGGGCTTATATTAGGCCCACCCCCAAAAATCAAGCTAGGGCTTATTTTTGGGGTAGGTCTTACTTTCGGTAAAACAGGGTACTTAAGAGAAGGCAAATGTGAATAGAGAAAAACCCAACCTGGTGCCTGTCACATGTATTATGATGACAGCCCCAGATTCCCTTTTGTACCTTCTCAGAGTCTTTTCAGCTGGGCATACTATCAAAATGTTAAATAGATAAACAAACAAACACATTCCTCAACCAGCATTAACCAGAGACTGTGTATTGGTAACTATCTGCACAGCAGCAAATAGGAGAAAAAAAAGAGGGTGTTTTTTTTTTAAAGTAACTTCTAGTTGAAATCTTACAAGGAGACAATTTTATATGCTAACGCTATATCAGTCAGAAAAGAACTGAATTGAAAACCCATGACCGTATCCAGTGGGATGCACAATTTCCTCGGATAGATTCCAGTTCTAACAGGTTACAAAGCTATTCTACATAAATGCAAAAAATGCATAAAGAGCTGTTAATTAAAATGGGCAGGAAAAATAACATAACCAAATGTTCTTTTGTAATTAACTAAAAATAGCTACTGTAGCATCTTCGTCCTTTTGGTGCCACTGGATTTCCGGGCATTTTATTTATGAGTTATAGTTTATGGTCACCATTGCATTTAATATCTTGAAATATGTTTAATAATAAATTTTAATGACCCTTAGTATAATGAATTAATGAAAACAACTGCTTACCTTTTTCTATACACTTTTGGCAATATTTCAAGCTATTGTCTTCACAGTCTGAATTTAAATAAGAGTTTGTGCATTAGAAATTATGAACATTTATAATATCTGAATCAATTGATTCCAGTTATGAGAAAAAGCTTTTAAAATAAAGATTAGGAAAACTGCATGAAAGTATAAGCCATTGAAGAGCAAATGAACACATTCTAAGTCAATAGATTAGATATCATGCTTGTTCTATTTATCAAACAAAGCTCGGCTGGACCCATTACTTTTAAGTATATGTGTAACGCTTTTATATATTTATATATACATATCATCTTAAAATTACAGAAGCTATTTAAAGATGAAAATTTATAAATCAACACTATTTAATCAGTTACCTGGAGAAGTTAGATGCATCTGTGTTTTTGAATTATCTTGATCTATATTTGCTGGTGGAAGGTTGTAAGCATCAATGAAGTAATTAGTATTTTCTTCTACAGAGAATCCAACAAAGTTGAATTGCCACTGTAATTAAATGTATTTGAAGGTTATATAATTCTGGATATGAACTAAACCACTTTCTTTTTCTGAACCATATTCTTTCAGAAATGTAAGCAAACCCGAAGCATATTCCTCACTTACTCCATTTTCCACTACTGATTGGATCTGGTACATTAATGAAATACTAAGATGACAATATCACCCAAAAATGTTTAATGGGATTTTCTAAGTGCAGAATTATTGACCAAGGATAGAAAAATTAGGAATCAGTTGCTTCCAAAAATCATACATGATGCAGCTTGTTGGTCTAAATCTGGTTTATATTAGGCACTACCTTGCCAGAATTAAATCTGCTATTTGATCAAAACATCTTGGGAAGGCTTGTTAAAAATATCCACATCATAAATCTGAAACAGAATTCAAATGGAAAGTCATTTTTCAATTATAAATCCATGCTTGAACCAGCTTGAACCACATCCAAAATTTGGATTTCTCTTAAAATAAAGCCATAGTATTCTAATTTTTAACAATCTCTTAAATAAGAATTTACCCTTCAGTGTTTAGATATAAATTACTGTAGTATAATTCTTTGAGATTTATTGTGCACTGATTATCATATTTATATATTAATCGGATTTTAACAACGATCTGCAGGTTTAAAAATCAGTATAAGATATTATGTTGTTTCATTTATGGAAAACTTATAAAATATTGAAAATTCTTATCTAACAAATGTCCTATCATGTTCGTAAATTCTCTGTTTTCTGGGTTGTTTTTCTTTTTTGTCTTATTTTGTCTTTTTTTTCCTTCTTCCCTTTTCAAAAATGTTTCATGAAAATGCAATCATCATCATCATCATTAATACCATCAAACAACAAAATCTGCCTATAGCAGGTCCTTTAGAAAGACTCAATAGGTGGATAAAAATGTCAAATTCAGTCTAAACATCTGGCTGACTGTACAATCAACCATAATAATGTGTTACCTCCATCTGAAAAGAGGAGGACATGGACAGGGTGACAAGCCTTTTGTGTGACAAACCCCATACTTTAGAATTCTCCACTCTAGAGGTCCATAAAGCTACTTCTATCACGGATATTATATAAATTTTAAAGACCTTCAGCCCTAACTATCATTGGCATACATGGGTTAATTTATTAGTACTGTTGTTCTTTATAATTTTGATTTATTTCTTCTGTTGCTTTTGTAATCTGACATGCTGTAAACTAAATATGTAAACATTCAACCTTTGACTTGAGTGAACATTAAATAAGCACATATATACAATATAATATTTTGATTTCTGAGTTGCCTAAAAATTTATCTTGGGTTACTATTTATTTACTGGTCATTATAGGATTTGGTAGAATTTTAATGTACCCAAAAGTTCAGAATAATTGTGTTTTTACTCAAACAAAATGGAAATTCAATAGTTGAGTCAACTTTCCATCTTTATGATACTAGTTACTAGATACTAGTTACAAAAAAAAATATTAAAGAACAGAAGCTTTGAGCACATTTGGAGCACTGAAATTTATTTTCATCTCACAATAATTTTACATAAAAACCAGGTTTTTGTCATTTCAGTTCAGAAGATAAGCTACACTATTTTTGTTCTATTGTACAGAATCTAACTTACCATGTTGTCTTAAAAGAAATAATTTACTGTTGCATTAGGTTACTAAACTGAGTAAGATCATATTCTATCAGCACAACATAATAGCAGCAAACCACAACTTTTAAAAAATGCTCTTACTTTTTGATGCTCAGACATGGTTTGACTTTGAAATGCTTCTAGGTAATCACATCGAATACAGCCTTCACGGGATTCACATATCTTGGTTGCCTTCAAGTATTTTATACTGGCTGCAAGAAAATTGTTTTGTTAAAGAATTCTAGTTTGTTTTCAAGATGTTATCAGTAACAGTGCCATTCCAACTACTACAGGTCTCCCAAAGACACACAATGGCAGATTTGTGTTTACTTTACTACCTTGAGTCAACTCTGCATCCTATCCTGTGTATCTATCTTTATGGTATCCAATACTGAAATATATATTTGTTCTCTTACTGCTGGATTTTAGAAGTAATCAAAGTGTTTTGCATATCCAAATCAGACAGGAATCAGAAAACAGAACGGAATAATAGCAAAGGAAAACTTTTTTAATCCTCCCACCCCCAATTTTCATGTTAAAAACAGCAAAAAGCCAAGACTGTGTGAGACAATCATATAACTTCATATAACCACCTTGCAGGCTTCTCATGAGTACCCCAAGGTTTTTGGGAAAACACACTTTAAGGGCTTTCTGGAAGACTACCAGGGATGGGGCCAACCTCACCTCGGGGGAGTGATGTTCTAGAGCAGGGGTCCCCAACCCCTGGTCCATGGACTAGTACCGGTCTGTGGCATGCCAGCAACCGGTCTGCACAAACAAGCAAAACCCCATCTGCAGTATGCAGGCAGCATTCAAAACCACACCCCCTCCGGTCCGCAGAAAAACCTCTCTCCACGGAACCGGTCCCTGGTGCCCAAAAGGTTGGGGACCTCTGTTCTAGAGGGCAAAACTGCAGCAGAGAAGGCACATCTTCTGGGTCCCACCAGATAGAATTCCTTAGCAGGCAGGACCCACAGCATACACCTCTTCCTGGACTGAAGGGATGAATAGACATAATTGGGAAAAGGCAGTTCCTCGAGAAACCTGATCACATACAATGTAGGGCTTTATATGTCAAAATCAGCACCTTGAATTGCACTCAGAAGCAGACAGGAAACAATTGCTGCTCATGGAGCAAATGTATAATGTGTGCCATCCTAGGGGCACACATAACTGTGAGTACAGCCACACTGTTCATCAACTGAAGCTTCCAAATGCTCTTCAAAGGACAGCCACATGCAGAGCATGTTACAGCAATCCACTCTGGAGATGACCAGGGTATAACTGTGAGCAGTCTCATGATCCAGGAAAGCGTGCAACTAGCACACAAAATGAAGTTGTACAAAGGTTCTCCCAGCCATAACTGCCACCTAATCCTCAAACAGGAATTGTGAATTTAGAAGGACCTCCAGATTGTCCACCAGGTCTGTATAGGGTAGTGCCACCTTATCCACTACCAAAGATGGTAAAGTCCCAGATCCAGAAGGCCCAAAATGCCAGAGCTACTTAGTTTTTTCCATCCAAAGCCCACAGCCTTCAGGCACCAAAAAATCACAACATTGTTTACTTCCCCTTTAAAATCAGAGCAGAAAGGGCACATTATAAGAGATCACTGCAGTATTCATTATATATCAAAGTATTTGTTATATTTAATACAAAATATATTATTTAAAAAATGAAATTTACCGTCTTCATTAAGGATCCAACTTATGTTAAATTTGCATATTCCTTGTATTTCAACAATCTTGATGCTGATATTAAAAAGATCTGCTGGTGTGAATCTATGTTCTTGTTCCAACTCAGGATGAGGCCCTTGCAAAGAATGAAAGTGAGGAGTTAATACATTTGCAGCGAAAACCTCCAGTTTATTAGGCTAGCTCAACTAGCCTGCAAGGCCTTGAAGCTTTGGATGGTTTGTACTCCTCCTCCTCTGAATACTACCATTCATCCCCAGAAAAATCCACACTGGTGGGCACGTCATCTGGAGTTCCTGCTGCCTAGGCCACCCTTCTAGAAAGGGTACAGAAATGCCAATAGCCACAGGAGCCGGATTGGAGAGTTTGCCAGTAAGAATCCAGCTGCAGTATTACTCTTTTTTGACTATCCTACACCTTCCTCCAAGCGAGACATATAGAATTAAAGATCTCTTGATAGACTTTGGCAGCCATTTTACTTCATACTTTTCTTGAAGGAGAAAATGTAAGAAGAATCAAAATCACACAAAAATGCATGTGTACTCAGAAACATAGCCTGCTGTCATCATTAAAATTCCACGTGCTAAACAATTTGAAATGTAATTCCCAAGATCATTTGCTTATTGTACTCTCTGTCTTAAGTTCTTATGATGGCTAAAACTGTCATCAGAATACATGCTGATTCAGAAAATGAACAGGAATGGGATGACATTAATTTTTCCAAAGTGCAAAATATTTACACTGAAATTTAACTGTTTTTCCATCAAATGTTGGAAGTGTGATCTTGGAGTCCTGGAATACATATAAGGTTCATGCAAAATCCAAACCCATCCTTCCTATGCATCATTTTATATATCTGCTGCATTTCAACAATACCTTTCAGGAAGTATAAGCCATGCTATGACTTCACCCTTCCTTTCCAATCCCTTGTGTTTTCTTCATTCACTTTTTCCGCTACTTATTCACAATTGGAAATATTAATAGAAATACTATCACAGTATAATGTTAAAAAGAATGTCATGTTCTCAAGTCTACTCATTATACCTCCCTTGAGAAAGTCACTAGTATTTATTTACAGACTAACCAACAGCATTGCATTCTTTAAGTATTATTGATTTAGTTTGCTTTATGCAAAAGCATTGGAACAGAGAAGGTTAACCATTATCTTCAGGAATGACAAACTGGTCAGATATTATTCAACTCAGTGGAATCTAAAGGAGGGTTCTTCACACAAGAGGCTTTACAACAGACTTAAGGCTGGAGACTTCAGTTCTTTCCTCCTTCTGTGATACACTGATTGCCATCTGTGGCCTCTGTAGTCTTCGTCTGGCCTAATCAGTCAAGGAAGGGCAAAAGTCAAGCAGGCATATGATGAGTATACTTGTTTAGATGCACATTGATTAAAAAGGCCACAAAGACTTCATATATTGATTGTATCTTAAACCACCTACAATGGCAATGAGGTACGTGAATGTCCAATACTTGCAACAGAATTTTTTAAAAAATTAACCCTTAAAACCACATCTTATTTATACATACCATCTTCTTTATAGCATTTGATAGGCTGTAACGAAAAAGAAAACCAGGGTTAAAAGAAAAGGAAATGTAATAAATAGTTACTTTCTAGAAAAATTGTAAGCTGCCCAGAGTCATTGATTGAGATGGGCAGCTATAGAAATCAATGAATGAATGAATGAATGAATGAGCCAGCTTTAGAGTACTAAAAAGATTTGGAAATGCTGACATTATTAATTGTGTTTATATTCCACCTCTCCTCTAAGGTGTTCATTGTTGGGTAAATGGATTTATTCCTCTTTCACCTTCATCATTTTTCAATCCTAAAAAAACCCAAAAAACTACTGGCAAAATGGATGTTAACCAGTCAGCCAAGTATGGTCTCAAACTAATGGGTTAAGAAGTTAATCTACAGTTAGCTATGGATATGGCATTTAAAAAAAACAACTAAAATATTTTTAAAATATTCATTAAACCCATAACTTTCTGGAATGCAGATAACAGCATGCCAGTGATAATGGAAGATATATACTAGTCTTGCAGCCATAATCATATATAAAAATAATTTTCTATTGTTTTTTTAATTGCTGACCTTTAATTCCAGCAAGAAGAGTACTGTTTTCAGCTGAATGTTGAGCTTTAAAAACTTTTGTACCATATGTATTTGAACCCAGAAATTATTTACTTTTTTACAAGTCCATCAAGAAAGCATCTCATCCCCAATCTCTGATCACTTCTACTCAAAAACAGTTCCTAATTTCAGAATTAAGTCTTTCAAAAGTTTATTTGCACCAGGCTGTGGCTAATTAATTCTTGGCTTTTTAAAAGTAGTTTCCCTAAGCATGCTATGATAATAGAACTGTTGCCGATATTTCAACCGATTGGATAAGCCATACTTAGTAGAACCACCCTCTCCTTCCATCACAAGGGGTTTCTCCCAAAGCCCTGAGTGGCAACCAAGTATCTCCAAAGCAGAGGAAAGGGGGGGGGGCGTTTAAAAGCTACCTTTCCCAGGCAGACATTCAAGCCCCTGAACTTTCTTCAAAGCCTCCCGAATTTCTGCCCGCTACCCAGCAGGCGAGGGGCAAGGCTCGAAGCCAACGCAGGGAAGAAAAGGCGCCAGGCACTTTGGGCATCGCTTACCAACTGGGCTTCTCCCTGGAAGCTCTTCCCGCTCAGCATCCAGCCCAGCAGCACCCACGCCGCAGCATTCATCCCGGCTGGCTCTTCCGGGAGCTGCCGCCTAGCCTGCTCGCTCTTCTCGCTTAGCCTCTTTGAGGAAGACTCAGCCAAGCCTCCTAACCTCCCTCTCAGCCACATTTATACCTTTCCTCCGCCCCGCGCCTCATCGCAACCTATACCGTAGCTCCGCCAGGAGCTCGCCGCTCAGAGGGAGCCCTGCCGACTTGGGTTATAAGACGAAGAGATAAGAATCCGGTCGCACGCTGCCTTTCGAAACCGAGAAGCCGGAATGTGCAGACTACCACACATAGGCGATTCTTGGCTGTGGAGATGTGTGGAATCCAAGGTTCATACAAAAGTCTCATGTGTGGGCTTCAAGTCTCAGAATGCTGCCTGGAGAATTCTAGGAGCTGAAGTCCACCCGTTGTCAAGCTGCCAAGGTTGGGAAGCACCGTGCCAGAGTTTACAGGCTTCCCACAGGCTCCCCAGACTAAAGAATCAGTCGTGCCTTGGATGCTGGTAGAGCAGCACCTCTTTGGTAATTTCTTTAACCTCCCCGCTCTTAATTTTCAGAGGGTGTGAAGGGAGTCCTGGGGTAACCTAAATAACACGGTCAAAAATATTAGCATACATTGTGTTATTTAGTCTCTGGCTGGAAGGCAGAAATTTAGGGTGAGGGAGCAGAGCGCAGAAGAAGTAAGGTAGCTGCCAATAGTGCTTACTGTATTTTTCCTTTATTGCTGTATTGTTGTTATTATCAACAATATTCTTTTACACCATTCTTTCACAATTTTTAATTAGTAGTATCTTTTTTATGATACGCTGTATGGTATCATATAGACACAGATATTCTTGACATTGAGCTTTTGCTACAGTATCCCCGGTGCACAGCCAATACACTAAATATGTGCTTGTATGCATCGCTATTGTTTCGGCTACATGACAGCTCAACTTCAAAACATTATTCACTTGGCCACTTGCTTCCTCTCATCCTAACCTACTTTATCAGGTTGTAAAGAAATTGGAGTCACTTATAGTGACTTTTAGTAGGGAAAACTAATTCTGTAAAATTCTTAATATTACACATGTTGCTCAAAGACCGTGATATTACCTTTATATTCCAATAAAGAAGATGACAAAAAGATGTATTTGCATCTGATGAAGTACAGCCAACCCCAAAGGTTATAACACAACAAATCTCTTCATCTCCACATTGTCACTATATGTCTTTTTAAGCAATGTTTAATAAAACGGCAGTACCTCTTTGAATGTTGTAAAATGCAAATTGATTTTAAGTATTTTATCTCATTTATGAATGAATTACTTGATATAAAACTCAAATGAGAACTATCTTATCATTTTCTGTTCATATAAAACCAACTATCTGTTCCATCAGATATGAATACTACAAGAATACTGTTGAAAAAAATGCATACAATATCATTGAGGCTTTTGATCCATATATTTAGAAAAAAAAGTGGCAATTGAATAAATTAATTAACCAGAACCTTTGTAAAAGATTGGTGGAATATCTATTTTGAACTTGTGTACCTATTTTAGTCAAATATGCATATGACAAAATGCCAGACTATTTGTTCATGTATCCAGTAATAGCAATCCAAGGTTCATACAAAACTCTCATTTTTGACCCCTTAATTTTTAAATGCAGTATATTACTGATCAAATCTTGACTGATTGGACTATGCTATACAGATATATACTCTGTGTATATATGTATAAATATACAGGGGGGAAAATGGACCCAGGAAATTACAGACCTATCAGCCTGACCTCAATACCTGGGAAGATTCTGGAAAAGATAATCAAACAACGAATCAGCAAACACCTAGAGGCAAACAAAGTCATTACTAAAAGCCAACATGGGTTTGTCAAAAACAGATCATGCCAGACAAATCTTATTGCATTCTTTGACCAAGTGACAAAATTAGTGGATCAGAGGAATGCTGTGGATATAATTTAGTTGGACTTCAGTAAGGCATTTGATAAAGTAGATCACAACCTACTACTTGATAAGATAAAAAAATGTGGGTTAGACAGCATCACCACCAGATGGATCCGTAGCTGGCTGACTGGCCGTACTCAGCGTGTGGTCCTCAATGGAACCGCATCTACATGGAGGGAAGTGTGTAGTGGGGTGCCCCAGGGCTCTGTTCTGGACCCAGTGCTCTTCAACATCTTCATCAACGATTTGGACGAGGGGATAGATTTGGAAATCATCAAATTTGCAGATGACACCAAGCTGGCAGGAATAGCCAACACTCCAGAAGACAGGCTTAAGATACAGGAGGATCTGGACAGACTTGAACACTGGGCACTATCTAACAAAATGAAATTCAATGGTGAAAAAAAGTAAGGTTCTACATTTAGAAAAACCAAATGTACAAGTATAATGTAGGGGTACCTTGCTCAATAGTAGTAACTGTGAGAGGGACCTCGGAGTCCTAGTGGACAATCACTTAAATATGAGCCAGCAGTGTGCTGCAGCTGCCAAAAAGGCCAACACAGTGCTAGGCTGCATTAACAGAGGGATAGAATCAAGATCACGTGAAGTATTAATACCACTTTACAATGCCTTGGTAAGGCCACACTTGGAATACTGCATCCAGTTTTGGTCACCACGATGTAAAAAGACGTTGAGACTCTAGAAAGAGTACAGAGAAAGCAACAAAGATGATTAGAGGTCTGGAGCTAAAGCATATAAGGAACGGCTGCTGGAATTGGGTATGTCTAGTTTAATGAAGAGAAGGACGAGGGATGACGTGATAGCAGTGTTCCAATATCTCAGGGGTTGCCACAAAGAAGAGGGAGTCAAGCTATTCTCCAAGGCGCCTGAGGGCAGGACAAGAAGCAACGGATGGAAACTAATCAAGGAGAGAAGCAACCTAGAACTAAGGAGAAACTTCCTGACAGAACAATTAACCAGTGGAACAACCTGCCTCCAGAAGTGGTGAATGCTCCAACACTGGAAGTTTTCAAGAAGAGACTGGACAGCCATTTGTCCGAAATGATATAGGGTTTCCTGCCTGAGCAGGGGGTTGGACTAGATGACCTCCAAGGTCCCTTCCAACTTTATTATTATTATTATTATTATTATTATTATTATTATTATTATTATTATTATTATTATTATTATTATTATTATTATTATTATTATTATTATTATTATTATTATATATTCTGTGATTGGGAATCTGGTTTAATTAATAAATATTGTTCAGTTATAATCCTTCCCCATAAAGTAAGGTAGGAAATATATAATCCTTCAGATTTGCATACATGGAAACTTAGTTTTGAGGCTTCAGCAAAACTCAGTCAGGTAAAGTCTCTCTACCTTCCCAGAAATATAAGTCTTAATATTTTAGCTTAGTGCTAAACAATCAAATGTGGTCTATTTTTTCTGAGCAAAGCTTCAAATACTAAAGGTTAGGGTAAAGTCAGAATTAAATTAGGGATACATTATAATTTCAGGTACCTTTGATGCATAGAAATGCATCCTTCAGATGAACATGGCCATTTTCATAATATGAAAACATTTGTAATAATTCTCCAGAACAGAAGTCATATTGTAAATCTATTTTTGTCACACTTCAGGATATGGTTTAGACTCAGAATTTACCTATCTGAATGTTGCTCTCTGCAAAATGTATGTTTGCATAGGAAAAACGAATTGTATTTGATTATGCAAATAAAAAGGACTGTAGTAACACAATATCTCTAACATATAATTTTCTGAATGTATGGCTGGGGTGCAGAGGATGTGAGAGAAAAGCAGTCACTGCTAAAGAGCTAAGTTACTGTTCTTATATCCTATGATACCCTAATAGTAATTATACTTTGTGTAATTTACATAACTAGCTTTCGTCAAGAATAAAAGAATATTTAACATCTGTTTGAATAAAAAGATAAGCTAATTTCATTTTTCTCAGTTTAGTTCTGGTAGCAACTGCAGACTTTCTAGCTTGTAGAAGTAGCAGGGTATTTCTCAAGTTGATGAATACTGTACAGGTAGTCCTAGACCAGGGGTATCAAACTCGCCACGTCACATGACGTGTCGTGACGTATTGTGACTTTTTCTCCATTGCCGGAGCTGGGATGGGCGCAATTTCGGCCTGATGCATCCGGTCCACGGGCTGTCAGTTTAACACCCTTGTCCTAGGCCAGGGCTAGGCAACCTTGGCTCTTTTATGACTCGTGGACTTCAACTCCCAGAATTCCTGAGCCAGCCATGCTGAGGGGAAAGGGAGAGGTTTCCAAGCTGAGCCATGCTGGCTCAGGAATTCTGGGAGTTGAAGTCCACGAGTCATAAAAGAGCCAAGGTTTCCTACCCCTGTCCTAGACTAACAACTGTAATTGACCTGGAATTACAGTCATAAGTCTTTGCACTCATTAGTTGAGGCATTACCAGATGAGAAACAATTTTTTGACATTTGTTATGGCTGTTGTAAAGCAAATCGATTTTGCCCAATGGGTATTTCTGCAAGAAACTAAAAGTAAATACTGGAAACTGGCAAAAAAAAAAAAAAAAGTTGCAAATCATGGTCACATGACCGCAAGGTGCTGCAAACAGTTGTAAAAGTGAGCCAGTTGCCTAGTGCCCAAAATGCAGTCACATAACGAGGGGGCAGCCATTGTAACTTTGAAAATGGGTTGTAAGTAGCTTGGGGGGGGGTCTATCATAACTTCAAAGAGACACTAAGTAACCAGTCATAAATTGAGGACTACCTGTATATTTTTCATCTCACATTTTGGGAATGCTTCTTTTGCTGTTCATTCAGCTAATAACTGTGTGACATATGCTGTGGCAGAACCAGAACTGCTGATACCCCTCATCATTGCCATGCTAGCTATAACTGAGTAATATTTGAAGAGACCAATCCCCAAATTCAGTATTTCTAACAACAAAAATGTGCAACCTTTTACTTATATTTAGACACTTCAGGTTGGCTAGGTTGCCAAGACTTGAACTGGGTGTCTAAAGAATGCCTCTTTCCCCATTAAAAGAATGATGTCAAATTCACAGCCCATGGAACATACAGCCTTCCATGTCATTTGGGATGGTTCATATTTCACTGACACAAAGCAGGAGAAAGACAGCAGAGGGGGCTCAGTAGCTTGCTGAATATGTCATAAAACTTTCTGGGCCATTGCCAATCCCTTTCCTGTCCCATACCATCTGTTCTGGCTTGCCACTAAATAATAATAATAATAATAATAATAATAATAATAATAATAATAATAATAATAATAATAATAATAATAATAATAATAATAATAATAATAATAATAATAATAATAATAATAATAATAATAATAATAATAAAAGTTGGAAGGGACCTTGGAGGTCATCTAGTCCAACCCCCTGCTCAGGCAGGAAACCCTACACCATTTCAGACAAATGGCTGTCCAGTCTCTTCTTAAAAACTTCCAGTGTTGGAGCATTCATCGCTTCTGGAGGCAGGTTGTTCCACTGGTTAATTGTTCTAACTGTCAGGAAGTTTCTCCTTAGTTCTAGGTTGCTTCTCTCCTTGATTAGTTTCCATCCGTTTCTTCTTGTCCTGCCTTCAGGTGCTTTGGAGAATAGCTTGACTCCCTCTTCTTTGTGGCAGCCCCTGATATATTGGAACACTGCTATCACGTCCCCCCTTGTCCTTCTCTTCATTAAACTAGACATACCCAATTCCAGCAGCCGTTCCTTATATGCTTTAGCCTCCAGTCCCCTAATCATCTTTGTTGCTCTTCTCTGTACTCTTTCTAGAGTCTCAACGTCTTTTTTACATCGTGGTGACCAAAACTGGATGCAGTATTCCAAGTGTGGCCTTACCAAGGCATTGTAAAGTGGTTATTAATACTTCACGTGATCTTGATTCTATCCCTCTGTTAATGCAGCCTAACACTGTGTTGGCTTTTTTAGCAGCTGCACCACACTGCTGGCTCATATTTAAGTGATTGTCCACTAGGACTCCGAGATCCCTCTCACAGTTACTACTATTGAGCAAGGTACCCCCTATACTATACCTGTACATTTGGTTTTTCTTGCCTAAATGTAGAACCTTACTTTTTTCACCATTAAATTTCATTTTGTTAGATAGCGCCCAGTCTTCAAGTCTGTCCAGGTCCTGCTGTATCTTAAGCCTGTCTTCTGGAGTGTTGGCTATTCCTGCCAGCTTGGTGTCGTCTGCAAATTTGATGAGTTCCCCATCTATCCCCTCGTCCAAATCGTTGATGAAGATGTTGAAGAGCACTGGGTCCAGAACAGAGCCCTGGGGCACCCCACTACACACTTTCCTCCGTGTAGATGCGGTTCCATTGAGGACCACACGCTGAGTATGGCCGGTCAGCCAGCTCCGGATCCATCTGGTGGTGATGCTGTCCAACCCACATTTTTCTATCTTATCAAGTAGTAGGTTGTGATCTACTTTATCAAATGCCTTACTGAAGTCCAAGTAAATTATATCCACAGCATTGGTATCCTGCTTTTGAGTATGTAGAGGATTGAACTCTATTAGTTAAACCCACTGGTTCTACAGTCCACCCCTTTCTGAACATCACAAGTTAGTGGGACACCTGGAATTTGCAGATCATTTTGTTAGATGGCTGACATATAAATTTAATCAATCATCTTTCAAACATACTCCATTTCCAAGTTTGTTATCTCAAAATCTGTGGTTGCTCCCTCAGTTGCTATGTTTGATAGGCTGTAGCTTTTCTACCTCACCTGAGAAGGGGAAAGAAGGAAGGTGTAAGCGGGGAAAGCCCAGGGTCTTAGGGAATAGTAGTAGTCAATAGGTGCCATACTGTCCTTCTTCCTCTCCAATCACCTAATTCAAACTGGCGGCCCGTGGGCTGGATGCGTCATGTGCAGGCCACGCCCACCCCGGCTCCATAAAGGCAAAAAAGTCGCGACAGGTCACGATACATCACATGATGTGATCGAGTTTGATACCCATGACCTAACTACACAATCAATAAAAGAGTCAGCAAAATGCTTACCTTGTTCTTGCTGTAGGTTGCTGCTGGCATAAGTGGGAAAACACTATCTTAAAACTTATACAGGTATAGATGACTTAAGCCTGGCTCACTCAGGGGTGGTACACTGCAGAAGTAAGTTGCCAGGGTACATTTGTACTGTGATTAGATAATAAGTTGGCTTTTTGACAAGATACAGCAAGAAATTCATTTCCATTATATATTGTCTTAGCTTTTATTATATTCCCAACTATCAGTTTTATACATGCACTGATTAAGGCTAAACTTTATTTGCTAAACATTTAAAAAAGTATCCTTTTGTGTAGTTAGATGGGGAGGGAACTTTGAAGTAGGGAAGGGGTCAGTGTTCTTCCACATCAGGGCAGATAAGAGATGTAAGTTGTCAAGTTTTTCCAGAAGTTGAGTTTTTTTTTTAAAAAAAAGTTAAGACACGAAGAATCAAGTTGTCTGGAATTACTAAAATTTATTTATTTATTTAATTTATTACTCTTGTAAAATTATCACTGTAACCTGGAAGGGAGAAGGAGAAACACTGAAAGAAACCCATGCTTTCAGCTGGAAAATCTTTCATATTGATGCAGGTGAGGAATGAAGTGGAGAAGAAAGCCATTTATTGAAGTCGCTTCTCTGCAACCGACCTGCTCCCAGACCCGGAGGCGGCCTACATTAGTGTACAAGAAACGTTGCGAGCGATCACTACACCTCTGAAGACTGGCCCGTCTAGTTATGTCATCCCGCTCCTTTCTCCGCGCACTCCTTCCAGGAACTAAAAGAGGGAGGAGAGGAACGAGACGCCTCCATCTATCTAATATAGAGAGTCCTGGCAGTCCAACCCCCGCAGGAGCCCGCCTCCTTCTAGTGCCTGCCCGGGTGCTCTTTGGACTGGGCAGATGCCCGTCAGCAAAGCCGAAGTCGGTGCTCAAAAGTTTCGCTCCTCCTCACCAGAGCGCGAGGAGCGTAGTCTGTGGGAGTTTTGCAAGGAATTAAGCGAAGCTCCAGGACCCCCGGGAGACGGAGTGGCGCGCGCCAAGCTTAGCCAGTGTGAGTGGGTGAAGCAGCACGTGGCGGCTGGGCGGAGCGGGGCGGGGCTGCGGCGGCAGAGGATGTGAGCGAAGGAGGCAGAGTTGGATGGGGTGAGAGAACGCTCGGCATGGCGGTGTGGGTTGGGTTGCCAGAGAAACGCGATCTCTGTTGTCCCCGCCCCCGCCCCGCCCCTCGCTTCAAAGTTCCTGGGGCAGCGAGCAGAGTTGGACATCTTGGCGGAATCCAGGCGGTCTTAAAAAGAAGCCGCTCTGCTCTTGTGCAACAAGTACAAATTGAGTGGAAGTTCTCAGGAAAAGGGCAGCTTTCTTAGCCTGCGGAACCGATACCGGGAGCCTTTGCGCTAGGCTGGGCAAAGCAGGGTGGGAGATGTGAACGAAGGGTTTGCTGTGGCAGGTATCTTACTCTTCTGTGAAATCAAAAGCACTTGTATGAGAATCTTTGCGATATTCACGCCGCCTTCGCCTCCTCCCCTTCATTTGTCGAAAATCAATTAAAATTACCGTTTTTAGTTTTGCATGGAGTTAATCTCGGTTCTGTTTTGGTTGTTTAAACCTCATATCTCTTTAAATGGGACTTTAAGCAGGACTTTAAATGTGCATCTTCAGTGTTTAAAACTTAAATATTTAAAGGTGACTGCAGTCTCAGAAGCAGTGTACTGTACTGTGCTGTAGTTGGATGTTGGGCCAGGACTGGTGAGACAGGTTCAAATTCCCCCTTGATCAGGGAGATCATTCTCACACTACTGATTAACCTCACAGGTTGACAAGGTAAAATGAGGGAATACACCATGTTTGCTGCCTTGTGACCCCAGAACTCAGTGCAGTAAATAAAAACAAATAGCTTCTGGCTCAAGCAGGAAACCTACGCAAAATCTACTGCTTTGCATAGACTGAGGAAATAGGACCATTGCGTGGAGCGACCTTTCTCCCCAGTCATCATGTGGATATTTGAATCCATATTGCATTTAACTGGATTTAATGCATACTTCTGAATACATATTGGGTGCCCAAAAATGGGGGTAGGAGAAGCAAGTGGATGAAAAGTGGATGGCGAAAAAAGCAAAATACATAAATTAAACTCATACCTATCTACCTTGGACACTTCCATTCCCCTGATACCCCACAGTTCTCCAGAAGGTCTATAAAAAGTGATATATAACTATATAAGAAGTAATGTTGAAAGTGGTTTTGCTTTTGAGAAATGCAAAGTAACAGATGAGTTTTGTCACAATTAGATGAAATGTGAGTGAGGAACTACAAAGTGTTTTGTTTAACAATCCATAAAGTGAAGACGTTTTGCAATGGCAATACTGTAAAAGTTTCAAAGTAATATGTGCACTAACCTAACATCCATTAAAAGAAATTCAAATTGTATATCTTTTAACCTGCCTCTCCCCGTATTTAAATTTAGTGCTTAAAGAAATGTATGATTTAAGCCATTTTAAATGATACAGTGACATAAATAGTTTATATCGTACATTAATATATATCCTTTTTGTGTTATATTTCATTTTACTAAGATCATTTTTCCCTTTCTAGGTTAGAATATTTGGACCCAAATTGACTACATCTGAAATAACATAGGAAATAATGTCTTTCTTAATCAAAGGTGCTCAAAAGCATGGCTTTATCTGTCAAACCCACAAAGAATTATTCAAAAGATGTATACCGAAGAGTTCAAAAGCTTTCAAAGGACAAAAGATGAGCTCTTCACAAGCATCCTCTCCACTTAATTCTAAAAATATGGACTCTTTCAATTATATAATAGTCGGAGCTGGGTCTGCAGGATGCGTTTTAGCCAACCGATTGACTGAAGATCCTCATCACACTGTGAAGCTACTTGAAGCAGGTCCCAAAGATACTGTTTTAGGTAGCAAACAATTATTGTGGAAGATTCATATGCCTGCTGCTTTAACTTACAATCTCTGTGATGAGAAATACAACTGGTACTACCATACAACACCCCAAAAACACATGGATAATCGTATCATGTACTGGCCCAGAGGACGAGTCTGGGGTGGTTCCTCATCCCTCAATGCCATGGTGTACATTCGGGGCCATGCAGAAGATTATAACAGGTGGAGTCAAGAAGGGGCTGTTGGATGGGACTATGAATTCTGTTTGCCATATTTTAAGAGAGCACAAACTCATGAGTTAGGGGCTGATCTTTATCGAGGAGGGGACGGCCCACTTCATGTGTCAAGGGGAAAAACAAAAAACCCTCTTCATTGCACGTTCCTGGATGCAGCTCAGCAAGCTGGGTACCCTTTCACAGACGATATGAATGGTTTTCAACAAGAAGGCTTTGGCTGGATGGATATGACAATATATAAAGGTTAGCTTTGACATGTTCAGTTTGTAGTAGACATGAACACCAGTCTTTGTAAACTCTTATGATGGTTTGAAAACTTTTTCATCATGAAAAAAGCCCATAATTGCTGATGTTTTCCTTTAAGAAGCTAATAGCATGCATTGAGAAAGGTTGGACTAGAAGGTGTGAAACTTTGTAGGTGGGGTGGGGTGGGATGGGAACAAGGGCTACTCCTGCTATTTAAGTGGAATATTGAGGGCTATATATCAAACCTAAATTTTATTTATTTTTTAAATTTAAATTAGGTAATTAAACTAATACTCCCCATATATTTAATAATGCAGGTAAACCTCGACCACCATTGGGATCAGAATTTCTGTTTCTAAGCAAGGTGGTTGTTAAATGAATCACACTCAATTTCACAACCTTTTTTTTGTTATTGTTGTGAAGTGAATCACTGCAGTTGCTTATTTATTTATATACCATATTTAGAGACAGCCCATCTCCCTCATAGAGCGACTCTTAAGTGAATCATATGTTCAATAAGCAAATCCGGCTTCCGCCATTGACTCTGCTTGTCGGAAGCCAGCAGGGAACATTGCAAAATTGTGACCACAGGGTTCTGGGACACCAGAACCCTTGTAAATATATGCCATTTGCCAAGCACGCGGTTTTGATCATGTAACTGGGGGGATGGTACGACGGTTGTGTGAAGACCAGCTGCAAGTCACTGTTTTCAGTGCTGTTGTAACTTTGAACAATAAGCAAATGTTGTGAATCGAGGACTACCTGTATTAAGATTACTGTAAATAATTTTATGTAATTGTATCACCATAAATTAGTGTAAACTGGAATATTCTTCAAAATTACACAAGTAGAAAAATGACAAACTTTATAAATGTCATTATCAGAGTGTGAACTTTTCAGTGTGAAACTGAAACGTAGCGACTGATATATTTATTCCTGGTCTGAGTGTTGATAGCATCAGTCAGAGTTCTTTCTCAGCAGACATTCTTTTGGACTATTAAAGCAGCAGCTTCCAGAGGAATCTGTCAAAACAGGCAAGATGACAGAGGTGATGTTGTGATGCAAGCCTCTCCCCTTGTAAACGCATATGTGACATTGACGCACATACAAAGGGAGCACTGTTTGCATCCTAAACTGTGTCCTCCATTTTGCCTGTTTTGATACTGTCCATAGATGTTGCTGTATTCAAGTTAACCCTTCCTTTCAAAATACAACTGTGAATAAAATAAATTAATTACAGCATAAAACTTATATCAAGTAATTTTAAATATTCATTATGGAAGAACTGACATTGCAAGATATATCATAAAATTAATGTTTCTGATGAGTATCTCTGTCTTGTAAAATGCTCTGGACAAAAATCAAAGTTGAAGTATTCCTCCTGCCAGAATAGTACCTACACTTATACCTAACAAAATTCCCAGAAGGAAATACTTAATGATCTTGGTAAATCAATATGAAAGTGGCGTTATACTAACTTATTTATCTTTTTGGTTTATATAGTTTTTATTTTTTATTATTGTAAGCTGCCCTGGGTTATCCTGAGGTAAGATGGATGGACTATACATTTTATAAATAAATAAAGTATAAACTCATAGCCATTACTAACTTCATTCATTTGCTGGTTCACTGGAATTGTTTATTTTGGCTGACAGACCAATTTCTTTCCACATTAAATACACAATAGAGCAACAACTGAATGATAAAACATTAACCATCTGGTTTTCATTTAACCTGTTTCATTTTTAAACATTGGGTGGAAAGGTGAATACTTTTTTTTTGCCAAGGCAAGGGGTTTGGCATACAAATTCAGAACTGCAACTTAAACTGTTTTTTGCTCGATCCTTAGATAATTATAATTGTCCACAATGGCAGCTGTTAAAATAGAAATGAATGCCTGAATTAAATCCAATACAGAGCAACAATGTAGATTTAGGGCCAGTAGTGCATGCCAGACTTAAAGGTTTTATAGGCATTTGACACCCATAGTTTATGAGAAATATTAAATAAAATCATAACAGTCTGTCAGACTTGCCACAAACCTAAACCTCTAAATAGAAATGATCCTTGGCTCCATTTATTGAGATAGGTATAGTTTTATTATAAATCAATGTACTCAAACATTATCTTTCTCAATATCAAACTACAGAAGTAAGCTGAACCTAAATCAAGGCAATATTAAACCTATAGTCAATCAACTGAAGAGATAGACTGAGATTTGGGGTTTGAATTGGTTTCTACCCACACATATAGCAGCAGGAAGATCAGGTTTGTAAGTGGTGTATGGTATCACAATAAGATCCCTGTCATTGAAAAATCTGGTTGTCGTTTTTTGTGGGGGGAGGACTCACAGTTCAATATACAGTGGTATCCTGGTACTCAACTGCTTTGAAACTCATCGAATTTGGTATTCAGTGCATTTTGTCCTGGTACTCATTGTTTGGTACTAAATGCACAAGCTACAACTTGTCGGTGTCAGCTTCCTTGTGACTCACTACATTATTCCTTATGGGAAAAATTTGTTTGGTACTCATCGTTTTTGCTATTCATCACTCCTCCTGTAACCAATTAACAATGAATATCAATGTATCACTGTATTTCAATTGAGAAAATGTTAAGATTTAGGACTTGATTATTTTACAGATTATTTGATTAATATGTGACTGTCTGGATCAGAAGTGGCCTTTTTCTCCACTTTCAAAAACTTGCCTGTCAGTCATGTAGTAAAATATTTTTCCCAAACTATGAAATGGACTCCATTTTCAGCTGAGTTCCATTTAATCTTCACTTTCTTTCTGTTTCTCAGAAAAGGATTCAAGCTGTTGTTTTTTAATTTTTTACATGGTTTTAGTAAAAAAAATTGTCTTTTGTAAATGAATTTGCATTATTACTCTGCCTTGATTAATCTTCAGTTGTGGACTACAGTAATAACTTTAAAAATGTTAATATATAATCACAGTAGAACAGATAAAATTATTTTGGTATTTATTTTATTTATTAAACATTTAAAACCAGATTTTCCCAGAGCAGTTTACCATACTGAGATAATATAAATTATTTGTGTTGCAGTTATTGTCACAATAAAAACATGCATTTTATAGGTAAAAGGTGGAGTACAGCTAGTGCATACCTTCATCCTGCTTTGTCACGTCCAAACCTGTCTGCAGAAGTCAGTACACTTGTTACAAAAGTTTTATTTGAGGGGACCAAAGCAATTGGTATTGAGTATATTAAAAATGGAGAAAAGAAAAAGGTAAGAATGTGCAGTATTGTTTCTTCAACTTGGAAAAGAAAATCAACTAGCAATCAGCTTCTACTAACTTTTCATTTTTGGCTCATTAGAGTTGTAGTAAAAGTTCTTATATTGTTGAAATAAGAGCAAAATACAATTGACACTTCAAATCCATGTCACGTATTAATCTCAAGAAAGCATTGCAGTAACTTGATCAAACTATAATGGGTACCACTCCATTCTGCAGTTTTCCATTTATGCTGGCTTTTGAGTTAGTTGGGTTCCCCCCCACCCCCCAACTTCTAGAAATGAAATCCATACTGGTTTGAAAATAGCTATTTCTTTCATTGAGAATCCTGTCATTCTAATATTTTAAAGAGAAAGAAAAAAGTCTGTATTTAGTAAGTTTCCTTTGATAATTGACTTTTTGCTACCTTGAAACTGCACTGCTAGTTTGAATGCCTCTTCCCTGTATTAATTTGAACCTTTCATAGATACTTTGTGTTTTGAGTTATTTTATTTAGTAATATCAGCAACTCTGGGTGCAATTCTTTCATCACTGAGTTCAGCTCATTTATTAATAAGTTCATATATATTAGTTCCAGGCTTAAAATTAGGAATTCTTAAGAATGACTTCTTGTCAATTGTGAAAATAGTGTATTCCTGCTCTTTCTTTAATTAAAAAAAATGGCAGTTCATAAGACAAATTGTTTTCCTATGTTATAATTGCAATACTATAAAAATGTAGTGTGGAAGTTTTTGAAGAATGCATTACATTGTTAAAATTGTACTCTGGAATTAGCCACACTTTAAACGATTAAGTCTAGCTAAATCTTTCTGTGCTATATTGTTTTCAGTACCACTGTTCCTTGTAGATACTATTGTTCTTTCAGTGATTAGCTAGAATTGTAATAAAATAACAGTAAAAATTATTGTAAACTTTGGAAAGGATGATAAAAGATGTCTGAAGGAAAAGAGGTCATCATTCTAGGATAACTCTTTTTCAGAGAAATAAAGGATATGATGTGATTAGTCACTTGCAGATTTGTGCCACCAGATGACTATTCAATAGAAGAATGTGAGATACCAATATTTTTTTTGATCTCCAGAATGTGGATTCTTTTTGGTTGATGATACATACTGAAACTATTCTTTTGGTTGATAATACAAACCAAATGTTTATTATTTGAGTAATGTGAGATACAGTTTAGGGTAGGGGTGTCAAACTCGGGTCATGTGTTGTGACGTATCATGACTTTTTTTCCCTTGCTGGAGCTGGGCTGGGTGCAACTTCTGTGTGATGCATCCGGCCCGTGGGCCGGCAGTTTGACACCCCTGGTTTAGGGGGAAAAGAGGCATTTGTAAGGAGAACAATACATTATTTGCACTAATAAAAGCTTTTGATTCAGTATTAAATTTTGAAGAATAGTTTATGTTAACAAGGAGAAAAGTTTAGTAAATAATTTTGGATGGACAGGAAATATTAGCATTGCTTAAAAGGAAACTTTATTTAAAAATATATGATAGAGCATATTTTAATAATTTCTAGGTTACAAAACTTGTAGATATAACATGAGTATGAAAACGAAAGGCTACAAATCAATAACATTATTTTATATTGACTTTAGTCTATCAAAATTTAGTCTGATTAAATTGCTATTACTTTATTTCAGGTTTTTGCTAGTAAGGAAGTTATTTTAAGTGGTGGTGCCATAAATTCTCCACAGTTACTTCTGCTATCTGGAGTTGGAAATGCAGATGATCTAAAAAAATTAGGAATCCCTGTTGTCTGCCATCTTTCAGGTGTGTATGATAGATTCAGTATAGTTCCGTATAAGGCTGGGTTGAATTTGAAAGTAAAAAGTGTTTAGATGTTCCCATATCCTCTTCCAAGAACTCCTTAAATCAGCTGTGTCCTTTCCTAGGTTGACATGAATTCCCTTTTTAGTAGTTATGTAATCCCAGGAAAGACCAATTTCATTTATAGAGTTGCAGACAAGTGCTGTGCAGACACCCATGGGCACTTGGAAGATCTTTCTGCTTTTCAAACCAAAGTGCCGCATTGTCCGAGTTCCATATATTTGTAAATATAGTTGTAAATATTTGTAGTATGCATACATTGGACTTTTTTTTGGTCATTTCTGCTAGGGGTTGGCCAGAATCTCCAAGATCATTTGGAAGTGTACATACAGCAAAAGTGCACTCAACCTCTAACACTGTATAAATCACAAAAGCCTCTTCAAATGATCAAAATTGGTCTTGAATGGTTCTGGAAATTCACAGGTATGATTTAAAATTATATCTTGTTATGTTCTCATTTTGCTAGAGATATAAATCAGCTTTTAAACTAAAGATTTAATGAATCTGTCTATCCATAATAGTTTTTTCTTGTAGATGATTCATTTGATGCACTTTCATTCCAGATAAGGAAATCAAGGGTTTTTCAGAATTTCAGACTACGTCTGCAAGTAGCTTTACTTCACTGGATTTTTAAAAAATGCTTAGTTGTTAATCTCGTGTAACAAACAGGAAGTTAATGTTTATAGAAATTATTGAGAATTCTAAGATTGATTGCAGCATTCAAAGAATATTTAGAATAGAAGGACAAATAATTATTGTTACTGTTGTATAACAACACTGTTTTTCTTGTGTGCTGGTCAATAACACTAATACTGTTCCATGTTAATAACTTAACATTCTCAAGTGCAATAATTTTATGACAGCTAAGGCAATTTAAAATAAATATGAATATATATTTTTAAATATTTTAAATATTTTAAATGGTCA
Source organism: Azemiops feae (assembly GCA_023970755.1). Classification (NCBI taxonomy): domain Eukaryota; kingdom Metazoa; phylum Chordata; class Lepidosauria; order Squamata; family Viperidae; genus Azemiops; species Azemiops feae. The sequence continues at coordinate 727,965 of JALGBA010000263.1, read as the reverse complement.
AATAATATATAAAAGCAATTATACCTGATTACAAAGTACACTTCATGTTATAAATTAAGTATATTTCTAAAGTGAAAAGAAAACCTATTTCAACTGTGAATGCTTTCATGGTAAATGAGACATGCTCTTGATTTCATAAGCTATAATATGATTTGGGTTTGTTTTGAATTAATATATATTATTTATGACCAAGGCCACTATGGCTTGTTTAACAAATTATGACTTACATGATGCATCATCTAATGAGTACAGTCCCAAAAGCAGGTGGTAACTATGTCCTGCGAGCTGGACTCCAACCACAAAGCTTCAGTAATGAGACTTAGGCACAATTTTACTGTGTGTGTGGTGAATGCTCATAGCATAAAATACAGGGAATGTAAAATGATTTTTTGAAATCCTCATTCTTCCATTTTCATTATTTATGTATCTGGTGTTTGCTGTTTCACCTTTCAGGAGATGGAGCCACTGCCCATTTAGAGACTGGTGGATTTATAAGAAGTCGTCCAGGCATTTCTCACCCTGATATCCAATTCCATTTCCTCCCTTCTCAGGTGATTGACCATGGGCGGGTTGCTTCACAGTTGGAAGCTTATCAGGTGAGTAGTAATACCAATTACTACATAGAATATCCACTGGACAGAAATATTTTCCTGAAAGGTTGTTCATTTTCTTGGGGCGTATAATTAAAGAAGCACATTGTACTTTTGGAACTAGTTCCCAATCCCTTTGTTGGTGGGCAGAAGGCTTAACCAGAGATGACATAGATTCTCTTTCAATCAATATACAGACAATATAATTCATCCAAAACCTCTAAAAAGGTTTTTTTCTTCACATTGTAAAGGGTTTTGTGGATCTCTTGTGTTTGTTAACCAATATTAACTACCCTCATTTGAATATAAAAATATAATTAATACAAGATATGATTTTCACTCTAAAGCCAGTGAGTAATGAAAGAAGTAGAAACCAAGCTTTGAAACCTGGAATAATTGCCTAAATCAACTGTGCAATGTCTAAATAACTCATGAAACCCCAAGTTTCTATGAATCCCATTAGGTTATTTTATAATGAACCTTTAGATGCCATTTACCATGGATCTTCTTGGATTGTTACAGGTTCATATTGGCCCTATGCGAAGTACCAGTGTAGGAAAGCTGAAGCTGAAGAGTGCAGACCCTACTGAGCATCCAATCCTTGAGCCTAACTATTTGTCAACAGGTAATGCAGCATTATCTATATTCTGGTTTTTTTTTCCAGCTTGTAAACTATACTCACCTATGAACAATATAGTTACACCTTCTATAGACAATGGCATATTGCACTGGTAGTCTTATTTTGATGGCATTTTCCATTTCTTTGTATCTTTTCCTCTTCCATCAGTCCTGGATGAAGGATTAAATGTGCAAAGATCTGTTTTAAAATTGTTATTCTACTAAATGGTACGTACAGGAAATTTATTACTTCAATTTTTCTCATTTTACATTCAAAATTGTCTTTCTTGTTCATGGCAAATAGATATTAAAATATAAAGCAATGCCTTTCCTGTATCTTAAGTTGTAACATTTTACTCTGAATTGTTATCTGAAAAGAAAGAATGTAGCATTAATGTTTATATTGGTTGTGTTCTGCACATAATCATTGTGATTTAGTCTTGTTTTGTGTTCTTTTAACAGAAATGGATGTCTGGGAGTTTCGCCAGTGTGTGAAATTAGCTAGGGAGATCTTTGCTCAGAAAGCATTTGAAGAATTCCGTGGACCTGAGATTCAACCAGGGGAACATATTCAGTCTGACAAAGAAATAGATGCTTTCATAAGACAAAAAGCTGATAGTGCCTATCATCCTTCGTGCACTTGCAAAATGGGACAGAGTTCTGATTCTACTGCTGTGGTTGATCCTGAGACCAAAGTTATAGGCACAGAAAATTTAAGAGTAGTTGATGCCTCAATAATGCCCAGTATTGTTAGCGGGAATTTAAATGCCCCAACCATCATGATAGCAGAGAAGGCTGCTGATATTATCTTGGGATTGCCACCGCTTCGAGAGAAAAATGTTCCAGTATATAAACCTCAAACTCTGGAAACTCAGCGTTAACTTTTTGCTCTGCACTAGAAGTTTGCCTCCATAGGAGAATCTTGGCCTACTTTTTCTGTAGGAACATGTATAAAGAGTAGCATCACTTGATATGTTTTTCTATAGCACTAAATCAAAAATCTACTTTCAATGTCAAGAAAAAGGATGTACAATAGAAATGATGCTTTACTTCAGTTAGTATTTGTTAATAGATTACTAGAAACATCTGATTAACCACATAATTATTATAAATAGACATTTGATAGTATGTGCAGTAAATTTTTACCATAAAACAGAAGTCAGATTTTGCATAGTCCTACAAAACAGTGGAAGGAAAAATAACAAAAATAGAATGTAGTTTATGGCTTTTGATTCTATGTAATAACAAATAGATGGGCTAGTACATTTAACATTTTGCCTATTTTCCACATCCGGTCTAAAGGTAAGAGAAAATAGCAACATATTTTTTCTAGTACACAAGGCAGCATTTAATCTCAGAATGAAATAAAATTGCCATACTGACACCATTTTGTAGCTGAATTTTATTCAGGATAGTTTTCTTGGATTATTCTAAATAACTGAAGTAGAATTATGTTTAGGTTAGACCTCTTTGACCTATATTCTGTATCTTGTACATTTGAGACTTTTTTTTCAATTGGTCACTAAAGAATAGAAAAGAATGAAAGTCCTGCTGAAGTGATGCCGTGATTTTAGTAGAAATAATTATGATTAAATTATGTTGCTTGTGCTTTGCAAAAATATTTTATTTCTGGAATATGCAAATTTTAATATAATTATGTTTAGCCTCAGGTTTTTTGTTTTTTGTTTTGTTTTGCTCTGTTTTACTATAGGCACTGCTATGATTTATTTTGTCTTACCTTATTGTTTAAATACATTAAGAGAGTAATAAAGGCCTTGCATTGAATTGGTCTCATTAAGCAAGATTATTTGCATCCTTAATTGAAAACTAGGGGGAGTTAACTTTAATCCACAGAACGACTTCTGGGAAGTGTTCCATTAAAAAATGGCCGATCAGCTAACCCATAGGAGATGGATTTAGTTGTGAACTACATACAGAAGGTTAAACTAATCAATGAGTTGTGTTACAGGAACTTCTAAACTACATTTTTGTATACCTAGGCCTCCAGAAAAGAGAGAAAGAGCAATAAGATGGGATGATAAAATGGAATAGGTGGACAGAGACTGAAGAATTTTAATATGCAACCACCTACATGCATCAGGGCAAATCTTATTTAAGAAAAGTTCATGGTTGTCCTGAGCCAATAGAGGCATGAAGGTTGAAATACTCCAGCATAAACAGCTGAGAGGCTTCCAAATCCAACTCTGCAATTTCAAGAAGAGATTAGCCATGCAGCCTGGCAAGAGATAATAGACAAGCATTATCGCCTACTGGTTCCTACAGCCTGAACACTCAGATACAGTACCTGGAACATATCACGTTAAAGTGCCTTTGATTGTCATCAAGATTTCCATGAGGATCACAACCATCCTCCTCTTTCGTTAGGATCTTGAATAGTGGAGAACTCAGAATCTTGGAGAGCCTGTCTCTAAAAGGGCAGTATCTGTGCCTTCACCCAGCCAGGTTTCAGTAATATGCACCAGCTTGTTTGTTCATCCACCATCAGAATTTGAATGGCAAGATCCAAGGATGAAACTGCCTCTCTCCCTTTCCATAATGGTTTGCCCAGCACCACTGTCATAGCTTCTTGACTTGACCTGGCACTACTATTCCCTTTTTCCATTCCCCTCAAGTTGCCTACATGCCATCTTCATTGCCTTTCAGCCAACTACAGACATTGTCTTAGCGCTTAACTCTGCCATGCTCCCCAATTGGCAATAATCTGCCTAACTTTGATCTCAGTCAAGTTCCCATTCTCCCTTCTCTATTCCTTCCAATTTTACTTGGCCCAATTTCTACCCCACTGACAGGAGACTTTAGAGGATCAATCCCAATTTCACTTTGGGGAAGGGGGATATTGTCAGTCATTCCCTGCTTCTCATCCAGGGTAACTCCTGTCACATAGTCCCCAAGGGCTTCAACAGCTTTGATAGAGCAAAACTTCTCACTGTTGCTGGCCCTTCTATGGCTTGCTAAGACCCTGTACATTCCATCAACAGACACATCGACCTACAACCAGCCTATGAACATCTCAGAATTCAAATCAACTGCACAGAATTCAAATCAACCAACCAGAGACAGCACCAACCCTCAACACAAGCCCCCCCACACCAGTTCACCTCCCAATGACCCTCACCTGATGTAACCTCCCTATCACAAGATTCTCACTGGTGACCCACACAAGACCCATCACAAGACCCTGACCTGATGTGACCCTCACTTGACGTGACCTCACCAACACAGGATTTACTGACCGCACAAAGCCCTTCTAAACAGAAGAACACTTGATACTGACATCCCCTAAATTCCGCTGAAGATGTTACCTAGCCTGGTAATGAAACGTTCAGAAACCAACCCACAAGCTTGGAGAATAAACCTCCACCTTCACCCTGTACATTGCCCAGATTCACTAATGAGATTTTCCAGACCAGCTTTCATTGAAGTAGCAACACTTTTCGGCTATCAATTCTGGCAGCCATGGCCCACAAGCCAGGCTCTGACAACAGCTCCTTTTGTTACCTAGCCATGACAGCCATTGCAACCAGGCCCAGCTGAATTCCCCTGTGTCATGTCTCCCATCTGATGTGCAGTTTCATGGTTCTAATCTTCCATGAACATATCCAATACCGACAACAATAGTTCAAAAGCAGCAGCACCCACTTCATTGCTCATTATTCTGAAAACCTCACTTGGATCACAAACCTTAAAGCAGGGGTGTCAAACTCGCAACATCACGTGACGTGTCGCGATGTATTGCGACTTTTTTTCCATTGCCGGCAATGGGGTGGGTGTGGTTTCGGCATGACGCATACAGCCCGCGGGCCGGCAGTTTGACACCCCTGCTTTAGAGTATGTTTTCTGTTGCCATGATGTCACTCTTCCAAATCCAGGTTGTGAACGTAGGGGTGTTTCCCACTTCCTTAGATAACTGCTCCCTGTGGTGTCATGGAAATCAGTGACTAGGGAAGAAAGCCCGTAGAAACCCATGGTTCAGACACAGAACTATGGGGCAAAAAGAAATCTCCAATCTTTAGAATTGCATTTGTTGGTAAGAAGAGACAAAGTATAATAACATTATTACACAATTTTATTCTCAGTAACATTTTGCATTTATTTTCATACAAAATGATGTAGGTCAAGAAATAATGTACAAACCTTTAAATTCTCTCCTGATATTTGAAAGAAGAGGCTTGTAAGGTATTCATAGCAAATTGCCACTGTGTACAAAAATGTTTATATTAATCTTAGCTGTGTATGTCACGGTTTTGAAACGTGACAACTGCTACCTATTTTGTTAATACAGATAACCCTGATAAAGTTGCTTGGCAGAACAAGTCCATTTATCCAATGTTAATAAAATAAACTTTTGATATTTATTGGTCTCCAAAAATCATATTATTTTCAGTGTCGGGATTTTACTGCATCACAAACAACATTGAAGCCCTCCTTGGATTGCATAAAAACAAATCCTGAAAACATTACATGTAGAACATCAAAAAGTTTGTCAACCATGCCATTTTCTCAACAATTTAGGGATGTTTTGGTTATGTAAATCATCATCATCATCATCATCATCACCACACTCCACTTCAAGCTGTGTAACTTGTTAACTATCCATTTTGTAAATTGTATCTATGTAGGAAATCTCTACCAAGTAGAATGCTCACGGTGGTTCAATCCTATGCACCTTTATTAAAAAAAAAACCCATTTTATACAATGGGGCTTTTTATTAGGAAAATGGTGTAGGATTGGAACTTCAATCTGTGTTTATTTAAAAAAAAAAAAAAAACCTTGCCAAACTGATAGCTTTTTGTATTATTCTTGTTTCTAGCTGTTATTGCAAGAGTTGTAGAGATAAATCCAGTTTGTTTTCTCTCAAAAAGACAGCAGATTCCAAATAGCTTTCCAAATACAAGATTATAATTACTCATTTTCTATGTCTTAACATTGTAAAGTGAGAATCCAATTGACTCAAAATATTTTATAAAATCTCTGTTGCATCAAGTTTTTTAAAATCTTTACTTCAAAAATGTTTTATAATGAAGGTGGCTCTATTTAAATATTTAATTCTATAGTGCTATACAGTCCAAGTAAAAATACTTCTATTTAGAATTCAGTGAAGAATTACAATAATGAGGCTCCATAAATATTGCTGCGGTTCAATTACGGTACAATAATTACAAAATATAGAACATCTCTTTACAAATACAAATTATGGTAGATTAGAATTTATTTACAATAATCTCTGCTATATAGTTTTTAACAAACTGTCCTATCTAGTTCTACTTTAACCTGGTTGCAAGTGCATTAGTAAAAATGCAAATATTCCAGTGTATTTTGCCCTTGATATGATAGTCATAAAACAGACTATTTTAATGATATTTTACTATGTAAACTGCTGTTACATATGAGAAACACGCTTTCAGCAGCAGATGAAACAATCTCTTGCAAAAAGAGTTTGATAAAATGTATTAAGGAACTTTTTAAAAAAATAAGCAAATTTTAAAATAATATATCTGAGTGGATATGCTGAATGCAGTGGATTTCTGATATGCTTTGTGATCAGAGGTAATGACATATTTGATTGTCATCACCACAGCCTTCTGAAGACCTCTTTAAAAGTGCCAATCTTTTTTCCACTGAGAATTGTGAACACTCTTGAAGGCAGCAGAACACAATTGGAAGACAGCAATCTTTCCACTTTCTCTTGTTTTTGTTTTAACACAAACGGGTTAAAATCTTCTTGGTTCTAAAGATATGCCTTCGTTCCCTGATGAGCTCGCGATTCTGTAGCAAAGGCCTTGAAGAAATCATTCGAATCCTGATTCATTATACCGGAAACACGTACTAATAAATAAAAGTATGGCTTCCTCACAACGTGACAATAACATCACTCAAGCAAAGCTCGATTCTTTATTGATTCCAACTAGTGCCTAGCATCATAGAACTAGGAGGCACTTCTGTTTGTTTAAAATCAAACTTTTTCTCTCTCACTAAATACTATAAGGTTGTAATGCATATCATTTCATCAGATAAGTCTTCTTCATATTTTCCAGTATCTGGCTCTTCATCACTAAAGCCAGGACCAAATTCTTGAAGTTCATAATCTTGTCTATTTAAAATAGGGAACATGTCACCATTAGTTCCATTGCTAATGTCTCCATTGAGAAGGTGGCTTGCAGCACTTTCCATCTCGTCAATAGTCATATCACAGGCATCTGCAATCTCATGTTTTGTTGCAGAAACAAACTTTGGGTCCCTTGCATAGTGTCCTAATCCTTCAGATATAAGCACCTGAAAAGGTAACAGCATAAACATTGTGTTGGCATTATGTTATCAAAAGCAACAGTGCAGAACAGCAGAAGCTTATACAGCAAGCCTGGGTCTATTGCTGAAGAGATTCTCAAAAGAAGGCAACTAAAGTGGTTATTAGATTAAAGCTTCTTAGAAGCCTACAATATTTTCCAACTCCATTTTGCTTTTTTATAATCTAGCAAGGAATTTGATACTATTGATCTGTTTTTTACTTGACATAGAACCAAGTTATTGATACATGGAAACAGGTGTTCATGCATGTGTAGAATGTATCAAAGCTTGCTTTGAACCTTTGACCTGGCTCTCCCACATCCAATTTCTTGGCTACGCATTTAGAATATAATATTAAGAAAGTACATCTGCTATTTTCACAGATAAATTGCCAGAGTGCTCCTTTCATTCAAATGACTGCGGTCAATTAGGACATGTAGAATTGCCAATAGCAGCCATTTGCTTACTAGACAGATAATGTCTTTCTATTTTGAAACCTGAGGACTGGAAAAAATTATTATCAAAATGCACAAAAGTCATGGGATCTTATTTAATGCTTATATATATTGTATAGTATTCAGGCATCTTATGTTCAGTAGAATATTAAAGCATTCTCTTTGGGTTAATAGAAAAAAACAAATTCAGATCTAAGGTATCTGGGTAAATGATGCTATCTTAATCTCTAGAATATAAGAAAAATAACGGCATAATTTTATCATGTAAGGTATATTTTATTGTGAATATACATTTCTCATAACGTAATACGATAAAACAAAGTATTTGTAATGTCAGATAATACTCCATTTTCAGAGGTTATTTCATGACCAGCTCAGAACAAAGGTTTGAAACACTTACCGCTTCTACCAAACTGTCGGCGCTTCTTTGTTTGTCACTATACTTATGCCTAAAGTCACTTGGTACAGTCAAATTAGCTGGTGTAAATGTCCGATATGCAATATCAGGGTCATCGGTATACCAGGAGCTCCTATGCAAAGATGGCAGGCTACCATTCATATATTCTGTAGAATCAGGTTGATCAACTTGGATAAGAGGTGTATAATAAAGAGAGCGGTCCCGGTTGGGTGGTGTAGCCCAGGAACGTGTTGAGCGACTCGGAGAATGTCTATGCACTTTAGTGGCATCCAGACCTGCAACTGCCATGACCTGAGGAAGTAATAAAACGTTCATACTATTCCAAGCTTACAGAGGCAATATTTCCTTAAATATTAGCTGTGAAAGGTCATCGAACTGCTGCTAGGGTTTTAAAGACTCAAGAATAATGAAAGGAGGGAAATGGATAAAGGAACAATAAAACATCTCCCCTCCTTAATGTATTCCTTGAGGAAACTTTCATTTATTTTTCTTCTGTGGTTCATATAATAAAGCATATTAAAACATGTATTATTAGCAGCCCTTTGTAGATTTGGAAAACTATTTTGGAATTTTGATTAGGATTGGATGTTTGCTGTATTAGGATGCTGGCCTCAAAATCCATTATTTGCCTCTAAGCATGCAAGCATGTAATGTAACACCATTAATGTGTGCCAGACACTCTCAAATTAGGTTTCCTAAAATTCTGTTGTTTACCACGGAAAGTTAGTTGACTTCTTCCTGCTTTCCTATTTCATGGGAAAGGACAGTAAATTATAGTTAGGACTGATGAAGGTTTTATGTGCATCTTCCACTTAGTTATATGGATGTTTATGAATACTGGCTGCTACACACAGAAAGACACAGGTATGTAGTTACATAATACATTTCCATTGCAATATCTATCTCTGTGTGAGAATTATTCTACCTTTGTTCTCTGACATGTCAGCATCTCCAGAGCAGGGTTTTTAAGTGTAACATTTCAAAATATGTTTTTTTTAAAACTCAATTACACTCATCATAAGCAATTTGTAATATGATGGCTTCTTTCCAGGTGTGTTTTAATGGATATTTGATTGGGAAAGATAAACAGAAGTCAGATTGTATCTGCTATTAGTGATTCTGCCCTGGCAAAATCTAGCTAGAATACCCAGATTCTGTCATGGTATTGTTGGTGATGGAATTGTTTTATAACCTCTTAGTTTCTAAGCTTGCCTCACTGGGGCCACAGATGTTAATACCCAGAACCTGACAAAGTTGGCTTTCTCTTTTTCTTCTCATCTCTCCTTGGAACTTTCCCTTATTTTAAAATATGGAGAAAGGGTAAGCTGTCATCTGATTCTTTTTAATACTGCTGATGTAGGGAACCTACACTGTCAATTCCAAGCAGCCGCTATTCACTGGCAACTAGTCATGCTTTCCTATTCTTGCCAAGCAACCCTATTATTATAGCTCTTGAGATTGAGAAATGGAACGAAGTTATTTGCCATGTTTTTTTAGCCTCCCACCAGGGAATAGAGGTAGCCCTCATTTACTGACCACTCGTTGTGAAGTTGGGACAGCCTTGAATGAGTGATACTGGTGACCAGCTCTCAAAATTCTAACTGCTGCAGTGCCACCATGGACATGTGATTGTGATTTGGGCACTTGGCAGCCAGTTTGCACTTATGATAGCTGCAGCACCCGGCAACTGCATGATTACCATTTGTTCAATGCCCATAAGGAAAGTCAATACAGAAGTCAGCAGGGAAGGTTGTAAGTCATTCTGGTAAGTCCCTATGGTCTTCCTGCACTCATGACTTGCCACACCAGCTGTGTGTTTGTGCCCCACAGAGCTGTCCATCACTGGCCTTCTTGTGCTCATGTGTAGCCTGCACTGGGTCTCACAAGCCATTCCCTCCGATGGTATCTCCCTCCCACTGCACCCCCACAGTCCATACATGGAACTCCCACTGCTTCCCACTTAACAAGCCATGCATCTTGCTGTCACAATGGCAAACAGGACTGCTAGGATTGCCATCGCTAAATAATGCAGTGATTTGACACTGGACTTTTCAACTACTTTGCTTAGTGACAGCAGTCCCAATTGCTGTCATAACCGGAGGACTACCTGTATCAGCAAGTTTCAAAACAGCATTACAAAACTATGCAGCCAAAGGTAAGTGTACAGTTTGCTTTCACTTACCTGCTGTTGCATTAAATGCAGAGGTAAAGCAGTGCGTTGATGAAAGGTAGGGGAAGGTGGTAATTCATCGTGACTGCTCTGCCTGCGGAGGCATTCAAAATTGAAGGAAGAGCGGCGATTGGCTGAAATATGAAAAGGTGGAATGGGTTGTTACTGCTTTATAGAGCTATCATAGGAGCAGTTGGGTTAATCTGTTAAGGTAGAGTTCAAACTGAAGAAGCTTCTTGAATGAGAAGCGAAACATTTTCAAGGAAAATGCCCAAGAAAATCCAATTGCCTTTTGAAAAGCACCTTTGGGATAACCATGACCTTGATGATAAGACATTGTGGCCCACTGGTTTACTGCAGGTGATCACACTGGTAACAAGATGATAGTCCAGGAAGACCAGAGCCTAAATTTTCTTGCTTAATACTTGTATGGGTATGTGAGAGGTTAATTACTGATGGGAATGGAGTTGTTCACCCTACAGAAGGTTCTTGCTCTGATGCTCACTCTGAGTTTCCTAGGCTTTAAAATTTGTGCTACTGAAATATGGTCATCTTACTACTGTATTTCAGCAGTTCAGTTTTGTTCTGGTGGGGGAATGGTCATGGAAGAGTTAAGGGAAGGAAAGAGAATGATTTGGCTCACAGAGACTTTTTACAGCATTGTTATTTACATTCTTAATTTTGTAGACAGGCAGAAGCAAGCAAGCAAGATCGTGCCATCAGCTATTCAGCCACCAATTTCCAATCTTTGAAGTACTGGAATGTTGGGGAGCACAAATGAAATGCTGTGTTAATTACTGCATCTATTAGAGATAGAAGCTATATGAAAGCACAGGGAATAGTTTTTTTTTGTTTTCTTCCTGAGTCTCTTATTTGCTTTCACAGCCTATGTTATCAGGAAGTTTCAACTCTTATTTGCCCTCACAGCTTAGGTTACCAAGAAGTTTCAACTTTTAACCTCACCTTGTAGAAGAGAACGTCACTACTTTTAGATCTCTATCTAATACATATCAGGTCATCTTGCTAAAGAGTGTTAATTTCTAAGAAATGTTTATGCCTTTACTGAATATCAAAAGCGATGCAGGACTGAGGGATGTAAGACTGAGTAAGGTATGGGTCAGGCTTCTATGAAAATCAGATTTCTAATCATTATAGTCTCTGTAAATTGCAACACCTGTGTTTCATAAGGATAACTTACATGCTTCCCTCCTTCTCCTCCTTCTCCTTAATATGTAAGGGAGAACTAAAAGTTTTCCTCAAACTCTAAAGAATGAGCTTTGTGCTCATGTGATCCCTATGGTTTCTGGTCTAGAAACCAGGAGGTTGTGAATTCTAGACCCTGTTTAGGCATGAAAGCCATTTAGGTGACTTTAGATCAGAAACTCTGTTTTTCTCTCTGTCTCATCCCAACCTCATCCCAACCTGCTTCACAGGGTTATTGTTGTGTCTTAAGTATTATTTTACAAATGTCCATTTGAATCGTGCATTGCTTATCAGGCTGTGCAGCAATGTGGTAACGTGCTGACTGGAGAATTCTGGGAGTTGAAGTCCATACATCTTAAAAGTTGCTGAGGTTGGAAAAACCTGCTGTAGAACATGCGGAAATGTGAATGTAGCACCTGCATGCAGCACCTTTTTAGCAGCTATGATTTTTTCCCCCCAGATAAGGCTTGGCTCCTTATAGATATTGCAGAGAAGTGCTAGAGTCACACCATGACACAGTCTTATATCTTACAATTATTTTGTTATTTATGAATATTTATTTTTCCGAAGTTAATATTAACTTAGATGTTTATTGTGGGGTGTCTGCATTTTTAGTTATTAAGCTCTCTCATTTTCAAAAGACTTCTCTGTGGAGTTCTGCTATTTTGTTAAACAAAATTAACTGTTAAATTGCAGTCATCTGAATTAATTAAAGTATGCATCAACTCTAGTTTTGGCTGTTGGAGAAACTTAAGGACACATTTCCAGTAGTTTGGGGGAATGGCAACTATTGTAAGCAATCCAAATATAATTCTTGATAATGCTGTTATTCCGTGAATGAGCGCATTCTGCTATTATAGTTGTGTATGGAATCCAACAGTGGTCCTCAGCTATAAAAAGGGGACATGAGAAGCTACAGGAAGCAACAAAAAAACCCTTGCTTCCTTTCTCTTTGGTTCCCTGGGATATCCCCTTTGTATGGCATAAATCAAATAAATTTTAGAGCACAGGCAGAGAATATACAGGGGTCTAACAGTAAAGCAAACATGTCCACGAAGCCAGCTTTTGAAGTGAACTCACATGTAGGTGTTGGAGGTAGCAGCCGTCTCCTAGGAGATCTTTTTGAATCATAATACACTGGTGAGTCATCTTCTTCAAAAAAACCATGTGGGTGGTGATAACCCTTTGGCCGTTCAAAATCTAAATCATTACAATGATATGTGCTATGATAGTCATGAGAATGCCTAAGGGTAAAGAAACAGATAATTGGTAGTGATCACCATAGAAAACTGAGGGCTGCCATAATTTGTAACTTGCCCAAAAATATGAACCCCCCCAACAAACAAACAAAAAACCCCACTGAAGTAATTTTTAAACAACAGTAGTGACTGATATCTAACATGGCTTCTCAGTCAGGTTTCCAGAATTTCCCACCAACCTTGACCAGGAATGCACAAACTGAATATTTAAATCTTGACCATGAATACATCTGGAGAGCATTAAATTGGTTTATACCAATCAACTCATTCTCCAGTAAATTTATTTTGTAGTTAGGTTTATATTTCAAAGTAAATCTTCTATTTTTAAATACAAATGAGAGGGTCCTAGAGAAGGATAGTGGGGGGAAATGCACTTTGGTAATTAATTCATTACACTTTGAGTGGTCTTGCTCTATTTTCTATCCTGCAATTTTGTAACTAGTACTTATTGCAAGAAATTCCTTCTCCTAGAGATTACAAGATACTGTACTCCAGTTCTAAACATCCTATTTTTCTAAATTAAGAACTTATAAAATACACTGGAAATTTGATAAGCCACTTTTTAAAACAGCACACAAATGGTATCACCGGGAAAACTGGATTGATCAGTGATTAAAAAGGAAATAGAGAAAATTGCGCTGGTGAAATGAAAATGTTCAATGAATCTGATAAAATGATCTACTGCAGAATATGTATCAGATCCCAAGCATCACCAAAACATAAGAATCAAATTATACCATGGTTGCAGGCATTTTTTTATTTGAAATGAAAATTATTCTCAACAATTCATGACTAAAGAATAAAACCAGGCTAAGACAGAGTGTGATAGCTCATTATTAAGAGATTAGAGATTAAACATCTCCAATATTATAGACATGTAAAACTGTAAAAAAACAACAACCCAGCAACAACTAGCAACAGTAAATGAATAATCACATTTTTCTTTTCTATATCCTACTGTGAAATACGAAATTTAGTATAAGATGCACTTTTCTACCATTCTTTGTTGATCCATTATTTCCCATTTTCCCTTTCTTACCCTATTATTTCCTGTTTGATAATCGAATTCTATTATGGTTCATTGCACACTCAGTCAGATGTTTAGCCTGGATTTGGCATTTTTATCCATCTATTGAGTCCTTCCCAAGGACCTGGGATAGGCAGATATTATTATATAATGGTGTTAAAGGATATCCTGAGTGGGTCCCTGCTCTCCCCCCCATACAAAGCCAGAACTGAGAAGACAAGAAGACACAGCAAATGCCACTCTGCAAAGAAGCTAAACAAACAGTGGCCCACTTAGTTAGCTACTGCAAGAAGATCATGTAGATTGACTACGAACAATGGCATGACAAAGCAGCAACAATGATGTATTGGAATATCTGCAAGAAATACCATTTGCCTGCAAGCAAAACCTGATGGGACCATAAAATAGAGAAAGTCATAGAAAATGAAGAACCTAAAGTGTTCTGGGACTTTGCAATTCAAACAGACAGGCACTTGCTACATAATATCCCAGATAAGAAAGGCCAAAAAAAAAAAAAGTCTGGATAGTGGATATGGCAATAGCTGCAGACAGTAGAAGAGAAACAACTGGAGAAAATCTCTGCAAACAGAAATAAAATGACTGTGGCAAAAGTAAGCAAAGGTAATACCAATAGTAATAGGTACCTTGGTACCTTGGATGCAATCCCTAAACATTTGATGTAGCATTTAAACAATATCAGCATTGACAAAATCACCACCAGTCAATTGCAAATGGCAGCTTTACTTGGAACAGCTTACATCCTGCAATCCTTTAACACCATTATATATTAATATCTGCCTACCCCAGGTCCTTGGGAAGGACTCAATAGATGGATAAAAATGCCAAATCCAGGCTAAACATCTGACTAAATAACCTATTTAAATAAGCTATTCTGAGATGTTACAGAAGAACCTCATCTCTGCTGTACAACAACTGCTACGTTATTTTTTTTTTAAATGAAATTAAACTTACCAGTTTCCTGACAACATACTGTCTTCTTCATAATACTCATCACCACTAAAATATTCTTGATCATCCAGATAGCAATCATCATTATAATAATCTCTAATTGCATGATCTTCTCGACAAATTGTAGGTAAATGTCTGTCACCCGATTCTGACCTGCAATTAGAGCAGAGATATTTTTATGACTTTTTATATATAAACACTTATGTAAATCCTTCCCTCCCTCCCTATATTTTCTCAAGTCCAATTAGCAAGAAATAAAACTGTCCTAAAATAAAAGGATTTAAAAGAACAAAAGTCAGGTTGAAAAAATATTGAAAAAAAAAAATATAGGTTGTCCTCGACTTACAACCACAACTGGGATCAAGATTTCTACTGCTAAGCGAGGCAGTTGCTAAGTGAGTCATACCCAATGTTATGACATTTTTCCCAGGTTATTAAACAAATCACTGCAGCTGTTAACTGAATCATGTGTCGTTAAGCGAATCCAGCTTCCTCCATGGACTTTGCTTGTTGGAAGCTGGCTAGGAAGGTTGCGAATGGTGATCCCGTGTCCCCGGGATGCTGCAACATGCCATTTACCAAGGGCCCGAATTTTGTCATGTGACTCTGGCAATGCTGTAACAATTGTTAAGTGTGAGGGGAATGGTTGTAAGTCACTTTTTTTCAATGTCATTATTATTTCAAATGATCGCAAAGTGAATGGTTGTAAATTGAGACCACCTGTAGCAAAAGTCAACAGAGCAGATAGTATAATCAAGTAAACTTCACTACACTTCCTATAGACTGAATGCCTTCCTAAAAGAATGAATTCAGCCACTGATAAGAATCTATCAGAAAGCTCACATACTTGGCCTCCTCAGGTTGAGGACTTCTACCCTCGAGACAGGCCACTGAGAAACTGTATTCTCCTTTTGCCTATTTATTTATTTGGCCTTACTTTTTTTGTTTTTTCAAAACACAGTTGGGATTTGGAGGTGGATATTACCCTCTAGATTAATTTGATTTATAGCTTCCCACACATAGCTCTCCAGTGATGGCAAGTAAAAGAAACCTATGCTGCAGTTTCATTCTATTTCCAATTTCAGTAAATTGGCTGCCTTTTACAGGGAGTTGAGGAAATTAAACATAGTGTTGTCGTAGGGACATTCTGATAGGTACAAGGGAAATATAAATCAGTGGTAGAAACATTAAGTTATGGACAATTACTTATTTTAACCTAGTTCTAGAAGGGCCATAGTGTTCTGCATAATTTCTAAAAGCATCAACATCCAAAATGGTTTGGAATGCCTAGGAAGTTCCTTGTATTGCGTCAAACCATTTGTCCAACTTGTCTATTCTGCTGAAAAATATAATTATATAATTTTGGATGTGAATTTTCCAGCCTTATTTGGAGATGCCATCCTGTACCACTGTGACATTCCTTCCTAACTCTATACCTCATAAAAATGTAGGTTAAAGTCCAACTCTGGTATTTTGATAGGGCCAACAGGCAGTCTTGCAATTCTAGTCCTAATATTGTGCATCAGGATGCATCCCAATTACAGCTAAGCCAAGTTGTACATACAGCTATTCGGGACTGCATGGAGATTTTCATGCATAGCGCTCAATGTTCATGCTCAGCATATGGGCCAAAGCTATTTTCATATCATATGTTATGTTGAAGGCCTTAGCCCTTAGTTTCATACTTCAACATCATCTGTGAAGATAATGTCTGAAAAAGGCTTACATGACTTGTTTCAGTAAGTTTTACTGAAGCATAAAGTGCTATTTTCCATGATATGACCTTATATATACTTACCTAATGTAAGTTTCATAATAACGAGCTCTATTAGAAGAAAAGAATATGGAGAAAAAAAGTATAATGAATTTTAATGAAATGATGAGAAAGTAAATGTTACATTGTATTTATCAATGGATACATTTGTATAAATGTATTTACCCAAACTTTCCCACAAGAATTAATTCATAAATTACTATGATGAAAGAAAGAAGCAACAATTTGTCTTAATTGATTTTTGTCTTATCCTCTTTAGATAACTTTCTAATTATGCAACTATCTATTAATGTTGTTGAATTTATCTGATTATATTAATTTGACTAATAAAGAGCTAGTTTGATCTAGTGATTGAGGCACCAGGTTAGAAACTGGAAGACCATGCCTTCTAATTTCTCCTTAGTCTGAAAGCCTTTGGGTAAATTTGGGCCAGTCACTCTATCTCAGGCAAACTCACCTCACAGGGTTATTGCTGAGGGGAAAATAGGAGGAAGGAGGAGTATTAGGTATGTTTGCTGCCTTGTTTATAAAAATAATAAGGGCAGGATCTAAATTAAATAAATAAATAAATAAATTGCATGGCCCAAAGAATGATAGTAGTTGATTTTTTTTTTAAATGTAAATTGGCTTGTAAGCTACAACTTAATCAAGCGGATCAAAGGAATTATGTTAAAATTAAACTAGACAATGAATAAATTAGATAATCAAATATAATAGTTCAAGGTGTTAAAAAAAAGTAAGCTGAGGACTGGCATTTTCAACCAAATGTAATATTTTACTTTGCATTATAAAAATATATCGGGATTTACCTCCTTTTGGATGATCGTCTACATTGTTCACCGTGATCTTTTCTGGAGTATGAATGGCTCCCAGTTTCCGACATATGTTCATGACTTCCAGTGTTTGCATGTTTTCTGTTAACCATCTTGGACATGTTGGCATTATTGAGGTTAGCATTTGTGGAGTTTGGAACGTGCTTCCCTACTGAGTTGTGGTTGTGATGGCTATGATGATTATGAAATAAAGAGTTTCCTGTTGGTGGATGCACATTTTTCTCAGTTGTGTCCACCATACATGAAACCAGTGGCCTTTGCACATGCAGGGGGCGATGCGTAGTATTGATCTGTTGAAATGAATCCCTTGTATCAGTGCTAACATGGTTGATATGGTTTCCAAACAGGGCACCATTTCTCTGAAATATAAAAAGTGATAATCAATTAATAACATAATATTGGTTTGTTTGTCTTCATGTGCATATCCTGTGTGGGATCACTTGGCATCCTCAGGTCAGACAGTCACATTGCCATAATCCCACAATACCCTCTCCTAAACAGTCTTCTGTGTGATTTGGAGCTACCTCTGATCACAGCAATTATATCACAGTGCAATTGAAAATGTGCCAAGAAGAAATTATTTTGTTAAACTATTCACATACACAGAGAGAGACACTACATCAGGGGTCCCCAACCCCCGGTCCGTGGACCGGCATCAGGCCGTGGCATGCCAGAAACCAGTCCTTGCAAACAAGCAAAGCCCCATCCGTGAGATGCAGGCAGTACATGAAACCACGCCCCCTCCGGTCCACAGAAAAACCTCTCTCCATGGAACCGGTCCCTGATGCCCAAAAGGTTGGGGACCTCTGCACTATATCATACAGATCCAGATCCACATGCCTACAGTTAACAGCTAAGAAAACTGTATTATCCATCTCTCCCCAAAAGTGTTTATAAGCTATATTATAACAAGCATAGCATTTGTTAAGATTTTTTATTACAATTTGTTATGAAAATGTCATTTCACAATTACAGTGACATGACTGACAACCTTGGAGTTCTGTGAATTTGTTCTCAAGACAGCGAAGAGAAAGTTATCCTTAATTCCATCTGCCAATTGTGTGGCTCTAGCTGACTATCCATGTACTGAGATATGGTTAAGTATCTAACTTTCCTGTTAGAAGAAAGTTTATGAGTTTTTACAGCTAACCAAGAAGGTGCTAAAGTTAAAAGTAAGATAGGAGTGGTGTGTCTTGGAACTCAATCTAAAGATACAATGATAACTGGCAGGAGGAAACAGCCTTGAAGGGTGAGATCCAGAAGAAGACTCACTGAAGACTCAAAAAGGATAAGGTGCTATGAGACCTTTCCACTCAATTCAGATTTAGGGGTTAAAGAGAGATTGAAGTGGTCAGCAGCCAATGCTAAGGGAAGAAAGAATGAATGCAGCCAATGTATTCCTTGTTTTGAAGTACGATGTGAGAGCAGTAATTAGAAATGTTCAATCCATCAGTTCAACATCATAGCCTGAAAACATATGCAGTTAGAGCAAACTTAGGCTATAATTTTGAATACAGAAACAGGTTGTATTACATTTTTTTAATCTCAAGATGCCGCCGGCAGAAGAAGGAGGTAGAGCAGAAATGGCCTTTCTCATAACTCTTGATGAGAAATATAGTGAAATCAAAAGTAGTTTGCTTACTTTGATGTGTTTTTTGAATAAATAGTAAAACATCAAGAATAATTTGATGTGCCTTTCATCAAATTCTAGGAACTCACAGAAGCCTTGTGACAGTCATCATTTCTGTCTGATGTTCAGTTGCCAGTTACCCATGTGGAAGATGCCACAAGCATGATAATGGATCGATTTAGCTGGCAGCCCTTTGAGCAAAACAGAACAGAGCATATGCCACATCTTTTGACACATTTGCAAAGGGAACACTAATTCAGAAGTAGCTTGCCTTTACTAACTAATACTATAATTTCAAGGAGTTTTAGTAGTATGGGGATTACTGCTTCCATGTTCCATATCCATTTACTTTGTGACATTATTTCCTACTGATCATCATGTTTGGTAACTAAATGAATTCTTTTGTCAAAAAATAGAAGACTACCTCAAATTTGAGCCTATAATGAAATAGCTTGGAAATTAATGGAATGCACTCATTACTTTGTGGGGAATTTTTTTTGCATTTGCTTAGGAAAGAAAAAAAAGCCTATTTTATAAACTGAAGACATCTATCATACAGCCATTTACTTTATATACTTCTTCCTCCTCGTGGTGATTTTGTTCTGGTTCATCCTCTTGCAAATCACAGGAGATAGCTCGTCGAATTTCAGGTCCAATATCATGAAGCGTTCTAAGCCCAGCCTAAATATGTAAAACATAACCAAAGTATGTTAGAAATTACAAACATTTTTCTTTTAGATTACTCGTTTAAAGGATTTATGCCAAGAGTGTCTTGCAAACAAATGGGGCTGACATGAAACTTGGTTTCATGCCAATCCAGCAATATGCAGACATTTCCAAATACGTATTTCTTCTTTTCTGGGTTAAAACTCTTACTTCTAGATTTGTAAACATACCAGAAAAGAGATAAATCAGATTTTTTTTCTAATAAAAAGAGAAGCCTTTTTTTTAAGGTCTGGGGTCATTTCCCCCCCCCCCCCCAAATGCTTCTAAGAGTCAGAAAATATGGTCACTGACATTCTGGCTTTATTTGGGGACAGGGGATTTTTATAATCAAAATGGTTGTATTAGCTTTGCACACTTCTTACCATTGCCATTTTTAAAAAGGCAAATATAGTAAGCCTACAAAGATAATGCTGTTGAAACATATCCTGACGCCTATTTCTAGTGGCATACTCTTATGTTGGATTATTGCATATGGCTCACACATGACCACCTCTGCTTTTAGTATAGTATAAGTAGACCAGCATATGATCAGTCATGGACATTACTTCATGCTAGTAAAATCTAACAATGCAAGCCTTACAAACTAGTATTAAAGTTTAAAAGAAATTGGAAGACTTCTCAATTTCAGCTAAGAAATAGCACCTCCCACATTAATTTGGAATCCTGAGAATTGGAAAAAAGAAATGTTGAAGGAGGCAATGGTAAACCAGCTCTGTACTGCTACCAGGAAAATTGAATGGATGCAGTCACCATATGTAAATTTCATCTTAAGGGAAGCCTCTTTCTTTTTTAAACATACAAATGTATCATGCTATGCCTATTCCAGTACGTAAGTTCTCTCAAGCATTCCAAAACAATATGTGAGCATGGCAGGGATGAGTGTTCTTCTCCATTCTACTCTCACTAGCCACATATGTTATGTGTTAGCAAATACCGTCTATAACAGGGGTGTCAAACTGCCATGGGCCAGATGATCACACAGAAGCTGTGCCCACCCCAGCTCCCTCAAGGGGGAAAAAGTCACGATACATCACAACACATCATGTGTCACGGCAAGTTTGACACACCTGGTCTACAAGATAAGTATAACCCTTTTAACTCTACTTGATTGCACTGTTTCATGGGGTTGTCAGAATCTGATTGTATAGGTTTCCAACTACATGAAGCATCAAAAATATGCCCAGTAAATACATTTACAGTCCTTGTGGAATTCTTTTTTTTATAAGAGTTCATACAAACATACCGACTCATCCTGCAAAATAAATGCTTAGAACTTATGTGATTGCTTAAAAAGTAGATTTCACCCAATTGCTGAATTTGTAGAGGAATTATAAAATATTTCTATGACAGGTTTATCAAATAGTAAGAAGCAATGACCATATGTTTCTTGCATAATAAAATATGATAAAATAATCATACAGTATCAAACCATGTTCCTTATTTCAGAGAAAGTCTGCCGTTTCATACTTCTGTATATATTTCCATTTGTTTTATATATATCTACTAAAAGAAAGCTTTAAATTTATCTTGACACAGACAGAACTTTTTATTTTGGACTTTTGAACAGTAATAATAAAAATAATGGTTGGCTTCCGGTTCTGGATCGCGGCGCCTTCGGACGTGCGGGGAGAGCCCTCTCTCCACCGTTTGTTTTCCCTTCGTCGGAAGACCCTGGAAAGGGTCGAAAGTCGCCCTGGAGGGGCGACCACTGTTGAGGAGGACCCTCGTTTGATCCGAGGCAGCTCCTCAGGACCGATGAAGAAAAGATTGGCCATCAACATGGCCGATCATCAAGTCGCACTAGCCGAAAGCCAAAATAACAACTAAGCACAACGAAGCACCGTGGAGGATTTGGGTGAGACCCTTCTTTACCTTTCCCCCCCCCTACCTTCCTGTGAAAGCTCCTTGAAACTTTTCCCCCCGCTCTCAATACAGCGGCGTCTGCATACTTGGGAATTTAAATTTTGGAAAGAAAAGAACAGCTAACCTTAACAACTAAATAACTGGATTTTTGTTTTGCGGATACCTTGGGGTCCCAAAACTTCCTATTATAGAGATTTAACATCTTCTTTAACTATTAACTTTGGAAAATATTTGTTTTTCTGTTTTTTAACTGAATAAAAGGCTATTTGGTGTCTGGGAAAAGATTTTGTGGTCTGCTGGGGACATCTTGTGGCAAAACCTGGCATAGCAACTGAATTTTTGTTTCAATTGTGCCTGTTGACTCCCTTGATTTGCCCTTCATATTATCAAAAAAGATAAGTGGAAACAGCTGGATGGTGACAATAATTTCTACAAAGTGTGGAGGTGGACAATGGCCGATTCTCACTAAACATAGCCTCACTAAAGGACTATCTCTAATCACCATGGAAATGAAGGAACCCTATCCACAACTTAATTATAAACTTATCCTTGAAAAAATCCTTGAAGCTACTGAGCTAATGAACTCAGGAGTGAAAGCCAAGGATATTTTCATAAAACTACAAATTGAACCCCAGACTCAAACCGATCAACTTACAAGCCAAAAAATAACAGAAGAGGAACAATTTCACATCAAAGAGGATTCTACACAACAATATGTACAATCTATTGAGAACTTTGATATTCAAACACTGACTTTAACTACAGTTCCTGTAACTCCAAAAGCAACAGGAATTGAAAACAACAAACACGCTACATTGAGAACCTAGACAATTTAGATAATGATAATGATAATGATAATAATAATAATAATAATAATAATAATAATAATAATAATAATAATAATAATAATAATAATAATAATAATAAAGTTGGAAGGGAGCTTGGAGGTCATCTAGTCCAACCCCCTGCTCAGGCAGGAAACCCTATACCATTTCAGACAAATGGCTGTCCAGTCTCTTCTTAAAAACTTCCAGTGTTGGAGCATTCACCGCTTCTGGAGGCAGGTTGTTCCACTGGTTAATTGTTCTAACTGTCAGGAAGTTTCTCCTTAGTTCTAGGTTGCTTCTCTCCTTATATAACAAGTTTTATTGAATTTTTTTAATTTTACAGCCAAGTGCTTAGGACTCATCGTGGAGATAGGGCACTCCATAAAACAAAATAAAACATATAATCATACATAAACAATTTAGGTTACTTTTTAAAATTTCCCTCTCTATTTTATCAATAGAAAAAACAAAAAAACAAAAACAAAACAAAACTATCAATAGTATTTCCACCCGTTTCAAGCTTAATTAACTATTAACATATTCCAAATGGCATTACATAGACATATAGTATACAATTCGAGTATCCATATAATACAGACCATATTACTCCAAATATTCACTTTATATTTCTCAATTAACTTCTATCTCTTATTCTATTTCACATACATATTTTATAAACGAATATAACTTTATGTTTTTAAACCATTTCACATTAACTTATTTCTAATTATTTCTAAGCTAAACATATAGCTATTATATATATGTATATTTTAAAATTTCTCCACTATATTCTGTTTCCTATACTCTATCAAACATTTTTATAAATCAATCCATTCTTCAATCATTGCAAGTAAGAATATCATTAATATTTCACCAATCTCAATACAACTCCTTTAGTTTTAACTTTTCCAGTTTTCCATAGTTGCCATTCCAAGCCATAATCAAAACCATAATTCAAATCAATATTAATCAGACTAAAATCTTAAACCTTAAAAATCTCAAAAATATAAGCTCACTTAAAGTCTCTAAAAACCATTTTACCCATCAAGTAAAGTTTTAACACTCATTTTTAAACCTAATTCTAGCTTTCTTTTTATGCCAAGCAGGTTTCCACAATAGGGTCTTTAGCTCCTCCCATCTTAATATTTGATTATACACCTTTTCCCACAGTTGCCTCTGATCATAGTCTTTTTCTCTTTTTCCCAATATTGTCTGCACTAAGTAATCTGTCTTAGTCAGTATGGTGATTATTCGTTGTTTGTATGTATTGTCAGCATTTTTAATGTCTCGTATTAGAGAGTCCATTTCTGTTGTTTTTAAATCTATAGATGTTTCAATTAAATTCTGCCTTTGGTCCTCAGAAATCTCCATCCTTTGTATATAAGGTGTAACATCTTCCTCTTCAGTAAATTGTAGATATAAATCCTCCATCTCATTAAGTTGTAAATCCAATTGTGTATCATGATCAGTTGGAGTTTGAAATTCAATTTTTAACTCTGAACCATTCTCATTCCTAAGTGTCCTGAAATGTTCACTTAATTCTTCTCTCGTTTCCAAGATTTTTGCTAGTATGAGTCCATAATTAAACTGTGGATAGGCTTCCATTCTTCTTTTCTCTCTCTCCATTTTTTTATATAAGAGACGTACAGGAATGTCTGAGCGTAGCGCCAAGTTCAGCAGTTCCTTTACCATGGTTACAATGTTACGATAAGGCTTTCTGGGCTTCACGCCAATTTCCTGGATACATTGTAACCCTCCAATCCACATAACTCCACCCAGTAGCCAGGATAGTTTCCCCCCCCCCTTTTTAAAGTGGATAAAAATGTTCAGAAGGGGGGAGAGGAAAGAAAAACACTCCACCCCCTCCCTAAAAATTTCCACTTAAGTTGAAGACAAGAAAACAGCGAGAAAGAGTCACAGTAAGGCTTTTTTTCTTTCTTTTTTTTTTTTTTCAGGATCCCCCGAATTCCAGCAGTTCAAATACACAACAAAGATTAGTTACTTTTTTCCCCAAGTATTCAAACGCTGCTTTTTCAAAGGAGGGAATCATTTCTAAAGGCTTTTCATAGGGAAGTAAAAAGAATAACAAGAGGGAAGGAAAGGTCTCACCCGGATCTTCCACGGTGGTTCTTTTTGCTTAGATGTTGCTGTGACTTTCGGCTGGAGCAGCTAAGTGATCGGCCATGTTACTGGCCAATCTTTTCCCCGTCGGCCCAAAGGTGATTTCTCGGACCGCAGAGGGAGCTGCCGCTCCCTCCGTGATCGACGAGTGCCCTCCTCTACGGTGGTCGACCCTCCAGGGCGACTTTCGACCCTGCCCAGGGTCTACCGGCAGGGGGAAACCGGACGGCAGAGAGAACAAGTTCTCTGCACGTCCGCTGGCGCTGGAACTGGATCCGGAAGTCTCTAGGTTGCTTCTCTCCTTGATTAGTTTCCATCCGTTGCTTCTTGTCCTGCCTTCAGGCGCCATGGAAAATAGCTTCATTCCCTCTTCTTTGTGGCAGCCCCTGAGATATTGGAACACTGCTATCATGTCCCCCCTCATCCTTCTCTTCATTAAACTAGACATACCCAATTCCAGCAACCGTTCCTTATATGTTTTAGCCTCCAGTCCCCTAATCATCTTTGTTGCCCTTCTCCGCACTCTTTCTAGAGTCTCAACGTCTTTTTTACATCGTGGTGACCAAAACTGGATGCAGTATTCCAAGTGTGGCCTTACCAAGGCATTGTAGAGTGGTATTAATACTTCACGTGATCTTGATTCTATCCCTGTTAATGCAGCCTAGCACTGTGTTGGCCTTTTTGGCAGCTGCAGCACATTGCTGGCTCTTATTTAAGTGATTGTCCACTAGGACTCCGAGGTCCCTCTCACAGTTACTGCTATTGAGCAAGGTACCCCCTATATCTGTACATTTGGTTTTTCTTGCCTAAATGTAGAACCTTACTTTTTTCACCATTGAATTTCATTTTGTTAGATAGTGCCCAGTGTTCAACTCTGTCCAGATCTTCCTGTATCTTAAGCCTGTCTTCTGGAGTGTTGGCTATTCCTGCCAGCTTGGTGTCGTCTGCAAATTTGATGATTTCCCCATCTATCCCCCCGTCCAAATCGTTGATGAAGATGTTGAAGAGCACTGGGCCCAGAACAGAGCCCTGGGGCACCCCACTACACACTTCCCTCCATGTAGATGCGGTTCCATTGAGGACCACATGCTGAGTACGGCCGGTCAGCCAGCTACGGATCCATCTGGTGGTGATGCTGTCTAACCCACATTTTTCTATCTTATCAAGTAGTAGGTTGTGATCTACTTTATCAAATGCCTTACTGAAATCCAAGTAAATTATATCCACAGCATTCCTCTGATCCACTAATTTTGTCACTTGGTCAAAGAATGCAATAAGATTGTCTGGCATGATCTGTTTTTGACAAACCATGTCAGCTTTCAGTAATGACTTTGTTTGCCTCTAGGTGTTCGCTGATTCGTTGTTGATTATCTTTTCCAGAATCTTCCCAGGTATTGAGGTCAGGCTGATAGGTCTGTAATTTCCTGGGTCCATTTTTTTTCCTTTTTTGAAGATGGGAACTACATCAGCTCTTTTCCAGTCCTCTGGTAGTTCCCCAGTGCTCCAGGATCTTTGAAAAATATAGTTCAATGGTTCTGAGATCACATCTGCCAGTTCCTTGAGAACCCTGGGGTGTAATCCATCTGGTCCTGGTGATTTGAACTCGTCTAGGCTGGACAGGTGCTCACTTACCGTTTTCTTGCCTATCTTAACTTGCATTTCTATTCTGTTTTTTATGGCACTATTTTTGGTAGGTTGGTCTGTTTTTTCCCTTTGTGTAAAGACAGATGCAAAAAACGAGTTAAATAGTTCTGCTTTCTCCCTGTTGCTTGTCACCTTCTTGCCACTTTCACCCACTAATGGACCAATCATTTCCTTCACTTTTTTATTTTTTACATGTTGAAAGAAGCTTTTTTTGTTATTTTTGACTTTGGTCGCAAGCCTTAGTTCATTTTGAGCCTTAGCTTTCCTCACTTCATCTTTGCAGGCTCGGGCTATTTGCTGATATTCTGACTTAGTTATGTGTTCCTCTTTCCACTTTCTGTACTTGTCCTTTTTATCTTTCAATTTATCAGAGAGTTCTTTATGCAGCCATGCTGGTTTCTTTTGAGAGCTGTTATTTTTCCTCTTTGCTGGTATTGTGCTAGACTGGGCTTTTATTATCTCATTTTTCAAAATTTCCCAAGCTCCTTGAGTTGTTTTCCCCTTGAGGATTCTCATCCATGGAATCCTTCCCAAACCCTCTCTAGGTTTATTGAAATTAGCTCTCTTATCAAGTCCAAGAATCTAGTTTGACTGTGTTCTATTGCTTGTGCTTCCATAATGTTGAATTCCAATATTGCATGATCACTTCCTCCCAAGGTTCCTGTGGCTTCAACCCCTTCTATCATTTCATCTCTGTTAGTGAGAATTAGATCCAAAATGGCTAATCCCCTAGTTCCCTTCTCTACTTTTGGGGAGACAAAGTTGTCTGCTAGGTTTGCAAGGAATCTGTTTGATCTTCCACTTGGTGCAGTTTGTCTCCCAGTTGATGTCAGGGTAGTTAAAGTCCCCCATTACTATTGTGATGTGCTTCCTACATACCTTAGTTAGCTGACTAGCAAAAAGTTCATCTATTTCCTCTGTTTGGTTGGGTGGCCTGTAGTATACACCTATGGCAATGCCATTCCCCCCCCCCTTTTATATTGACCCAAATGCATTCAAGACAGTTTTCATCATTGTTGTGCTCTATTTCTGTAGAGATGTAGTTATTTCTTACATATAGAGCAACTCCGCCTCCTCTTTTATTTGGTCTGTTTCTTTTAAATAATTTAAATCCCTCTAGCTGTGTGTTCCATTTGTGGGTTTCATCCCACCATGTTTCCGTAATGGAAACAATATCATAACCAAACAACAATTACAACACCGGATATGACCTTTTACTCTACTCAGATGAAACTGCAAGAAGAAGAAGAGGACCGACCAGATTGAACCGATAATAAACATTTCAAACCAAACATGGAGATTTGAATTATTAGAGCAACAACCTAATAACTACAAAGGGGCCAGTTCTTTTGTAAGACTGATAACTGGATGTTCTCCCTTGATTCAAACAACAGGTGTGGGAATGAAGGGAAAAACATCCGAGGTTTTAAAGGCACTGGCATGGAAACCTGCCTGGCACAAAAAGAAAGCCAGATTTAGATTTTAAAATGGGATTTAGAAATCCATTTAATGGTTTGAGCAGTTTTTTAGAGATGATTGTTTTAATATTTAGGATTTAGATCTATAATGGGAATTTAAATTAACTGTTAGATTATAATTTTAATTGTTGTATGGAAATAGATTTGTGACAATGAAATATATTTTGTTAGTAAATGAGGAGTTAATAGGATGAGAAACAGAATATATCTGTCAATAAAGTAAGAAGGTAAATTCCGGAATAATCTGTGTATTTTAGTTACGTTAATTATCTTATAATGAAATGAGGGAAATTAAGGTTATCCGAAGCTTAAACATTGGTTATAAAAGGCTAAATTGGAATATGCTAATTGGAATTAAATAAAACCTAAAAACAGGACTTGGATATGTATAATCAAAATGTTATTGATAAATGTATGGATTGATCGAGCTTTTGCTAGAAATCTATTAATATGAATATGATATAATATTTGTGGGAAATAGAGGGAACCTTTATTGATGTAACCCGAGATATACATGAATTATTTTGTTATTGGATTATTGATTACCCTATCACCATGCTGCTTCCTAAGTACTTGGATGTAAAAATTTGAAAAATTAATAAAACTTATTACAAAAAAAATTAAAAAATTAAAAAAAATAATGGTTGGTTGGTTGGTTACAAAGGCACTGCAACATGAATATCACAACTTTTAATGCCTATAATGGAAAGTAAATGTGAGGTTCTTTCAACTACTCAGCAGAATAAAAATATGGATATCTATTTTTAAGCTTTTTTCAGTAAATCCATAAAGACGTATGTAAATGATTGAGGACGTATATCTCTCACAAACCCATATTCAAGGGCATTTTTTAAAACTAAAATATTTAAAGTTTTGTGTTACTTCATCAATTATTCTTCCTGATTCTTTGATAAACATAATGCTACCAACATCAATCAGTCTATTTTTAGAAGCAAATATGAAAAAACATATTCAAAACTTAGCTTCCAAGGGTTCTAAAGAAAAGAAAGTTTCAAAAGCAATTTTCATATAATTGACAAGAAATCATAAACACATGATTTTTTTTTTTAAAGTGTCCTGTTTCCTTGGAGGCTCCGTGAAGCTTTTTACCCCTATAATTATAGAGCACTATGATTCTACAAGACAGTTTATAACTCATCCAAAATCAACCAGCACACACACAATAAAAAAAATATGAATCAAATTCCATAATATAATAGAATAAGATAAGCACTACTTTATTTCTTTCTCCAGCAATCAATAATAAAATGTCTGTGAAATAGCTTGTTTTACTAGCTTCTCAAGAGAGAGAGGGCACTATGAAGATCATTGGAGGAAGGCTATATCATAGTGTTCAAACACTGATTCTCCCCTATTGGAGAACTGTAGGGTAGGTAGATGGCATGAAGGAGACATTTCCTGAAGATATGTGAGGACCTAACTATGTAAGACTTCCTAGATGAAAACTAGCACACTTTGAATTATTCTTTGAAGCCTATTAGTGACCAATGTAGAGCCTGAAACACATAAATTCTCTCATCGGCCAAAATATTGGGTACTGTATTTTATGCCAACCACATCTTCCAGGTAGTCTTCAAAGATAATATATATATTACACCTTTAGAAGATATTTCACCTATCTATTCTAGAGGTAACATGGATGTGATACTACTGCTCTGGCCTCTTTCTCCACAAAGTGACTCCTGGCACACTAACCAAAGTTGGGCAAAGTCTTCAATACCTAGAGATTTCATCTATTTATCTAGTAGTAGATAAAGGGGAAAACTAATAGTTTATAGTGAAACATCAAAATTATAGCTAACCCTAATCATTTGTCGACAGAATAGGATGAAAATAAATAAGGATAGTACATCCCTTGGATCATATTAACCCTGCCAGTTTTTAGCCAAATATTTTCAGAGACTTGACTGCATTTTTAAAAAGATATTCCTTGTGATTCTTTTAGGGAAGAGGAAGCCAGGATAAGGGGGGGAAAATCTCAGTTAGTCTCCAAATTGTCCAGCCAACAACCCAAGTTAAAACAGGCTGCTAAAAAAAAAAGGTTAGACCACTTTAATGAATAGCAGAGAGGGCTGTATTTGAATGAGCTTGAAAACGCTTGTTCTGAATCACTTTCAAAGAGTGTATATAGCCCTACTAAATATGTGAGTGCTACTGTTAGTGGATGAGGTGTAAGTGTGCACAATAGGAAGTGTATTTAAAATTTTGTAGTCTATATTTCAGCTTCATGCATAACTTCAACATGGACATGTGTTAAAAGCAAAGAGATATAGGACAAAAATACATACTTGGCTAGAAAAGATGCTGGGGAAACATGTAGATTTTAAACCTGAACTTTTTTTATTAGGTATAATGCCAGAAAAGCTTGGCAAACAAAGTATATATTTGATTTTACATGTAATAACAGCAGCAAGACTTATATTCGCACAATATTGGAAAAACGAAGAAATACCACCAGAGGAAGAAATAATTAAAAAAATACTAGACTGTACGGAAATGGACAGACTCTGAGATTGAAAGAAAAAGAAGAAACAAAATATTTTCAAACTTGGGACTTATTTTAACAATGGTTGGACAAACGAACTAGGGATTAGGAATTTAATCTGTATTAGTAAATGATAAACTCAGACAACAACTTTGTTGAATAAGCACTGTTGAATTGTATTAAAAATCAATAAAAACTTATAAAAACAAATAAATATGTGAGTGGATGAGGTGTGTGTGTGTGCGCGCACAATAGGAAGTGTTTTTAAAGTTTTGTAGTCTATATTTCAGCTTCATGCATAACTTCAAAAATACATCAATCACTTCACGTTTAACTCTGATTCATCTCTTCCCCAGTATCATATATGGGATTTGGCCTTCAACTTCAAAAGCCTTTACAGTATATCTCATCCTATGAAGAGGGCAGGGAAGATTGAAAATAAAGGAATAAACTAATTCTAAAGTAAGACTCAATGGTTGGGGGGAAACAATCCAAGCTAAATGAATTGCAATTTATGAACTCCAAAACAGAAGCTTTTCAACCTTTAAAGACTTCATCTTAATCTGATAGCCATGATTACTTTATCAGATCAGGAGTGTTTTTCTAGTAGGTTGTTCTGTAACACATAAGATTATAACTTAAAAGTGACATGATAATTCACTGCAGCTGTGCTTTGGAAGCATGCTGATACCAACTATTTACAATGACATTAATCATTAATGCACCCACATTTCCCCAGCATAATTTCTGAAAACACAGTTTTTCTTTTGAAAAAATAAAATACCAAAATAAATCATATATTTGGTCTTTTAAATTTTCACAGAGAACTAAATAGCTTTTATAGATAAAATTTATTTCATTATTACCAAATGCCATGTTTATGTGATATATTGGTAATAAGAAACCATGCTCACAAATACAGCTTTACAAGAATTACATTTAAACCTTAATGCAAACAAAGGTCTTAGAATGATAAAATCTAAATTTAAGATGTCTGATATCAGGTTTAATTACTGCCAACCCATTTCCTCCTCTTTCTGTATAAACAGTTAGATCTAGAGAGGTAATACTTTTTAATGTACCTACAATAAAAACTAATAAATTCACATACCTCTGATATACAAGTATAGACAACTGGACTTACCTGTACAATATATTCTTAAATAATATTAAGGATCTATATTGGAAATTGCACTTAATGAATAACAATGAAACTTGAGCTGTCAGATGTTATGGCTTAACTCAATGATCACAGGGAAAGTGCAACTTTAAAAATCAAAATTTAAATAATAAAGCTTACCAAAACATTAATAATCAGTAACTGGAGGAAATGCACCTAATATTTAATCCTGATGTCAGTGAATATTCAGGATTCTGCCATCTTACCATTAAAATAAATGCTGCTTGGTTGATTTTTTTAAAAAAAATACTATTCTTTGTAATTTTTCTGAAAACAAAGTAGAGACCAATCAACTAACTGCTGCTATAAGAGCTTATAACAAATACAAACACTTTAAATAAGAGAAAGCTATCCTAATACTTTTGATTTCACTTACCTGATTTGGTTTATACCATTGAAAAGTTTCTTTACAAAGAATCACTACTAATAAATCACTACATAATGCAGCATTCAATCAGTTAAGATGCCCGCAATTCTGGACCACACACAATCAAAACATTAAAATATGGGGCACCTACACTATAGCAGTGGATGTAAGAAACGTAGTAGTCAAGTCCAGAGTCCACTGTAGCATTACGTTTCACAGAGTCCATCCTATGTCAGTGCCTAGAAGCTGTGTTCCCTTCACATTCCTTACACAAAGAAATCTGTGTTCTATTATTAAACTCTGTTCAGCTGAGCTTGATGTGAGCCCAGTATGAACATTGCAGGCCAATGAAGTAAAAGGACAATTACGTACAATCCTATTTGCATTTGATAACCATTGAAAATGTCTTTTGAATGTCATCATTATATGTTATTACTGTTATGGTGGCTAATTGAGGGTTACAGATACTTCACAAAAATAGCAAAGCTTTGTTAAATAGAATTGCACTTGATATTTTACAAACTGCAATGCCTTTATCTTTTATTTTACTCTGCAATTGACCAGGTATATTAATTTGTGCATACTTTCTATGGCACAATCTATTAATGGACACCTGTCATAAGCACTGGCCATTTATTGATGCACTGCTAAATGCTAATTTTGAAAATGCTATTATGAATGTTTATTACACCAGCTTGCTTTTTAAATAAGATAAGGAACAGAAACAGTTGAGTCAAAATTAATGAGGGTAGATAACATTGCAAGCCTAATTTATATTTCCTTGAAAATATTCTTCCCAACTCAAATATTGAACCACAATTTCCTTTTACCCAGGAAATGGCTTAATTAATTGGAATTGACAGGAACAACATGGTGGCTACCAGGTTAGGAAAACAAGCAAATCTATCATTAAATTAAAGCAAAAAATTGCCAAACTTCTTACCCACAGGAAAATTAATTTTGATGTGAAGTTGTGGCTGTTCTCACAAAATGGCTTCATGGCAGATACAGAACTCCCAATTAGGAAAACATGCTGGTGAGAGACCTTTTGTCTTTCCCTTAAACGGTGTTTCCTATCTCCAATTTATCATTGCCCTTTCCTAAACAATACTTCACATCCTGGACTTTGAAAAGTCAAGTGGAGTTACTTAGTAAGGCTTGAGATGTTGCTTGCAATTTTCATTTGGACACAGATTAATAGTTTTTGATTCAATGCACTTCCTGTGCGTTCTTTAGATTACAGGTTTTTGTAAATCAGTGGTTTGGAGGGAATCTCAAATAATATAATATATCAAATAATATATCAAAGATCCTATCAATGTTAGTCTTACATTAATTTCTTCTGTATTTCTTTTCCAGGCTTCTGTTGAAATTCAGTGATATTTTAAGACCAGTATCTTCAAAGATACCTTTTGTTTTTTCACACCATATACTGTTAGACATCATGAATATATTGAAGGAATTGTATTACATACAACAATCATTCAAGAATGCCTTCCTGTATTACTGGGAATTCCCCCAATTTCTCACAGCGATTTCTTGAGAAAATCTACTTCCTACTAGATTAAATCTCTTTCTCTGTAGATCTGAGTGTTTTTTTCTGCTGTGGCTGTATCTTTTGATGGTTCTGTGTTTTTTATACTAAACAGACAAAACCTAATATAATCTACAAAAAAGTATTAAAAAATAAAAAGTAGAAAGTGCAGAAAAAGAAAGAGAAAATTAAAAAATATAGCAAAGAAAAAGGATGACTTCTCCCTTCATCACAAGTTTAAACAATTTTAACTTATCACTTCTCTTAAAGTACAACAATCTCTTCATCCCATATTTCATCTCTTATCTATAAACATATCCTTAAAATCTTGTCACTCAGTTCTAATCAGGGTTACAAGAAATAATATCTATTTCAACTAAATAAGCCCATTTTGATTAAATAAATCCATTTTATATTCCTTTCTTTTACTTTTAGCAATCTTGTTCTTTAATCCCGTCAAATAATGTCCTAGAGCATGTTTTCATTTTTTTTTGGTAGCTTTTTACAAAACCCTTCAGATGTTTAACAGGCTTCTGTTGTAAATCCAATTTAAGTGAATTATCCAAGTTGTTCTTTCTGTTGCTATTTGTATAGCCCTGTTCATTATTATAACATCAGCCAGTTTCACTTGTATGTAGCATCTTTTTCCACATCATTCTTATAGCCTGTCATTTTTAAATCCATTTTCAGATCAGTCTCTTATTTAGTAACTTGTTCCTATTCTTCAGAACATAGTGTATAGTGTATTTATAATAGTGGACACTTTTAAGATTAACTTCTGAGTTCATTGTTCAAAAATACCCTTCATCACATCTTATGTTAAGGTATTTTGCTCCATTCTATGTTAATATGTTTAATGTAAATGTTCTTCTCCTTTAATTGTAATTTTCTAGTTCCTTCTAGCACCCTCTAGTTTTCAACATTCAAATTCCCATCTTATCATGTTTTTTTTAAAGAATTCAAAACAGCATTTTCCCTTGAGAACAATTGTTATAATTAATTTCAAAATCGTTTTTGAAAGCCATCTAGACCAGGGGTGTCAAACTGCCGGCCCACGGGCCAGATGCATCATAGCAAAACTGCACCCACCCCATTGCCGGCAATGGCAAAAAAGTCACGATACATCATGATACATCATGTGACGTTGCGAGTTTGACACACCTGATCTAAACCTTTAGTCCATTTATAAATTTCTAAAATCATATTCTAATTACTCTTTTGTTGTCTATTCCAAAAAGACATTTCCCTTGAGAACAATTCTTATAATTTCAAAATCTTCTTTGAAATCCACCTAGATCCTTAGTCCATTTATAAATTTCCAAAATCATATTCTAATTACTCTTTTGTTGTCTATTCCAAAAAGACATTTTAAAAAATATATTAAGCTTACCTTTAAAACCTGTTTCACTGATTAAAAGAAACTCACCAAGTGCATATTAAAGCTGGTCGATCAAAAGGTTCTTAATAGTTGAAAAGCAGTTAAAACGCAATTTCCAAAAGTGATTAAAAAATGAGACTCAGCAGAATTTGTATCCATAAGGCTACATTATGGTTATGAGCTTAATGGAAATCCCTTGACACACAGCTGTTTAGCTCATGACCTCACTGCGGAAATCTCAGTTCTTGCAGTTTACTCTCAAGAAACAGCTATCCAGAATGCAGGTCAATCTCATCATAAGGCTGTCTCCAGGCCTTCGGAGACATCTGCTTCATCATGAATCCTCCCTAGAAGTTTGGCTTTAAGGGATTTCTGCTGAACTGAATCCACTCAAGGGTTTCTAATTTTTATCAGTCTGACATTAAAGTTAATCTACATTCTCCTTCCACCTCAGAAATGGAAGTTAGCTGTTAGGTTTTAATGGATTTAAAAAAAAAAAAAATCATGAGTGTATGATGTCATTTGGATAGTTGTTATTTCTGATAAACCTTAATGGACTTTTGCTGATTAAGATGGAGTGAGGAAACTTTAAAGATTTTACTGTAGAGAATGGGGTCAGATATGGGTTTTTTTCCCCTTTAGAAGATGATCATACTTGCAGGGAAGATTTTTCTTTTTGTTTCTTTTTAACCCATCACTTTTCTCCTTTCCTTTTTCCTTTTTAATATATTTTTACTCTAGAGTATATTAACTTTATTTGTATAATATAATCTTCAATAAAATTACGACCAAAAAAGGAAAAAAATGGAAGTTAGTTGGTTTTCTGCATGGAGAACAGTGAAATATATGATCCATATATAAGTCATTCCGGCAGAAAATCACATTCACTCTTGAAAAGTATAAACAGGAGGGTCTTTCACAATATACAGGAATGCTTATAAAGCACATATGTTGGATTAAAAAGTAGCTGCAACTTTTTCCAGGCTCATGCCTGGAATGCTTTCCCACCCCTGCATGTATTTAGAACCACAATCCTAGAACAAGGTGTGGCTATTTTGATGAAGTCTTTGAAGACATTGACACATGTGTGAAACATGTTTTTGAAGAACATGCCCAGCCCTAATCAACAATGTAGTTCTGACCATCTAAATATGCCAAGACATGCTAATCCTACTGAGTGGCAGGAAATGTCCTCTTCTTTTTCCAAAGCAACTTGTGAGGGTTTTGTTTGTACAATGAAGTATTTATAATTGTAAATGTGCATATAAAGAACACAGTGCATGTGTGTGGGATATTCCCCAAAATCAATCCCCATAGGCCAATCAATATTTTTAGTCTTTTCAGAGCAAATGTTACTTACTTAAGAATGTTTGAAGAAATTTTAATGGATCAAGTTATAGGCCGAAAAACAATAGAGAAGGAACAGAGTAACTCCAAAGAGGCCTTTAAACAACATGTACAACCTAAAGAGAGGGAGGAACCATACCTACAACCCAACTATGAACTTATACTGGGAGAAATTGTGGAAACTATTGAACAAATCAATTTTACACAACCCCATATACAATTTATGGAGAAGCCTGATGATCAAAGAATAACTTTAATTGAGATGTCTGAATTGTCAAAAACAATAGAGACTGACACCCAGATACAAGTTATTGAAAATTGTGATAACGTGGACAATCAACTAGTAATTACAACATGGAATAAAACTGACTACACCATTCAAAGGTCACTAGAAGAAAGGGAAGAGAACCTTGACCAGTCTGAAGTGGAGAAATACCTCTTTTCAAATATTGAGGTTTGATGACGTAAAAGCCTTACTATGGAAACCGGTGTGGCACAGAAAGAAACCTAGAGTTAGATTTAAAAATGTGTTTTAAAATTTCATTCAATGGGTTAAAAAGGTTTTAGAGATTTTGACTGATTCAATAACTAATGGAGTACGTGAATTCTGTAAGAGGATATCCTTTGTAATAATATTTTGTTTTAGATATAATTATTTGGAGGGGTAAGCTTTACTTAATGGGTTAAAAAGACTTTCTATCGATATAGATTGATTGATAGAATATATATTTCAAATAGATAGAAATGTATCTTTTGGACTGATATTTTTATTTCAAATAAGATAATTATTTTGCAATAGAAGGAGAATAAGAGGGATTGGTGATAAGAGAAGAAATGGTATTAATAAATAAAACATAAGAATGTTATTGTGGGAATAATATATTCATTTTAGATATAATTACTATGTTAGGGAAAAGGGAAATGAGGGATACCCGAAGTGTTAATAATATGTTTATTTAAGGCTAATTGGAATATGCTAATTGTAAATTAGTAAAGCTTAAAAACAGGATTTGGACCTTTATAACTGAAATGTGATTGATGTTTGACTGAACTGCTTGAACTCTATTTAGAAATGTATTAATTTGAATATGTAATATTATATGAGGGAAATAGAGAGGGAACTTGTAATGAATTAAATTGAGCTATATACTTATGATTTTCCTTTTGGATGTTTGATGTACCCATCTCCACGTTGTTTCCTAAGCACCTTGATGTAACCTTCCCATCCTTATAAAAATCTAATAAAATATATTTAAAAAAAAAAGAATGTTTGAAGATCATGCATCAAAAAGTAAATTAGTATATTGGTGTGGTACCTTTCACAGCAGTATCTGTTGGGCAGAATGGGGCTTCAAGATTTAATGATGGTGGCCTAGACAAGAGATTTCCTGTGACTGGTATCTTCAGAGGCAAGGTAGTCTGCTTTGCAGATTACAAACAGTTGAGCAGGAACTGATAGGGAAGCTCATGTCATTATATTCAGGTGTCTTAATTGTGATTGGTCTTTAGCCAAGTTATTTCAAATTGGTGCAGGTTGGTGAGGTTGCTGATCTTTAGTTCCTGATCCTGATTGGTTGTTTTGGTGGTGGTGGTTTTCTAATTGATCTGACATGAGCAAAGTATTTCTATGAAGATGCTTTAAGAGGTTGGATTGAGTTCAGGTCTAAGCCTGCAAGCTTCAATAGCTGTGGGTTAGGAGATCTCCCAGAATCAGGGACTAACCATCTTTGGCTCTGAAAGGAGTAGTCCTTCTCCAGGAAAAGTTAGTATGCAATTTGGCATTTCTCTAAACTCTATAATTTCCTGCTCAATGAGCAGGTGGTAGCCATAGCCAGATGGGACTTTACACAACTTAATTTTGTACACAATTGTGTCCATGGGTAGACTGGAAGGATCACTAACTCATGCTTTGGTCATTTCTCATTTGGATTATTGCAATATGTGCTACATTGGCTGCCTTGAAGACCACTCAGAAGTTGCAGCTGGCTCAGAATGTAGTGGTGGTGGTAGTTATGGGGGTGCCTCAATTCATTCATCTAACCTCTCTATTCTGCTGCATTAGATATAAGGGTTGGAAAGGCACTTAAAAATTACTTAGTCTTATGTCCTACCCAATGCTGTAATCCATACTACAACAGTACCTTGAAAATTGATCATCCAGCATCTAAACAACACTAGCAAATGAGAATTTGCTGTCCATTGAAGCAATCTGTTCAACTATTCCATTCCTCCTATCATTAGGACATTTTTCCTGATGTCTATTGAAAAATCTAATTCTTTGTAATTGAAACACATTTCTTTTCTCATTTTTAGGAAAACTGAACAATTCTGCTATATTCTCTGCAGACAGTCCTTCAGATACTTGAATACAAGTATAATGTCTTTCCATATTCTTTTCTTCTGCAGGCTAAAGATTGCCAGTGCCTCCAACTTTTCCTCATATGTTTTTTCTTACAGGTTCCTTATCTCGGTTGTTCTCTGCTCCAATTTAGCAATGTACTTCCAAAAATGAGATCTCAAGAACTGTACATATGTTCTAGATATGAGCTGATCAACAGAGAATACAGTGAAAGAATGACTTCCCTTGATCCTGATACCATATCTTTGTTGAGGCAACTTTGAACTACATTTGTTTTTGTAGCTCATGTTCAACTTGTGATCCACCAAGAAACTTAAATTCTTTTTGCATGCACTGCTACCCAGTATGGTTCCCTAACCCTCCAAAATCCTATATACCTGGCTTTGATTCTTTCTACTTTTGTATTGTTGTACAAATTAATCTTGCCTATTGTTTCAGTTTGTCAAGGTCTGCCTGAATGTTGAAATTACCTAAAGGTGTTTGCTATATTCTCAACCTGCAAAGTTTATAATCATATTTTTCTAAACTTTCATCTTAATCATTCATACCTATGATGAGCAGCATAGAGTCTTGGTTAGAGTCCTGCAGTAAACTACTTGATATTTTCTCCCAATTTGATGTGGAGCCATTGATATCCATTCAGCGGGCATAATTGTTAAACCAATTTCTATCCATCAAATGGCAGCATAGTTCAGCTCACTTTTTGTCATCTTGTACACTAGAAGCTCCTAACAGACTTTGTCTCAATTTCCCATATATTAGACATTTAATATTACTTCTCCCATTTTGTCTGGACTTTCTATTTTCAGTAAGTTATCATAGATAACCAGGTTTCACCTATAACTATAAATATTTTCTTTCCTGCCTTAGATTTTTCACTCTTCCTGTTTCTTCTCCATATTCTGTGCTTTTGTAGAGACTGGAATTTTTAGACCGTAGAACTTGATCTATTCCTTGCTATATTTGTCCTCATATTCTACACACACACACCCCACCACGCTCAGATGATTTCCATTCCCCATCATGCTATTTTCCAAGTTTTCTTTTCCTTCTGCCGCAGAATTCAGAATTCTGGATCCATTTTGCAAGATGATTCCAAATGCATTCTTTTTCCGTTTTCTTGAAGTGTCTCCCATCACATCGCTTACCAGAATTATTTCATCTTGAGAACAATTATTATCATAGATTCTATTCTGAGAGATTTCTTGATGGTATTATTTCTCAGTGAGTTCTCCCTGTGCATTTCTAGCATGTAAAGATTTTATTATCTGCAAGGGAAAAAACTAAACATGGCACACTTCCCTTCATCTCCAGGTTCCACTCTTGCATCAAATCATAAAGCATCTTCCTAGCCTTTGCCTTTTATATTAAACAGTTTATATTAACAGTTTCTTCATCATAATCCAATAATTTTTGATACTGTGTTGTAATTTTACTGAACTGGACCAAAGAAATCCATTACTTTCTTTTAATGCTATCTCTAAAGATATTCAGTTAAATCTAATTGATCAGTAGAATCTAGAAATCAGGCAAGGTATTATCTTAACTTTGGTCTTCTTCTTATAACCAACTTTAGTTTGGAAAGGGAATCTGTGATTCAATTCATAATTACCCTTCCGGATTGAGCAACTGACTTTGATTCACATAAAGTAATTAATCTTCAAAAATTCTCTAAACTATCGATTAAAAATTATGTCACAAAGCTGAAGGATAGTTTGCAGCCTGATGACATTACAATAGTCAAAACAAAATCTGACACAGGTATAGGAGCAAAGAAGAAATGTATGATAGAAATCGTGAAGCACTTGCACTGATGATGTTACTTAGGTTGGATAATGAAACAACTGCAAGAAAACAAACAAGCTCAGAGAGCACCAAAAACCCCTCAGAAACAATGAAAGCAGCAAAGAAAAAAAAGTAAACCATTCAATTCAAACGCATTTCATACTACCTGAACCAACCACCCAGATAAATCAACTAGTTTTACAAATCATATTAAATGAAATTATTAAAGAAAAATTAGATTTTTGCTAGGCTTCTTTGTTTTCACTGAGCCATCATATATGTTAGTGATGTTATTGGTGCCACAGGAGAATGCAAAAAATGATGATTTTTTAAAAATATCAATGTTTCCTCCAGTATTAATTAGGATTAGAATCTTTTTTAAAATAATCTGTTTTACATTTTTAAGGTGATGCCTGATGCTTGCAATAAACTATTTTGACAAGGTTTCAGACAATATGCTGTGATCAAAGAGTATTCTGCAAGCTCCCGAACATAATACACCCCCAGCTGTGTATCATAAAGAAAAGCCAAGACAGTTTGAATAATCTTCCTCCAAGATTATTCTTAAATATTTGATTAGTAGCCAAGGCAATGAACAACACAGAACTGGAGGAAATATCATCAACTAATTTATATTCACCTTCAGAAAAAAACAAGTAATTATACATAAAGAATTGAAATATTTGTTCACTGTATGTCTTGCAATATTGATTTTTTTTTTAAATCACAGCTGGTGCCAACTTCTGGTACATATCAACAAATATGTTTCAGAAACATAAAGAATGTAAGCATACTTTATGTTTCAGAAACATAAAGTATGTAAGTATACAATCCAGCTAAAATATTATAGTGTCATAAAAGCAGTCTTTGTTTTAAATAAAAAAATCTGCAATAAAGGAACTACTAGGAAAAATAGCCAGTCATTGTAGCTAAAAAAGAAAAAAAAATAGCTAGCTAGAAAAGCCATTCCTCAGTTGGACTCAACTGATGCACACTCAATGCCCTTTGGACTCCATTATTAATTTAACTTTGTCTTTTAAACTGCCATCACCAGAGCAACTTTCAATTGTTGTGGTAATAAAACAAAGAAATTTCACTATCTATCAACAACTATTCGTTCTGAGACCCAATGTTCTATCTTGATTAGGATGCCATTTACAAATACCGGTTGTAAGGAAATGACAGCAGAAAAAGTATGTATCATTTTTCAGGGGTTTTTTTCCCCCAGCACCCAGAAGCAATTAGTTGGCCACTGAGTTATGGCTTGATCTAGGAGGGAGCTGTTCTTAAGCTCTACCTCCCGCCACCTGTTACTATAGCCAATAAAAGATTTAAAACTAAAAATGTGCAATTTTAACTTTCACAGTTTGGCAATCACCATAGAGTCAGGATGGAAAAAGATTTAATTACTATTTCACCCATCCAGATGGTCTTCAACTCAAGAGCAATTATGAAGGAAGCAATAAAGGTCCTATTTACATGAATATCCATTTCTAGAGCATTCATGTAAAAATAATTATATAATAAGCTAAGGATCCTACAGGTCCAATAAAATGTTTTCACATCCTAGCAATGCTGCTTCAGAAAACTCAGTCTTTATCATACTGGACTTCTTTAAATAGCTCCTAATTCAGCTAATAATTAAAAAAGATACTTCCCAGAACCAAATGATGAGATGTGAGCCCCAAAATGACTGAATATCCTTCAGAAAAGTATTCATCAAAGAAAAAGCAAGGAATAGTTGAATCATCAGATTTTCAGTTCTGAAGCATACATCCTGGTTGTGCTATTGGTATCACACCAATTGGATCATATAATTTAGACACATCCCCAGAGTGATACATTTAATAAAAGAAATAGATCTTGAAGTTAAATGGATACCTAAATATTTAACTTTTTTAGCTATTTGAAGGTTTGTCTTTTTAGTAAATTGAATTTTTTGTTTGTCTGTTAAATTCTTCGTTAATACTTTGGTCTTTTCCCTATTTATCTTCAACCCCGCCACTTCTCCAAATTTCTCTATTTTCCGCAAGAGTTTAACAGCTGTTTCTAATGGCTCCTCCAAAATAAAAACTAAATCATCTGCAAAAGCCTGTAGTTTGTATTTTTGGTCAACTATGAGAGACTATTAAAACAAATAAAAGTGGATTTGGAGAAATGGAAAAATCTTCAATTATCATTGCTAGGAAGGATAGCGACTGTTTAAGATGAACGTTTTACCTAAGCTAATTTTTCTTTTTCAAACGGTTCCTGTTAAGTTAAATCAAAAATTCTTCAATGAATTGAATGCTACAATAATGAGATTTATATGGCAAGGAAGTTGTGTATAATAAAAGTTCTGTATCTGCGAGTGTCTGTCATTGATAACCAAATGGAGGTTTATTTCCGAATTGCCCTCGTATATGGATAGGGTCAAGGTTTCAGTTTTTTAGATTTTTAGTTAAGAGTTTTAAGCTTTAATTAAAAAAACATATCTAAACCTATTTAGGGCTTCTACAATTCACAAGTGTTTCTTGCCTCAAAATAAAGGGAAAATACTATTAATCTTCATCAATAATAATCAGAAGAGAGATACAGGGAACACAAAAATAGAGTCACATTTAACTTGGAATTGTAGGTTCCCATGTCACAGAGTCACAGTTAATTGAAAATGTGGCCATCTTTAAACTCATATTATGTCAAACCCAATATTCTCTAGGTTACTAGATACTGGCCACTATAAGTCTCATTCACACTACCAATATCTAGTTGCCTGATGCACCTTACTGATCCAGTGGTTTCCAGCAGGCATTGGGGAGTTTCCCAGAAACTTGATGAACAGTTCTGCTGGGCATTTAGTCAAACTCTGGAATTTGTAGACAACAAAATTGACAGGATCACCCCTGAATGGCGTATCCCTAAATAATGAGGGGAGGGTTTCCTTGAATGAATATGATTCATTGTTTGTCAGTGACAAACAATGAATATGATTAAACACAGATGCAAGTTCCCCAGCGGTGCTAATATAAAAGTGTCAATACTTCTCCATCCTTATTATATTCACAAAATGCCACTTGACAGCCTTGTTTCACACAACTCCCTTTTGGGGAATTGTAGACCACTGCAACCTTTTTGTGATGAACTATGTGGGGAAAAAATCTCTATTTTTTCAGAGTTAGAGGCCAGCTGGGCAGAACTATTGGGATGACAGAAGTGAGATCTTCCAAAGTAATGGGATTTATTGTGAAATTAGTTCTACAGCCAGCTACTTGCTGAACAATGTGAACATGCTGTATGTTGTATGAGGCATACTAGCATTTGGTAGTGTTCCAATTCCGGATTTTGCCAGTGTGAGAAATTAAAGGAGCAGGAGCAGGAGCTCAGAAGCAACTTTTCTTGATTATAGAGAGATCTTGAGTGTGTGTAATTTGAAGAAGGAGGAAGCTGAGCTTTTTTGCTTGCCCGATTCTCTTAAAAAACTTCAACCATAAAAACTTGCCTCTCCCACCCCCCAATTCTGGATTTGATTTTGAGACCACAAAGTTGAAGAGTTGCATGTGGTCTGCAGTTTACATACCTATGGCACTCTAGATGTTTTGCCTCATCCTTCCATTTTTGGCTGCTGGCTGGACTGGTAGTTAATATCATGCTTCATCCCTGACCATGAACTAGAATCTGCCATCTTCTTTAAGGATAGCAGGCTATCTTATGAACTGCAGGGCAAACTTCCTAAC
Source organism: Azemiops feae (assembly GCA_023970755.1). Classification (NCBI taxonomy): domain Eukaryota; kingdom Metazoa; phylum Chordata; class Lepidosauria; order Squamata; family Viperidae; genus Azemiops; species Azemiops feae. The sequence continues at coordinate 683,884 of JALGBA010000263.1, read as the reverse complement.
ACAATCTGATATTTCATTATTGCCTCCCAGGATTTGCTTCCTGAGGAGGCTTCCTCATTCTGGCCAAGGGTAGGGCTTCTAGCAGAACTTGAAACAAAGCTTTATCTCCTTTGTCAAATAATGCTTCACAAGGAGTTGTTTTTATGTCCTTATCTTTCAACAAATGGGAATGGGATAAGTGCAGGCCAGCTTTTTCCACTGAATGATCATGCCCATAAACTTCACACATCGGTGGAGGGATGTATGTAAACAGAAAAACTCCTGCTCAGATTTATTAATGCTTCTATACAACCATATTCATCTGTTCTTAGAACATACAGGATTATGTGGATTTAATTAATGGGATGCTTTCTTACAACCTCTTATAGTGTAGCTATTATATTGCTGTTTAGGAAGGAGTGCAGATGAAAATAAGTATGATAATTCCATGTACATTCACAGTATTTGGAGGTGTCTGTTTTCCCTCAAGGAACATGTTCAAGCTTCTTTATTCCTATTGTCAATGTAGATTTCTGGTTCTTCTCAGATGTATGCAGAAGAGAGTTCATATAGAAAGGTCACACACCACTTAAATTCATGTGGAACCTGACTATCATACATGATGTTATGGAGATCGGCATCTTAATATCTGTATCTTAAAAACATAAAACCTACCTTCGTCCTATCTGCTGCAGCTTCTAGAAAATATTCTTCACTTACCTTTCAACACACAGAAAAATAAGATTACTCTTCTTAATGTTGAAGGGCCCCAGGCATCATTACAAAGAACAGTCCTTGTGGCCTTGCTGACTGCATCTACAGCCCTTTACCTGTAGTTATTAATAAACTTACAAGATGGTTAGTTAAAGTGTAGGAAAGAAAACAAAGTCACCTGTAATGCAACGGTGGTGTTCTTTGCAGGGTATTTTCCCACCAGTCCTTGTTCTTTCCGTTTCTTGAATTTCCTAAAGTAGTCCTGTATCAGAAAGGTGGCATAGAACTTCCCCACGGTTACCTCATCATCTAAATGAACAGACCAAAGAGATGTCTCCCACCTCAGCGCATTTCATTAAAAGTCAATATATATTCTTTATCCAAGTGAGTAAAAAATATGTTCAGTGCTCTGTGCATTAGGGTTCTGGCTTATAACAAGGCAACCTGAATCTAGCATAAAGCAATGTTTAACAGGCAAACTAGGCTAAGCAGTAGAAGCAGATAAGTGAACTGTCTTATGAAAGGAAAATAAATTATTTTATTAGAATTCAAAGAGAAAGCAGTTCTTTTAAGAGGCTGTTAGTTACATGGATCTGAAATACTTTCATCTGTTTGAATCAAATTACTACAATAAGAGCAGTCTGGGAAATTCTCAGGTTTATTTGGATTCAATCCTTTTAAAGGAGGGATGTGCAATTTTTTAGACAAGAGCTGCATGTTGGAGAGGGTAGAAATCTAAATTTAATTAAAGAGCTAAACTGACAATTTCTCATATACTTAATAATTTCCCCTCCATGTGAAAATAGAGTAATTTCACTATCAAAGTTTTATGGGGGTTGCATGTAGCCTGATATTATTGATAAAAGAAATTTATTTTTATAACAAATTCAAATATGTCCAGTTATTGTTATTCACCTAATTTTCTAAACTATTAAGGTGCTATGTATTTCTCTCAGTGAAAATACTCAGCAAATTATACTCATATAAAATAAAGTGACAGGTATCAAAAATCAGGCTTTTGGGCAAATGCTATCATCTTAAATTGATCTCCTTATACTGGAAGCTTTACCTGATGGGGTCTTTAAGAATATTTTACAATGGAATAAGTACGAAAGAATTTTGGCATATCCAATAACTGGATATGTTGAACAGCGTTATCATTAAAAGCACAGATATAACTCATGAGTGATCATTTCAGGAACAAGTTAACTCCTACACTTGACTCACAATGAGAGATTCCCATTGCTCTACTCTTATTTCTCACTAACAAGTTCTAGATCTCCTCTGGATGTCTTTCCACACTTTGGTGGTGATTCGAAGGCACAAAGGGGGTAGTTTTTCTGAAAACTGTTAGCAATTGTTTTGGATTATTGGTGTTATATTATTAACTTTTATTTCACTACCATATCTAATTCTGATTACAGAAAAGAGAGATTTTTTTAAAAAAATCATCCATTTTACTTTTTACATTATGGACAATTACAAAGAATTTCATTGCAAGGTGGTCTTAAATGCCTTCCTAAAATAATGTTATTATTCTGGTTAGATTAATAATACTACATATAAAGCAAGCCCATATTTGATAATGTATTTTATATTATGCTCCTTTAGAAGAGTTCTTAAACAAACAAAATTTAATATTTAACGTTGCTTGGTTGGGAGTCCAGTCTGTTTCATGCTGACTTTTAAATAGCCTTGTTGAGCCTGATCTTATCATATGACAAAATGTCTTTTGAAAAGCTCCTCATCAACCTCCATTTGTGATAATGCAAACTTAGAAGTCCTAGCAATTCAAAGTCAGGTAATTCTTTTCTTTAAATCATCATGGTTAGTTAACTATATTTGAAAATGATGATAGCACCTGGTGTAATCTGCCTTGGAAACCATTTTCTTAAAAAGATTCTCTGAATTAACTGTTCTTTTATACCACAGAATAATTGCACTGAATGTTCCTCTGTCCGTATAAACAGAATCCTTTAGAATTTAGTTCAATGGAAAATCATGCAATAGTGACATGCATTTTGACCCTACTGAAAAAGGAATTCATTATAAGAATTGGATTCTTTGATTAGGCCAACTGCCTGTATATTCTGCCCTGGTCAGTGATGCCTATATTAATCTAATATGTCAAAGGATGAAGTACAGATTTTAAGGACTACCTGTGAATAAAAGATGGTGCTAAAATTTGGATGTCATAAAAGTAATAAAACAAAAGAAATCTGCACACAGATCTGATATTGGTAGTAGTTAAGGAATCAGGTTAGAAAGCAGGAGACTGTGAATTTAAGTACCACCTCAGCCATGAAAGTCACTTTGGGCCAGTCACTCTACCATGTTTCCCTGAAAATAAGACTGGGTCTTATTATTATTTTTGCCTCCAAAAGAGGCACCAGGTCTTATTTTCGGGGGATGTCTTACTCACCTCCAGCACCAACAGCCCTGCCCGGCAGGTCCACTTCTTCAGGGCCGAAGGAGCAGCTTCATTCTGCAGCTGCATTCCGGCCTGCAATTTCCCAGTCAGGCCTTTCCGGAAGGCCTCTGCAGCCGAGTACCGAGCTATGGATTCAATCTATAGCTCAGTTCTCGGCTGCAGAGGCCTTGCAGAACCAAGCTTTGGATTGAATCCATAGCTCGGTTCTTGGCTGCACAGGCGTTCCGGAAAGGCCTCTGACTGTGAAATGCAGGCCTGGCTGCAGAAGACGCCTCAGAAGAAGTGGGCCAGCGAGGAGAGGCGTGGCTGCCAGGTAAGTGGGTGCGGGACACGCGGGAAAGCTCCACACTCCCACCCCCTGCCCTAGCTTGATTTTTAAGTGTGTGCCTCGCCCCAAAACTAGGGCTTATTTTGGGGGTAGGGCTTATATTAGACCCCCCCCCCAAATAAAGCTAAGGCTTATTTTCAGGATAGGCCTTACTTTTGGAGAAACACGGTATCTCAGCCCAACCCACCTGACAGGGTTGTTCTTGTGGGGAAAATAGAAAGAAGGCATGTTGGTTATGTTTGCTGCTTTGAATTATTTGTAAAAATAATGTAGGTGGGATACAAATAATAAAAATAATATTAAGATAATTATGAGCTTATGACAAAGCTCCTTCTTAAAAAATTCTCAAAATATTAATTTTAATAAGGAAATGCTCTTTAAACTGGATTTCAGAGGACTAAGAAATAAACTAAATGGGACAAAATATTTTATACGCTATAATAGATAAACATGCCGTAAGCTGGCCTATCAGAATATACATTTTTTTATGTATATGCAGGTTTGAAAGTGGGTATTCACAAATTCATATTTGCAAATTCACCCGCCTTTACTTGCAATTTCTTGCTTGTAGTAGAACAGCAGAATATGCAAAGGGGACAGATGTAGAACATATTTTACAAACCAAACATGGACCCTTTCTTAGTGGGTGTAGAAGAAACAGAGCTGATATCAACATGAAAAAATATTAAAAGGGAATGGATTTCAACAAAACAAGTAGGGAAGAAAAAAGTGAATATTAGATAGGTGTCTGTGTGCTTGGAAAAGAGTTAATAGGGGCATTAAAGGAAACCTTGGAATAAAACAGACCAATGGCTTCTAGTGGGTTTTTTCCCCATCATCATTCATTTTGAGTTACATTTTTGCAATGTAACGTGACATTTGATATTCAAATCACTTTTAGTCTCTTTCGAGGTATTAATAAATTAAGAAAATTAGTGGATTTAATGCTAATAGTATCTAAAACTATCTAATACTTTCTTGTGTTAGTATTTCTTACTATTTCTTACGCTTATTATTGAGAGATGGTGAAATGACTGTAACATTTAGTCTGTTTAGATCTTGTCTGAGAGAGGTAAAGCATATTGAAACTAATGAAATAATGTGATTTAACTTAACATAGATAAAAACTTTGGTCTGTCCAATATATGTCCTACATACATGTATTTTCATTCTAATCCATTGATCTGATCTGAAATATAAGCCAGTATAATTTACAAAGTTTTCTTCAAATTATTACATTGCTTAAATTGAAGCTATATAATCTTGAATTTATTTCAGGCTTGTGAGAATCTGAACGCTTGCTTTTCTATAGGTTTATTTTTATTTCATATTCCCGGATTATTATAACATCCTTTCCTTTTTCATGTTGCCTATACTCTGTAAAGATTTCTCTGTGCTTGTGAATTTAGTGTTGCACCAAAATTTGGCAGTCTTCTGTTTCCTGCATTTTAATGACAACTGTTGTGCCTTTGCTTTAGGCAGGTCCGGTCACTTATCTTGTCACAATACATTGATATCATCTTGTACACAGTGATGCAATTGTGCTGAACTCTCCAACTCCACTTTAAAGAAGGCCTGCATTATGTGTTAGGTCTGAATCACATACTCAGTAAAAGGCTCTTCCATGCTCAGTTTAGACAGCCATGGCTTGCTATTCTGAAGCATGTCTCTGTATTTCAATAAAAAGAGGGGAATGAAGCTGGCCAGAGGCAACACTGATTCCATGCCACCACCCTAAAACAGAATTGCTTCAGAATATTCTGAAAAGACTGATAGTTGAAAGGAATAGAGGCTGCAGAAAAAGCTTAAGCACATTGTTACAACAAAAGCAAACTCATCTAGGCCATGCAAGAAATCAGCTGTGCGGCTAGAAAAAAGCAGAAGGGGACATAGAAATGTCATTTTAAATGTGCAGTATCTGTTTTCTGGACAGTTGGCATTGCTTGGCATTGTCCCATCCCACCCTGAATCTGAGTTGTCAGTTGCCAGGGGCTTCTTCTGTGCTGGCTGAAAAGTAGGACAGCTAAACATGCTCTCTCTTTTTGTCTTTGTCTTTCTCTCTCTCTCTCTCCTGAAATACTAAGGAGGTCATCTTTGGAGAGAGGACAGAATTTAGTACTTTCAGGAGTAAGTCATTTTTCAAACCTAAACCAGAGTGATCTTGAAGGGTGCAATATTAGTAAAGAAGTACAATAAACTATAAAGATTTTAGAAGATGAACTCCAATAGCTGGGTCTCTTGGATGTCTGACAGCAGCCTGAGATGTTTTCTAACTATGCAAGAGATCCTGCACTTTTAAAATGAAAAAGCAAATCAGAACATCACCCGCAATCAACACTTTATCACTGTATTTATCAACAAGTATATAACCGTCCATATATCATTAATATATTTGCATTTAACTTAGATGCATAATTTCATTTAAATCAATCATAACTTTCCTAGTTACATAGTTCTAGCTAATATACTAACATTAGCAGATTGTTTACTCCATGTTTCTTAATAAAATTACTTACTCTTGATTAATTATTTTCTTAAATTTTGGATGCAATTTAACTTATATAAACATTTTAGGCTAAGAGTGTTGAAGGAAAATAAAAGAAAGAATGGCTCACAAATTTTAGACTAAGTTCCAAATTTAAATGCATTAGTAGAGATAATAAGAGCTTATTAGCACATCATTATTCTGAAGCCTATAAATTGAAATGTTTATCTATAAAGGAATGTTTAAATTCTTTATTCCAGAATGCTATGTTATGTGTTTTTCTGTAAAACTTTACTAGCTTATCACTTAGTTAATATTAGCATTCTGGTTGAATTGTTATAGTATTATTCTGTGTCTTGTATTTAAAGTGTAGAAGCTATGAGAAATCATATTACTAACCACCAGCAGGAGGAACAACTTGGTCCAGGAGTTTCATACTAGTTTTCTTCCAGATTTTCTTTATAACTGCCCTGAGTTCTTCATTTGCTTGCTGGATGGAGTCACTGAAGCAGTAGGCATGAGCTTAAATGGACTCCAGAAGATGGTAGAGGACAGGAAGGCCTGGAGGAACGTTGTCCATGGGGTCGCGATGGGTCGGACACGACTTCGCAACTAACAACAACAAACAGCAAAATGTCAATATCTTTGTACATGGTTTGGATCTCTACAGCTAAGCCAAAGTTAAATGAAGTTTCCAAAAGGTCAATAGCTTTAACACTAGCTTACTCTGCTTTTGCTTTGGGACAACATCACGTAGACAAATCTGATCTGCCTCAAGATTCAAGAGATATAGATTCAAAAGAAGGCCTATCACTTCCAGTATCTTTGTGATATTCTCCCACAGCAAGTCTGGCAGATTGGATTAATAGATTTTGAAGTGGTTCCTATCTGGCTTGGAGATTAGAGGAATGCTGTGGATATAATTTACTTGGACTTCAGTAAGGCATTTGATAAAGTAGATCACAAACTACTACTCGATAAGATAGAAAAATGTGGGTTAGACAGCATCACCATCAGATGGATTCGTAGCTGGCTGACCGGCCGTACTCAGCGTGTGGTCCTCAATGGAACTGCATCTACATGGAGGGAAGTGTGTAGTGGGGTGCCCCAGGGCTCTGTTCTGGGCCCAGTGCTCTTCAACATCTTCATCAATGATTTGGACGAGGGGATAGATGGGGAACATATCAAATTTGCGGATGACACCAAGCTGGCAAGAATAGCCAACACTCCAGAAGACAGGCTTAAGATACAGGCGGACCTGGACAGACTTGAACACTGGGCGCTATCTAACAAAATGAAATTCAATGGTGAAAAAAGTAAGGTTCTACATTTAGGCAAGAAAAACCAAATGTACAGGTATAGTATAGGGGGTACCTTGCTCAATAGTAGTAACTGTGAAAGGGATCTTGGAGTCCTAGTGGACAATCACTTAAATATGAGCCAGCAGTGTGCTGCAGCTGCCAAAAAAGCCAACACAGTGCTGGGCTGCATTAACAGAGGGATAGAATCAAGAAGTATTAATACCACTTTACAATGCCTTGGTAAGGCCACACTTGGAATACTGCATCCAGTTTTGGTCACCACGATGTAAAAAAGATGCTGAGACTCTAGAAAGAGTACAGAGAAGAGCAACAAAGATGATTAGGGGACTGGAGGCTAAAACATATAAGGAACGGTTGCTGGAATTGGGTATGTTTAGTTTAACGAAGAGAAGGAAGAGGGGGGACATGATAGCAGTGTTCCAATATCTCAGGTGCTGCCACAAAGAAGAGGGAGTCAAGCTATTCTCCAAAGCGCCTGAAGGCAGGACAAGAAGCAACGGATGGAAACTAATCAAGGAGAGAAGCAACCTAGAACTAAGGAGAAGCTTCCTGACAGTTAGAACAATTAACCAATGGAACAACTTGCCTCCAGAAGCGGTGAATGCTCCAACACTGGAAGTTTTTAAGAAGAGACTGGACAGCCATTTGTCCAAAATGGTGTAGGGTTTCCTGCCTGAGCAGGGAGTTGGACTCGATGATCTCCAAGGTCCCTTCCAACTTTATTATTATTATTATTATTATTATTATTATTATTATTATTATTATTATTATTATTATTATTATTATTATTATTATTATTATTATTATTATTATTATTATTATTATTATTATTATTATTATTATTATTATTATTATTATCATCATTATTATTATTATTATTATCATCATCATTATTATTATCATTATCATTATCATTGCTGCTGTTTTCGTGGCAAAGGAAGGTAATGACTAGGGAAAACAAGCACAGTGGCCCCCTGGATACATTTGAGAAGCTCACAAGCCTGATTTGGAGGATGATAGCTGGTTCCACAGATCCTTCAGCAAACAGCACAGAAGGAATATTGGCTAGGATCCAGAAGGAAATTGACAGACACTAACATTAGTACTGCCGACAGCCATTTCAAAGAACAAGTAGGATAAACAAGGAAGACTTTTCATGAAACGCCACCATTGTAAAACAAATTTATATCTTAAAAATATAGAGCAGTTCAAAAAGCCATCTGATGTACTGGCCATATGCAAAACTTTATCTCCTGATAGTAAATTCCCTGGATATACTGAAGCATCTGTCAAAAAGAAAACAATGGTTATGAATAATTGGTCCTCTAATCTGCAGATACCAAATTGAAGCAAATGTACAAAATAAAGAAGGTACTGATACCAATGAATTTCATATATGATGAAATATATTTTCTGATAGCATGTTACTTTGGCAACAATAACATGTTCCTTTCCATTATGTACAATTTTTTGAAGATCAGAGATTTTGAGAAATCAAGACCAGTCTATACCAAGTTCAAAGTGCAACTGATCTCCACCACCTATCCTATTTGTCAGTAAAAGAAACTATTGTCCCACAAAAAACAGATTTGGGGCTACAAACATAACTATAGTATTTTTACAGAGAACCATACATGCAACTGTTTACATTTAGAAAGTCTCCAGGGTGGCCACCAAATATATCAAAGATCAGTACTAATTATTTGATAAGGAGAAATAAAGAATGATTGAAATATTTATTGTAGACTCCTACCTTCAGTTTTGATCTTCAAAGCTGTTCTTACTAGGGCAAATAGAGTAGCATTAAACATAACTGTTCCATCACTGTTTAGGGGCATGTTCATGGCTACCAACCTCTGCAGATATTTAAAAAAATAAATAGATACAAAGGAGGTTTAGTATGTGTTTATCAGATGTTTAAGTGTATGCACAGGAAATTAATCTAAAAATGCATAGAAGGACATATCACAGTCAAGTGGTTATTATTACTCATAGATGTTATGAGCTGAGTACTACAGGGATATCTTACAAAATAGAGGAAATTCTGCCTGACACCAGAGTTCTGTAAGTAAGTCTGTTTTATAATTAACATGTGAAACAATTTATACCAAACATACTTTATACATTAATGGAAGAAGATTAATATTTGGGATGAGCATATTGTAATTACTATAAAGTTTCATTCCTTTTTATTTGATAACTTTATAGTTGTTTAGTTCTCTCATAAAATCAGTGGGAAATATTTATAGCTGCAGGAAGAATAAAAAGTAATTTCTGTGGATAATGATTCTAGATATCTTTGAAATTTCCATTATTCTGAAATGAGACTTGTTTTTTAAAAATAACTATAGCTATCTTATTTACCAAAGAAAACTGAATGACCCTTTCCATCATACTCTCCTCATGGGTAATTTAGAGGCATTTGCTAATCTCAATTAATAGTAGAATGCTAGTTTTATGCTCTGATTCAATTTCTTACTACTTAGTACAAATGTTAAGCTATGTCTAGGCATTACCATAACACTGCTGATCTGCTGAAGACAAGATGGTGTTTGTATATACAACTTCAGGGAGGCTCAGCCAATCTCATTGTATACATGTTATACTTTGATAATAAAGGTTCATTCATATTTTTCAGTATAAACTTGGAAACTTCCACACAACCAGAATCTATTGTGCTTTTCCTGCTTATATTCTACATTGGTAGGCAACCGTTTTTGATCAAAGAACCTCAATTAGCCTTTTAGTTCTAGTTGGGAGTTACATGAGTCACACGAGCCAGTGATCTCAAGAGCAAAATCCATGTCATGTATTTTTTTAAAACTAAGAACCATCAATCTTCTTGCTTTAATTACAGGAACCTTTTGATGTATATGGGACTTCTTTACCTCCTTTCATAACTGTGAATAGGCAATTTATAAAAATCTTGACTATTCCTGAATTCTCCAAAACTTCCTTTTGCTACCAACAAATACTGCTCCATATCAATGAACCAGAACAAAAGAAAGAAGTGGTATTATTTTTGTAATAATATATAATAGAGCCTAGAGAAAAAGCTAACAATTAACAAGGGAGAATTGAGTGCAATGAATATACAGGTATCTCTTCTCTAGAAACGTGAATTATGTAGATGTTTTTAAAGAATCAATGACCCCAGCTTACCTTGCAGGCTACTCTGTGAGGACATAACTTCCCAAAACCAAGGGGAGGCTGGATGCGTCGCAATAAAGTAACAACATCAAGGTGTTTTATTCTCCCTCTATAAAAAAAATTCAGGAAAAAAATTAAATAGCTCTAGCTGACTTACACTAGGCATTGTTTTGTTTTTTACCCTTTTTGATGGGGACATATTGTAGTCATGAGTGTAACTTACTTTGCTTCAGGATCATATTCTGACCATATTCTTTTAAATTCATCCAGATGATGTGGACCAAGGATAGACCAATCACGTGTCAGATAATCAAAGTTGTCCATGATGACAGCCACAAAAAGATTGATAATCTTAAAAACAATGGAAGATAATATTAGCTTATAGCTTAGGTAGCAATCAGAAAAAATACTTTGAAAGTTTTGTTTATTTATTTATTAAATTAAACTTGGGCTCTGAAATAAATACATCTTTTTTAAGACAAGTCCTTGCAATTTTCTTGGCAAGATTTTAAAAGTGGTTTGTCATTGTCTGCTTCCTAGGTCTGAGCAACTGGCCAAAGGTCACCCAGCTGGTTTGTGCCTATGGCAGGACTAGAACTGTTTTCTATCCTGAAGCCCTAACCACTACATCAAACTGGCTTTCCATATCTATCTTATACCTTAGACAGATATAAATGCTTGCTAAAAATGAGGTCTATAAACTTGCCTGTAAATTTAATTGTCTGCATTTATTTGGCTGTAAATGCCCTTGCTTCAGAGTAGAATAAATACAAGATTATGTTTTTTGCTCTTTTCGGCACAATGTTCCATGGGAAAGCCTTGTTCTTTATGTATACCTTCCATTCTTTAGATAGCAAGTGGAAGGGTTATTAGGGCAAAGGTTGGCAGATTTCTATAAGTGGAAGCTAACCTTAAAATGGCTTTGGTCTCATACTATTTATGTCTTTGAAGATTAGAGTTAATGTAAGATGTTCATAAATATACTAGAATGTCAGCTTCCAGTGAAATTGGCAACGTTATACCAACTCCGGTGATTTAAAATGTTAACTGTGGCAAACATTTTATAATAGAAACTGCAACAACAGTGAAAGAAAAAAGTAGACTATTAAAGAAAAGGAAATGCTACATTGAGCAAGCGTAATATTACTGAACACATTCATGTCAAGGCAAGAAATATGTTTCCATTAGTCAGAATGCGATTAGAAGAAAATATTTGGAGGAAAACAATAGAGATATGGACATAACATACATTGAACCTGATATTGTCTCCTTATGTTATTGCATATATTATTCATGTACAACACATGAATGTTTACATGAGTACTTATTGATACCAGCTATTATTTGATTATACTTTGACAATAAAATATAGGATTAAATAACAAAGTAATGCAACTTGTCATGGTTAGGTTACTCTCTAGTTTCTAGAGAGTTAATTGGCACTATAGATTTCTGTGGGGAGAAAATATCTGTTTTATCAAGTTCACTTTAGAAATCGAATTGGATTTTGCAGTTTCTAAAAGCACCTAGGGAATTTTTCAAAGCCCTGGCAGGCAGTTCTGTCAAGTGCCTGGTAAACCTCTAGAAAAGAGAAAGATGGTGATACTTGACAAGATTGCTCCTGAGCAGGCTCCGTCTAGTTGCTGACTCATGGCAACTTCTTGGTTTACTGAGGACTTCCAAGAGATGAAGCAAAGGCATGCCAAGAGTAACGCTGCTATGAGAGGAAGAATGAATGTGACCCAACATGGGAAAGAGCTCAGGTATGAGCTTAACAATAGCAACAAGAGTGGCAAAGTCATATGACTTTTCTGTTTTTATTGTATCCATGACTGGATGTCTAGCAGCATTAGAGTGACCTGGTCACTCTAAGAGAAAATTTAGCTGTTGCAGTAAATTTTGAGGATAAAATCACACATTTGTTTGGGGTTGGACACCAGCTGGGCAAATCCAGATGAGATCACAAGAGATATCCTTTTATAATCTGGAATTCATTTAAGCCTGTGGATGAGGATGTACACAAGGTCCTCTGTGCTATTAGATCCACTCTTTATAGATTAAATCCTTAGTCTACCTTGTTGGTAAAAGCTGCCAGGGCAGAAAGTTGAGAGTGAGTGGTGACCAATGTATCCATGAGTGAAGAGGTGGTACCACCATCTTTCCTCTAGAAACCACCTCTTGACATGGCCATTTTAGATAATAATTGATCTCTTTTTAGCAGAAGATGATTGAATTGTAGTTAAGGGACCCTGGGATGAAACGGATTATCTAAATCCTTTCCGGTCAGGATTCAGGCCTGGCTGTAGGATCAAAACTGTATTAATAACTCACGTTCATGTTTTTGACAAGAGAGAGAGAGACTATCCTTCTGAAACTGTTAATGGTTCTTGATATCATGGACTAAGATGTCCTGGACTGACTACAAAGAAAAGGGAGGAAGGCACCGTTCTTCAGTGGTTCTTCCATTTCTAAGTAGTAATCTCCAGTCAATAGGAGGAGCTCAAGTGCTTCATTATGGACAGCTATAAGACTTGATCTCCCCACTACCATGCAAAGCCACTGTGGATAGATCATCTGCTGGCATGAGGTGAGGTTTCAGTATGCTGAATTGGATGTCCAATCCAATTATATTTCCACCATGAGTCATGTAAGTGATGTGGTGGAAGTCCTACTCAGTGTCTGGAGGCTATCTGAGTCTAGAAATGGGATTTCACTAAAACCTATTAAAATAGAATTGGATTGTGTTCTGTTTCAGCTGAAAAGACATCGAGGCGAGGCAGGAGTAACAAACACAAGTCTTTATTGAGATCACGAACAGAACAGAAGACAAAATGGCGCCAGGGCCTTTTATAGCCCCTTGCAAGGGACAGAATCAACCAATCAATGCAAGGCTAGTTTCCCGCCTTGCGCATGCGCACAAGGCTGGAGACAGCCTGTCTGGTCCCGGGCAACCACGTGGATTGCCCGGGCCTTCTGCAGCCTCCTGAGCCTGCTGAGTCATTCAGCAGTCCCAGGACATAACACTCCTCCCCCGTTGGATAAAACAATAAGTGAATACTTATAGTTTTAAAGCAACCTACATATACATATTTTTTTTGTTCAATTATCATGTTATTAATTCTAACACAATTATGCCTTATACCTCATATTGTTTCAGGTTATCAATAGAACACTCTTCTATGAGTGTCCAGAGTTCTAGAGAACTAGTAAGCCTCCCTAATACTTGACAGGAACCTCACATAGTCCTTTAGATGCTTGGGTGGACCTTTGGCCTTCTCTGACCTTCTTGGAGCCAGCGTTGGTGCCTGGCGTGCCACCTCGCCTGTTGGGCTAGGCAAGCCAGGACTTTGATGCCCCCAAGACCCAGGCAATCCTCTAGACTGCTGACTGGCTGGATCCACTAAACCCAAACCAGAGTTCCTTGGTGGGGTGGAATTCCCCAAGTCCAGTGGTAGGGTGGAATTCCCCAAATCCACAATGGACCCCTCTTGGGAACACTGCCCTTCGAGCCCAAGACCAGCAGCTGGAGTGGCCTGAGGAACTATTGACTGCCATGTCCCAACGACCCGGTGCCTGTACCAGAGTCAGGAGCCGCCTCCATGGCAAACCCCCCTTCAGGAACATGTGCAGGAACATTTGAAGGTCCACCTTGGCGGAGAGACTGTGGTCCACAATCGTAATTGTGGTCCTCCTCCCCCCCCCCAGAGCAGAGCCAGGGGTGGAAAAGTGGCTGGACAACCTCCAGCGCAGTTGGTCAATGTGATGTCTGATCACACGACCATCATCCAAGGCCACTTCGTATGACACTGGCCCAGAGACCTTGCATACCACTGCTGTCACCTAGAGATGTCCAGGTCCATAGTTCCTTGGCCAGACCAGATCGCCCACCTGTAGGCTCCTAGGTGCCCGCGGTTGTGACACCTGTGAAGCCACCCGGTCAGGGTGCAACCTGTCCAGCTTAGTGATGAGTCTGCGACCCCAGCGTACTTCAGCTGGGCTTTTCCCAGTGGCAGTGCAAGGTGTAGTGCGGTGACAAAGAAGAAAGTCAGCTAACCTGTGATGCCAGTTTCCATGAGTGATTCTCTTTAAAGCATCTTTGGTAGTACGCACCATACGCTCAGCTTGACCGTTGGAAGCTTGATGAAATGGTGCAGATGTGGCATGCTGGATCATGTTGGCTTGAAGGAAACCCTGAAACTCAGAAGATGTGAATTGGGGTCCGTTGTTTGAGACAAGGACATCAGGAAGACCATGTGAGGCGAAGGTGCCTCTCAGCACCTGGATGGTCCTGGCAGTAGTAGTGGAGGAAACAGGAACAACCTCTAGCCACTTGGAATGGCTGTCCACAAGGAGAAGGAAGAATTGTCCCTGAAAGGGCCCAGCGTAGTCGATGTGTACCCTCGGCCATGGTGTATGTGTCTCCTCCCACCTATGTACAGGGGCCTGGGGCATTTCTGGCCTTGACTGTTGGCAGACTTGGCACCCATGCACCTGGGCCTCGATCTCTTTATCGAGCCCAGGCCACCAGAGGTGGCTACGTGCTAGCGCCTTCATCCGGACTATTCCCGGATGTTCCTCATGCAGAGAGAGCAAGACTCTAGTCCTCAATGAGGCCGGGATGACTACCCGGCTACCCCACAGGAGACACCCCTTGAAAGTAGAAAGCTCGTGCTTCCTTTGCCAGAACCCTTGGAATTCTGCACCCGGGCACATGTCAGGCCATCCTGACAACACCCATGTCAGCACGCGTGTAAGAGTGTGATCAGTGGCAGTTTCTGCAGCCACGTCCCTAGCATTGAGGGGAGATTCAGGCAATTCCTGAATGGAAAGAATGTGAAGAGCAGGAGCAGGATCTGCCTCTATCTGCTGTAGAGGTAATCTGCTGAGACCATCTGCATGGCCCATTTCTTTACCTGGTTTGTGAACCAGGGTGTAGTCATATCCTGACAAGAAAATTGACCATCTCAGCATTCTAGGAGATATAATGTGTGGGGTTTGTTTTGTTGTTGTAAACAAACCCAGCAAAGGTTTATGGTCTGTGTAAACCGTGAAATGGTGGCCATACAAGAAATCATGGAATTTCTTTATTCCAGCCACTATTGCCAAAGCTTCTCTATCAATCTGTGCATAATTACGCTCTGCAGATGAGAGAGTCCTAGAGTAGTAGGCCACAGGGACTTGTGTCCCATCAGCCTTGAGATGGCTCAGCACAGCCCCAACCCCATAAGGGGATGCATCACAGGCTATGCACACAGGCAATTGCTCATTAAAATGGGCTAATACCGCAGTTGAAGAGAGCAAGTCCTTGACCTCTGTGAAACTCCTTTCATGGACCTCCATCCATTTCCATGGAGCCTGTTTGTCCAAGAGCCGGTGTAACGGCTCAGCCACTGCAGCCTTGTGGGGAAGGAATGAATGGTAAAAAATTAACAGCCCCAGGAAGGCTTGAAGCTCACTCTTCGACTGGGGGCTTGGGGCCTGCTGAATTGCTTGAAGCTTGGATTCCGAAGGATGGATGCCTTCAGCATCGATACAGAATCCCAAGAACTCAGTGGAGGTGACTCCAATTTTACACTTGTTTTGCTTCAGCTTCAGCCCTGCTTGGCGGAAACGCAGCAAAACAGCTCTCAGCCTTTCAGCTAAGTTCACAGATGACTCCCCAGCAATGAGGACATCATCAAAATAGGGACAGACCCCCGGAATACCACAGAGTGTTCGCTCCATCACACTTTGGAATATGCCAGGGGCTACATTAACCCCAAACTGCAGCCTTTTTACCTTAAAGGCTCCCCAGTGCGTCACAATTGTTTGGGCCTCAGCCGTTGCCTCATCAACAGGTAACTGTTGATAGGCCTGAGCCAAATCCAGCTTTGCAAAGATCCGCCCCCCCTTGAGGGAGGCCAAAATGTGGCTCACCACTGGCACCAGATAGGCATGCTGCTGCAATGCTCTATTAAGTGTACATTTATAGTCCGCACAAATCTGGACCTCTCCATTGGCTTTCAGTGGCGTGACTATAGGGGTTTCCCATGGACTAGAGTCCACAGGCTCTAAAATGCCTTGCTGGATCAGCTTGTCCAGCTCTGCATCTATTTTGCTTTTCAAGGCAA
Organism: Azemiops feae; assembly: GCA_023970755.1. Classification (NCBI taxonomy): domain Eukaryota; kingdom Metazoa; phylum Chordata; class Lepidosauria; order Squamata; family Viperidae; genus Azemiops; species Azemiops feae. Next base: position 667,365 of record JALGBA010000263.1, on the reverse strand, counting down.
AAGGTACCCTTCTGGGCTTGATTCTAATGGGTGTGATGGCTGGGTCCAAACGTAAGGCAATGGGAGGTCCCTTGTATGAACCAAGCTCTGCACTGAACACATCTGCAAACTCCTTGCAAACATCTGCAAGGCCTGACGTTTGCAGATTGTGCAGCCCAGTCACTTGGATCCCAAGGGCCTCGAACCAATCGAGTCCTATAAGACTCGTGCGATCACCCCCAACTACCACCATGTCTAGCAGTCCTTGGAAACTCTTACGCTGCACTCTGACTGTGGCCTCCCCCTTCACGCTGACCCTTGAATTTTGAAAGTCCGTGAGGATTAAATTTGAAGGCCTGAGTTTGACTCGAAGGCCACTTCTGTGGCAAACCTTATTAAAGGTGTCTAAGGAGATGATTGATAGAGCGGACCTGGTGTCCAGCTCCATCGACAAGGGAACCCCTTGCAACTTCACGTCAAGGCAAAGTTTCTTTTTTAGAGGCCTGTGAACCCGTTTTGAAAATGCCCCTACGGGACACACAGAAGCCCACCCTATTTTGGCTGGGGACCTTGGTACCTTTCAGAGGCAATTCTACTGTAGACCGTTCCTTCTGGTGACCCAAACAGACGGATGCAATGTGGCCTTGCCTGCCACATACCCGGCAGGTTGCGGAGCGAAACCGGCAATCAGCTCGCTTGTGGCTCCTCCACAGCCGAAACACCAAAGGGATGCTGCCGCTCTTTTTCTGTGCCCTTGAGGCTTCTTCACTTCGGCCTGTTGAAGCCTGTCCACCTCTTCCTCCGGATCCGATTCGGATGCCTCTCGAGCAACATCTTGATGGATTGAGACCGCCGCTGGGGGGTTCTGGGCGAGCCGCAGGGCCTTCACAGCGCCGCCTGCTGCTTCTTCAGCTGCAATGTCTCTCAGAGCATCTTGGAACAATACATTTTCCTTTGCAAAAAGTTTCTGTTGTAGCTCACAACTTCGCAGTCCGCAAACCAACCGATCCCGGAGTCTCTCTTCCAGATTCGTGAAAGCACACTGCCTAGCTGCTTGTCTTAAAGCAGCAACAAAGTCCACGGCAGACTCACCAGGCCTTTGATCTCTCTGCTCAAATGCATGCCTCCAAGCAATTACTGATAGCTTGGGTTCGAAATGCCCACGCAGCATCCTCTTCAAATCGGTGTATGCAATTGATTCCAATGGTGCTGGAGCTACAAGATTTTCTGCAATGTCAAAAGTCTCTTGCCCACAGACACACAGCAATGTAGCAGCTTTGAGGCCGTCTTCCTGGATCTTATTAACTTTAAAGTAATTCTCCACCCGAGCCACGTAAGAACTCCAGCGCTCAGGGTGAGACGTGTCAAAATCTGACAAACGGCCCAGCTTTGACATCTTTACAGCCTGTAACCTCTTCAATGCCTCTCGCTGCAAGGAATGAGAAGGGGTCCCTTGAAGCCGAGCTCACCTCCAGCGTCTTCGTACTGGCAGGCAATCGCTTCCCCCAGACGCCGAACTTCTCAGCGCTTCAAGCCTCCTTTGGTAAGTCAGCCTAGCTTCTCCTGTTTCTTCTTGCAGTGTATCCCACCTTCGTCGCCAATGTTCCGTTTCAGCCGAAAAGACATTGAGGCGAGGCAGGAGTAACAAACACAAGTCTTTATTGAGATCACGAACAGAAGACAAAATGGCGCCAGGGCCTTTTATAGCCCCTTGCAAGGGACAGCATCAACCAATCAATGCAAGGCTAGTCTCCTGCCTTGCGCATGCGCACAAGGCTGGAGACAGCCTGTCTGGTCCCGGGCAACCACGTGGATTGCCCGGGCCTTCTGCAGCCTCCTGAGCCTGCTGAGTCATTCAGCAGTCCCAGGACATAACAGATTGAGTCCAGAAACAGTACATATTTGATTCTGGATAAGATACTGCTTCTGCAAATGGATGTGGCCCATAACTTGGGAGTCCTCTTGAACTCATGATTCTTGATTGAATAGTACAGGGGACTTCAAACTTGGCCTTTTTATGACTTGTGGACTTCAACTCCCAGAATTCCTCAGCCAGGCACGCTGGCTGAGGAATTCTGGGAGTTGAAGTCCACAAGTCATAAAAGGGCCAAGTTTGAAGACTCCTGAAATAGTAAGTAGAGACTGTAGACACAAAATGCCTTTGTACAACCATCATTATATTGATTGCTTTGCTTCAGTTGTGATCCTTTCTGGATCAACTCCCAGAATTCCCCAGCTAGCTGTGGGATTCTGGGAAGTGAAGTCCATCCTTCTTCAAGCGACCAAAGTTGAGAAACACTGGAAGCTAGACGCAAAATTAAAATGTTGACAAGAGGCTTTCTTCTTAGTCACTCATACCCTTAGTGTCTTGAAGATGGATTGCTGCAGTGTTCTATATGGGACTGTCCCAAAGACTATCCAGACATTTAAACTGTGCAACATACACCAGCTTGAGTAGTTATGTACGCAAAGAGCTTTGCTCGTGTAACCTAGCTTCTAGTATAGGAGCTTCACTGACTGGCAGTTAGCTTCCATGTACAATTCAAAGTCTGGTTGTTATCCTTACCCCTTGTTTAGCTCAGGGCCTGGATACATTTATATTGCTTTCTCCAAATTGAGTCTGCTAGCTAGTCCACTAAGATCAAAAATAGAGGGCTTGCTGATAGACCCACCAGTGAGGGAATGTCCTCTTCAGGGATTCTTTTCATTGATCGCCCCCTCCTTTGGGGCACACATCTTACCCCCAAATATTTATAACACCCTCTCCTTACTATATTTTTGGAAAGCCATAAAATCCATTCCCTTCAGAAAGCCTTTTGCGGAAAAATAAGAGCATGTTATCTTGAATAGGATACATTGTACTGATAGATAATAATTAGATTAACTTAATTTTGGTGTTCATCTGATATTAATACTGCAAGCATTCAAAGTCTTTGAAAGTGGAGCACCACATACTGTAAGTAACAGCAATAAGGAAAGGAAACTATAAACTAAACTAAACTAAACTAAACTAAACTAAACAACTAAACTAATGCTTTGTGAATTAATAGAATTAATCTTCAGTACATTTGTCTGCTCAAATTTTAGCCATTCAAAAATTTACTTTCTAGACTCACCAAAAAAGCACATAACATATAGAAACTGATGAAATAAATAATAGCAAAAGTGCTTCCACATGTATATTCTTCTCCAGGATTCTGATCAGAATCTGGGTCACAACTTTTTCCTGGCATGCAAGCTAGCATGATGTCTTGCCAAGCTTCTCCTGTGGCACACCTTTAATATGGAATAAAGGAAGATAAAATAAGGCAAATAATATTGTTTCTTCTAGCATAACATTATTATTGTTGTTGCCTAATAATGTGAGTGAGGGCACGGTAAAGAGATATCATGCTATGTTGTTTATTTAAAAAAATATATTAAACTTTTATGTACTGTTACCATTAAAATCTTGAAAGCATAAATACATTGATTTTATCAGTATTAACGTACTATGCTGGGTTTTTTTAGTAGTTATTCTCAATGGTTGCCTGATGATATAGTGTAATATGAGTCCTGTATGTTTTTGTATTCTTGGGCTGCTTGCTCGTGTAACTTCTGAAGCCCTCATAAATTTAGGGATTAAATAAATAAGCTGCCCAGAAATTCAAAAACATACAGAACTCCTATTTCACTGTATTATTAGGCAACCATTGAAAATGGCACAATCAATGCAGGAGGTATCCTAGTTCTCCTTGCCTCTTATACTTCAGGTAGTCAGGGTAGAGTCAGGCCAGGTCTCTTCCTAATGCTTTCCTTGTTTCACAAGCTTAAAGCATGTTTGCAGGATCCAATCTGGGTCGGTCACCGGGACCTCAGAAGTTTTGTCTTCTGAGCTTTCGGACCCCTGCTGGAGCCCATCTTCAGGGCTCCGGCACGAGTCCAAAAGCTCGGAAGACGAAACCTCTGAGGTCCCGATGACCGATCCAGATTGGATCCTGCAACATTATCCTGGGACATGTATATTCGCCTTCATTCGTTAAAGCATGTTTTTGCACATGTTGTAGCTACCTCTGAACAGTTTGTCCAAGATCATCTCTGTTGTTCCCCCCTAAATTTGACAGGGCAGGTGTGCACCATCCCTTCTATTAAATAATACCATCTTGTTAGACCAAGGACCAACTGCACCCTTCTGTTATGGCACCTACCTATGAAGCAGTCTCCCCCATGCGTCCTGCTCAGTTCCCACCCTCCCAGCCTTTCAGAAGACTGGGAAGACTTGATTTCCCCCCCCCAGATGTTGAAGAAAAAATATAACTTTCCAGGCAGCCCAACGTGATCGCCATTGTCCGATAACGGATATGGCACAAGAAGAAGAAGAAGAAGGCAGCCCATGTAAGTGTGGTTTGTGTTGTTGAGTCTGATACTGTATATAGCACTTTACTATTGTGTTATGAATGTTTTATTTCTGTTTTTTACTTGATATATGGAGGTTTTATTCTATTGCTTTTGTTGATTGTTGTCAGCTACCCAGAATTCATGCACAAGACAGATAACCATATTATTTAAAAAAAAATAGACAAAACCAATTTTAAGAAAGTATTAGCTACAGTCTTCCTTTGTATAGGCATCTGGGACAAACCGTGTTGATGAAGCAAATTATGAAACATGCACCCTGGCCTTTAGTATTTGCATCCCAAAACTGAGTGCATATAATGTAAGTCACATGGTTTTGTTATATAGTCAAAATATAGGTTTCATCATTTGCTTTCCTATGCCATTCACAGTCACACACACCCCCACAACCTATGGGCCGTGATACCTGTGTAGACAAACTCTGACCAAATTTTCTTAGTCTAAATTTAGTCTGCTGGTTAACTAGCTTGTACTATATATTGTCTAATTGCAATGGTGCTACCTCTGCACTTTCTGGTTCCTGGATGGGGCTTTCCTCCCTGCTTTTCCTATCAATGTCCCAGCTTTTAGTTTGTTGATCTTGTTCCTTGCAACCCCATTGGACAGGACAGGGATACAGAAGCTACTGAATGTATAATTTCAACACAGAGTTATCTAACTACACCATCATGTTATTTGGGGCAGTAAGGGATGATATGTGGACAGCACATGATTAGGCTACCTAAATTGCCTTTTAGCTCTCATATGTAATTTCTACTCATATTCAATTACACATTTCCACATTTATCTTTGGCAATCAACATTTTAATTGGAAGTCATTGCAGGGTATTTCCTGCAGTCCTTTCTCTTTTTCTGTTAGCTACTGATGACTACATAAAATATGAAGTGGCTCATGAAGTGGCTTTTTTTTTGCTTTCTGAAAAGTATCAAACAGGACAACTGTTTCAAGCTGTTTATAATGTGGTAGAAGTTAAAGTGAATATTTTCATTTCTTTTTAAGCAAAGTATTGAAGGTCTGAAAATCGTATCTCATTAAAAAATCTCCAAATGATAAAGAACAAACAAGAATCTGGCATTTCTTACATTCTAGCTTCTTCATTATCACTTTGAATTTATTAGCAGATTAAATATATGTGGAATACTCAAAATTCCAGCAAAAGTATGTGCTATCTTAGATTAAGGTACATTAAATATTTTACTTGTTTATGACCTATGTATTATCTGCACTGTTGAAGGAACAGAAGATTAATTTCTTATAAAAATATTTAATAAAGAAAAAATAAAGAGTTTTATCACAACCTACCACAAAACCATTCCACACATTTTTGAACTCTATTTTTTTTTTCTTCCTAGAGTTTTCCCGCAAGTTCAGGGTACACTTTTTTCAGGTCAATCAAAGGTTGATCCATTTGGCTGCAACAGGAATTGACCAACTGATGTATTGCCCTAGCCTGATGTTATGGGCTGAGAGAGAAAGTGACTGGCCCAAAATCACCTAGCCGGCTTTCATGCCTAAGGTGTGACTAGAACACACAGTGTCCTGGTTCCTAACCTAGTGTCTTAACCACTAGACCAAACTGGATCCTTATGAACTCTATGCCAGTAATAACAAACAAATGCTACCGGAAAAGAAGAAGCACCGCCTGGGGGAAGGTTTGAAAGTTGTTGTTCCTGTTAATTTGACTGCCATCTTTCAGAGCAACTTTGCCAAATACCTGAAAGAGAAGTAACAGCTTACCCATGGTAACCTTTTGCACTTTTGATAAGCCCAACAGTTGGTTTTCTGCAGTATTGAGTCAGATGCTTGTAATATGAAACCTTTCCTATTTTTGAATAATAATAATAATAATAATAATAATAATAATAATAATAATAATAATAATAATAATAATAATAATAATAATAATAATAATAATAATAATAATAATAATAATAATAATAATAATAATAATAATAATAATTCACTGACACATTGATCCTTAACCATAATTGTCAGGTTTTACAAGACAGGTTGGTAGTAAACCTCAACTCTCCAGTTTTTAATCCCTTATTCTGGATTATTTTACCTAATAAGACTTCTAGATATGAATTAATTGAATGAAACTCTATTACTGACAAAAATGAAGCTATATACACATAGATTTCCCTCTATGATATAAAAAAGTCAACGTCTTTATATAGGTCTATGTTCCAGTTAAAACTGTAGACTTTCCCCCCCATCTTTCTTAGTTAACTGATGCTTGGATAGCTTAAACACATTTATTTAATTCTCTAACATCCAAAACATTGTTTGTCCCCTTGCCATATTTGCCATATCATCTCCATCTCTATTGTCTTCTCCCCTTCTGTGTCACTCATTTCTTCCTTCTGGTTGTGGGTGGCGGGTGGGTCTTTGCCTGTATTTCAGTTTAAACTGTAGATGAGGCAGCCAGGGAACAGCTTAAGGTGTTATACTCTGAATGTGGTTTCTTCTCTAATATTGCTCCTCAAGATGCTGAGTTTGAGCTCTATAGGGCTGGCTTTGTTTCTTTCATCTTTCTGTCAACCAATTGGCTTATTAGCAAGCAGCCAAAACATTAAATTTTAATTGTTTGCTGCTACCTGGTAAATGAATAGTTGAGCCCTTAACTGTAAAGTTTTTGAAAATTAATTATTCAGTTGATGAGCGCATGGAATAGTCACCAGCTGGCAGAGGCTTTTCACTGAATGGGGTATATTCCTTTGGGTTGGAATTTCAATCTTAATATAGGATTTTGCATGTTAACAACATATAGATAGCAGCACAACACAGACCCATTCTGATGCATAGCATCAGGTAGACCAGACCAGAAAATCAGCTTCACACAATAATTATTTGTATTGAGATTGACTAATAAAAGAATTATGAAAGTCTGATTGGGCTGTATCTCCTTCTTCTTATAGTTTAGAGAGTTAGGAGAGCACCTGCCTGAGCCAATTTTAAATATTATTTGGACATTCTAAACTTAATTCTTTGGCCAAGGTAATAGTTCCTGCATATCTTTATCAAGGGTATCTTTTAAACTCTCTACATTGGTGGGCATGCATTGTAGAGGCAGCAAGATTTACAATGGTGTGATTTTCCGATGGGAGTGGAATGCAGCAAAGCAGCTGTTTAGTTGTGGCATATAGTGTGAAGAAATATCTCTAAAAATGGTTTGTGGAGCATTTTTGTGCTATGACAAACAGGCCCAGAGCAAGACTGAATGAAAGAAACTGATACAATTGTAAGAAGTGGGAAAGGAAACTGAAAGAAAATGGAGAAAAAGTAATGGAAAATAAAACAATGGGCAGAAATTTTCAACCCACCAAGAAGCCTTTGGGGACTTACTTATAGTTTTTATATATACTCATGTGCTTTGTTTTCTCCAACCACCAAATATTCCAGCACTTTGTTAAGGAGCAGCTAGTTTAGCCCTTCAAAATGTTTACTGTATTTATCTGCAACTGTTCTCTGTAATAGGTGATATTTAAAGAAAGATCCTATTTATATTTACGTAGTTGTGCTATTTTCAATCCTAATTCCTAATATGTATTTTTTTCTGTTGCTATGATTAATGATTAATGATCACTCACTATTTCATTGGTTTATCTATGACTATATCAATTGCCATGTAATTGCCTCTTTGAAAGCTTTTACTATATAGAACAAGGTGTTGCAATATACAAACTTCATTTCCCATTTGTGAATGAATTAAATAGCATTGACCCCAGTTCAGTCCAGGCATTAAAAAAACTTATCTTTTAACTGCTAAGTTTAGCCAGGAATCTTAATAAAAGTATTGGCAGCAAATTAGCACATTCTTTATATAGGTAAATAGGTAAATACTCTAACACAGATTGGCAAGAGATTGTTAATTTCCTATTCCTTATTTTTTAGCAGAGTTTATTCTTCTACATGTTTAATAACTGGCTTTCATCATATAAAAATGTTTTTATTACCTGCATTCCAATAACCGCATAGATGAAAAACAACATAGCTATCAGAAGGGCAACATATGGTAGAGCCTAAAATGAAAAGAAGTTTGAAAATAATAACTTGCATCTATTTTTGAAGCTATTACACATGGACTATACATTTTTCTATTTTTAATTTCCACTCATCGGAAATAAATAGACAAGGACTGGCAGGGAAAGCTCTATTGTTATTTAAAATGCTATCAACACATGAAAGTATGTTGTACTAAATTATGCTAATTTGCTGACTTCAGTGTTGCCTGCTGTTTCGGGGTGGTGACTCAACATAAAGCTGAGTCTTACTTTATTTTAAATCTTATTTTAAAATAACGTATATAGGATTACATTTTATGATTAATAAATTCTTTTGAAACTAGTATTCCAAAATTACTAATAATTTTAATTAGTAATTTCCATCTTGTTGAACAATTAAGAAACATGATCGCAGGAAGTCTAAATAAAGAATTAGCATGGTTGCAATAACAGCAACAGTTACAAATCAGGTTATTATTCTCAGTCTGTAATCATAGGCACACAGAAAATATGCCTCACTAAATTCTTGTAAAAATGTTTAATTGTAAAAATGTTTAATCAGAACTGCAAAGAACTGGGCACAATTTAAATGCTATGTAGATTATTATATTATTCAGATATAACCAGATATAATCAAACCCGTAATCAGAACCTTGTTGGTTGGTTGTGACCTTTAAAGCCTACATGATATGGGGCCAAGATACCTATGGAGCCATCTTCATCCCATCACATCAGCCCATCCCACCTGATCAGGCAGGGAAGGTATGTTACAGACCCCATCATTTAAAGAATTCTGATTGGTGGATTCTAGGAAAAGAGCTATTGCCCCCCTATTATTCTCCAGAGATGAGACTGGCCCCCACTTTCCTGGCCTTCCAAAAAGGAGTTAAGACATGGCTCTACAGCCTCACATGGTTTGCCCAGGGGAATATGCAGCCATGGGCCTGGTTAGTTCCCCGAAAGGCCTCCTTTTGCCTTTTAACTAATTTTAATCTCTTGTCTCCTTTTAACACTTTTAAAAATGTTTTAACTTTTATATATACTGTTTTATTTTTTAGCATTTTATTGTATACCACCAGTCCCTCTTTGAGGGAGCTGGGCAGTACAGAAATGTGAAAAATAACTAAAAATAAATAAAATAATGTAATTATTATATATTCCAGTCAATATGATGCAGATACAGATATACATGCATATGTATGCATACTCATGCACATGCACATACAAAGACAAACACACAAGTATATATGAACAACAGAGAGACACAGAGATATTGAACCTCTTGCTAATACACATCACCCTTGTTTATACTGTATTTCACTCTGAATCACCATGCAATACCTAATACATTGCATTTTAACTCCCAAAAAGCAATTATTTTAAATGTTACGCCTACCTGAAATGACTTAATAAATGTCCACAATAAAGTTCGGATTCCTTCTCCCCTGCTGAGGAGCTTCACTAATCTCATAACTCGGAACAGACGGAAAAATGTGATGGAGATTCTAGCACTGTCTTCACTGTTCTATAGGGTATTATACAGAAATCAAATCATGTAAAAGCCAGAATACAGAACAATTCAGGAAAAAGAAAAACAATAACAAATGCAAAGGTGAAAGGTTGGAATATATGTCTCTGGGTCTTTTTCAACTTTATAAGCATGATGTGACATGAAAAAAATTACATGCTGGTACACAAAATCCTTAGAAATGCTTCACTCATCACATGCATTTCCATGCTTTCCACATTGTTAATAGGATCAAGTTGAATTTGCCTGTAGTAAGGTTTGATAGATACACTGACAACAAAATCAAATCACTGCATACATTTTTCTAGGACAAATACAGAAAAACCAGTGGAGGAAAGAATAATAAAAAGAATAAGCTTGAAGTAGAGGTACAATCACTGGGGTTAGTTTGCTATCTTACCCCAGATTCATCAGTTGTGACAGTTTCAGTTGGCTTTGGCTTTAAAAAATTAAGAACATTATATATTAAAATCAAAGTAAAGATGTTGAAAAATAATTCTAATTGACGATACTGTGAAGAGGGGGAAAAAGAATTCAAATTAAAATTTCATAATATGATGCTGATTAAGAAAAAAAATCCTTTTGACCTGTGCCTTCCTTAGTTATTTACATTACTGACAGAACTGTGCAAAATGTTATGTTCCACTGTAGTAAGATACACTTTGTTATTATTTAATGATCTGACCATGGTTGACTATCATGATAGGCTTCCCTCTAAATCATCCTTCCCCCAAATGATGTCTTCCATATCTGTTGGGATCACAGCCTCCAAATTTCTTACCAAATTATATTATGTAATTTGCAGAGTCCCAACACATCTGGAAACCATCAGGTAGGGAAAAGCTCTATTGATCCACTAGTCTTCAATTTGTGGGTAGCTATCATAACTGAGTTGGGAGCAGATGGCATAGAAGTAACACTATCACATTTTTTTAAGGTGAGAAGTTGTAAAGAGAGGAACAGAGAAAGTAAAACAGAAAAGAATGGTGCCTCTATATACAAATTATTGCCCTTTTTACTATAAAACTTAGAAGTATTTGAAACTTGTTTTGTATTTGATATTTGAACTCTTAATACTATTGTTTTGGTTATCATAATGATTCATAACAGAACAGAATTTGACAAAGGGCTGTTGAGTTATTTGCTGGCTGTGGATATTCCATAGAATGGTGAACTTACAAATAAGGAGTATGGTCTACTCTAAGATGAATACTTGGCATTCTGTCTGAATAAAACAACAGTGGACTGGTAACTTTAAAGGCACACTTGAATTTAGATGGGATGATGATTCATGATTTATAAAAAGTTATGCTTTCAGCATTATTCTGATTTTCTCATAATACAGAGATCTGAATGCTTAGCAACTTCAGATAAGTCCCTGTTTTACAATCTATTTCCTGCCTTTGTGCCTCTAGATATGATGGAACTGCAAATCCTCAAATTTAATCTGGGAATTGTGCATGTTGCAATCCAGGTAATACTGTAGGGTATGAAGTTGGAGAAGGTTAACCTATATTATCCTACAAGAACATTTTTTTCGAGAACAGTATAGGCTGTTCTATGTCCAACAGCAAATTAAATGAAGAAAATAACAGCTGAATGGAAAGTTCCAGTGAGGATCTGTTAATAACTTTGTTTCTTAAGAGACAATATGGAACTGAGAAAAGTTTGAAAAGTCTCTGGTTTTAATAGCTGCATGACTAAAGGGAAGAGAAACCACAAAGGCAACAACAAAGGAGCAAGAAATACAGTTTGTGTAAGAATGTTTGTATGTATTATCAAATGAGTATTGTCAAGAAATCATTATGAAACATATGCAACATATTGCCATAGTAAATGCAATAACATTCTGGGATGATAAGGCTAATAGTACTTACTATCCGTGGGGGCTTTCCACTCTCTGTGGAATTCAAATTACTACCTGCTTGGGAACCACTGAGATAAAAGGTTGCTTTAACACCTTGAACATTTGATTGGTTCCTGGAGGCAGCAGAAGAGTACCGGATTATAGATATCTTTGACTTGATTTAAAAAAATGCTTTTCTCACATTCTTAAGAGAAAGAGTGCACTTTTACTTTACCACTGCTGGAGAACAAATGTGATTTTCTTGCACTGAGACACATAAATACACACAGACTACAGAGCATAGATTGTGTTAATTGCAATGGTAGTCAAGATAAAAATCAAGAGAGAGTGAGAGAAATTCCCAAATCCCTGCTTAATATGGCCAGCCATCTGAATATAAACTGTTATAGCAATGAAGTTACAATTGGGTCTACTCATATTAGAACATACCCCCAAACATTTTCTGACAATAATAAAACAATATTTGATATATGTTCTTTGCTCAAATAAGAGGCAATACTCTCATACACAGGAGAACATGAAAATTAATACTGGCTCATGTGCTTAAGGTACAGACTCTTAATATTTAGACTTGCTAAGAAAATGGACTATTTGGTCCTTACTTTATTAAAACATTTCACCAAAAGCAGTTAGATCATTTTGTAATCTGGCAACAGAAATGTTTAAGTACCTATGTATGTCCACTAAAAACTATTTGGCATACCCCACAGGCAAACAAAAGACTTGCATAGAATATTTTGCTTACTGTTTGATCATTTGGGGGTATTTTGATTATTTGGGGGATGTTTTTAGACAAAAACCCTGAATATTAATGCATGTTTTCTCAGGGTAGTCTTCTGATATACAGTACAGTGGAGATTAGACAACCATTCTTTCTTGCCAAAAGTATGCTTGGGAGTCTAGTAGCACCTTTTTAGACTAACAAATTTTATTAAAAGGCCTAAGCTTTTGTAAGGTGTCTCTTTTGATTTCTGCTACCATCAGCTAACATGGCTCTAATTTTATTATGTCTTTAAAGTAGTGGGTTCTCAACCTTTTCCTCACCACGGACCCTTGTTAAATATCTTTTGTGGCCACGGACCCCCAAGACTTAACTCGAGATTTAAATCATAACATTTCTTCAAGCCTTTGTAGACCCCGTGTCAACATCACGTCCCCCCCCCGGGGACCGCGGACCACAGATTGAGAACCAATGCTTTAAAGGACTGAATGCGCCTAAAGTATGAGGACAAAAGAAGAGCTCTAACCTGGATTTTATTTGAATGTCTAAATATGTCTCCAAGCACTCTTTCACAATTTTTTTTTGCATTTGTATTTTGCATTATATTATGTATATTAACATCTCAGTCTACAGTTTTGGAGGTCACTATGCTGAAATGTCCTTTTATGTGGATTTTAAGAATCTTTGTAAGCCTATCTTTAGAAACAAAACAAACATGACACATCTCTTATACTTATCTTGTCTAGGCAAAAGGCCTGAGAGATGTTTAGAAATAAAAGAAGGAGGAACGATTGCTTGTGCCTGTTATGTATCATTCATTCTTCCCCTTTAAAATATAAAATATTAGTCTGTTACTGTTGGGGAGAGTAGTGTGATATCACAAACATGCTATTTATTTGTCAAGGATAGGAAGTGCTATTATCTAATCTCCACATTTGGCTTTACAGATAACTGGTATCAATTTGAGTTCTAATGAAATGGCTTGTATCTGTTGATATTGCTAATGCTACATCCTGTTTTCATAAGATAGCTGTAGCTGCCGAAAGGTAATGAATTTACTAAAATAATTTTAGGTTTTTTAAGCTGCTGGATTTATAGATGTCATATATTTTGTAGCACCACTGGATTGCAAGGTATACACATTTATTTGGATGGATGGATGGATGGATGGATGGATGGATGGATGGATGGATGGATGGATGGATGGATGGATGGATGGATGGATGGATGGATGGATAGAGAGAGAGAGAGAGAGACAGACAGACAGACAGACAGACAGACAGACAGACAGACAGACAGACAGACAGACAGACAGACAGACAGACAGACAGACAGACAGACAGACAGACAGACAGACAGACAGACAGATAGATAGATAGATAGATAGATAGATAGATAGATAGATAGATAGATGATATGCTTGTAGGTAAACACCCACCTTTAAAAAAATTAAAATATATAAAACCCTCTTTTCTCCAGCATTAGGATGGAGAATCCACCAATGGGTTTAGACTGCCTTCCTGCCCAATTAGACTAAGTCTGTCAAAGTTGCCACGCCTCCTGCTGGGCTTGATGCTTCCCAGAAACGACTTAGTCTTCAAGCCCAACAGAACGCATCGTGTTGGCTCTCTGACAGCTAGGCAGGTTGTATAATTTCTATTCCCCTCAGTGGATTCTCCTATCAGCATTAACATCATCCCAGAAAATCCTCTTTTAAAAGGACCGCAAATCGCGGTAACAGCGCAGCTGAGCGTCGGGGCCTTACCCTCTGCCGCAGAACAGCTGAGCGTTGGCCTTCGGGCCTGCTCACGGGCCGTTTCTCAGCGCGGCCATTAAACCGAGCGGCCAGACCTGTGCAGCCCCCAAAAATGCTAGGCAGCCCCAAAACGCTCTAGCAGCTAAAACTGCTGCGATTTCAGTGCGGCGCTGAATTGAAGGACAGTCCTCCGCAGCCAAAAATACTCTCACCGCCAAAAACACTGCGATCGCCGCCACAGCTGAGTGTCGGCGCTTTCCTTCTCGGCCGCGGCGCAGCTGAGCGTCGGCCTTCGGGCCGTTTACGGGCTATTTTTCGGCAGGGCCACTGTAGGAGACAGCCGGCCCCTCTGCAAACACATTGCAGCCTCTCCATCACAACGTTCCCGGCAGCCGTAAGTCAGCCAACTTGCTGGCCTCATATCTTCACCGAGGCCCCGGTTTTTGGCGCACAAATTGCGGCCGCCATTTTGTCAACCGACAGGCCTGACAGGGACGGCCCGAGCATCTTGACCCGGCAGCAGTCGATAAGGGCGACCAGGAGGCCGATTACAGAGGCTGTCACAAAATCTCGAGGCCTCTAATCCAAAACAGGTGCTCTAGGCCACTCAGGCCAAGCGAACCTCGCCTCGCCCATTCCAAGCGGCAGCCATTTTGTGGCCCTGGTAAAGCTGTCATTTTGCGGCCCTGATAAAGCCGCCATTTTGCGGCCTTGAGAAGCTGACATTTGGCCCTGCAAATCCAGATTCTGGTTAGGCGCCAAATAATCTCAGGGGCATACAAGCCAAGCCCCGGTGAGGAAGACACCCATTAAGGTGAGCTGGCACGCCTTTTGGCCCCGCCACCACACCTAGGCTCTGTGTGCAGGCACATATCACTGAGGTGATTGCCACCACTGATCGGTAAAAGTGTGTGCCGGCACTTACAGATTGCGGTCAAACCGCCACTGAGAGGAACAAGTTGGTGCAGGCGCTCACCCATTGGGTCTTGCCGCCACCGGACGCCCGACCAATACGCCACAGTGCGTCATCGGGCATTGTCAGCCACTTGGAGCCTTAAGGGGGCGTAAGGGCATCATTTGGCCAGAGAGTACTCCAGCAAGTGGCATCATCGAGTGGGACACAGGTCCTGACTGATTCCCTCCCATAGGGACAGGACAGCTTTGGTATGTCCCATTGGTGGATTCTCCATCCTCATGCTGGAGAAGGGGCGGTCTTACCTGAATGCCTTTTCTCAGCATGAAGATGGAGAATCCACACCCGTCCCCTTTAGGACTGTCAGGTCCTGTGTCAGGGGCAAAGAGAGCCAACACATCGGACTATCGTCAGCAGCTTCACCTTCGTTGTGTCTGGGAAGCATCAAGCCCAGCAGGAGGCATGGCAACTTTGACAGACTTAGTCTAATTGGGCAGGAAGGCAGTCTAAACCCATTGGTGGATTCTCCATCATGCTGAGAAAAGGCGTTCAGGTAAGACAATGCCCCTTCCAATCTGGTGTCTTATTTTACTTTTGATTGCATGTATCTATTTGTAGCTTCTGTTTTCAGTTTCATATTAGGTTGAATTTAAAGTTTTGTAGTTTTTCTGAGTATATTATTCATTTCTCTTATAGACATCTTTGGAATAGGGAGTGCAGGCACATATGAAAAATATCAAGAAGGCAGTTCCAAGCATGCAACCAAACACTCTTCTTTTTTCTGTGAGTTGTGAATGCAATGCATGTTTTAAAAGGGACAAGATATTCTGCCATCTTGCTCTGCCTGAATGCACTCAGGGTAGAAAGTTGGGATATAAA
The DNA here is from genome assembly GCA_023970755.1 of Azemiops feae. Taxonomy (NCBI): domain Eukaryota; kingdom Metazoa; phylum Chordata; class Lepidosauria; order Squamata; family Viperidae; genus Azemiops; species Azemiops feae. The sequence goes on along the minus strand of JALGBA010000263.1, from coordinate 651,319 downwards.
TTAAATACATAATCATAAAATAATTTTGAAAGGTGGCACAGAATTGTTAAAGCTACAGAAATCTAGTGCTGAACTCCCTCAAAATATACCTGATATATTTGAAAGGCCTAAGCAGAGAAATAGCACACTTCCACTGTTTAACTTCTTACTGCTACTCCTAAATTTCAGATGAAATCTACCTTCCTGTAATTGTGACCCATGAGAGCTCGTCATGTGCTCAGTGTAGAAGACAACATTGGAAACAAATATAAAGCTTTAGTTTTTAAAAGATGTCATTGTTCCTTGATGTTCCACATTGTTCAGACTGCATGTTGAATAAAGTTTTGATCATTACATTTTAGGAAGGACACATGTAAAGTGGAACATGTCCAAAGGAAAGTAATCAAGGATAGTAAGATAAGCATTTAATCTGGACACAATAATTGTCTTCAAGTAATCAAACGGCTGCCATATAGAAAACAGGTCTATGCATTTTGGAACAATAGACAGTCATGCACCCTGAAGTACCATCACCCAATTGTGACCAAGGAAGAAAGAAATGAGATACAACAAGATCTCATTTGATTCTTGATCCTGATCACATGATATGCATAATTTGGGACTGTGGTTACTTGCTGCCCAACATAAGAAAAAAAGTCTGGTTTTATTGGCAATGAAGAGCTTTCCTTTTGTTCTTACATGACAAGAATCATATCTCACAGCAAACATCCCTCCATGCTTTATGAAGGGTTGGTAATCCATCATTCAAAGTAAATACCATTGAATAAATATGAACCTCCTCTTTCTTCCATATCACCTTAATTTTAAAGTTCTGTTGAATCAAACAGTGTAAACAAATAATGAACACGCTCTTAAAATACTCTATAGTAGCTATCCAAACTATTTCTCAGCTTGACATGTTAACATTACCATAAATTCTTATAAAGATAAGTATGTCCATAGTGAATTTTCCAAAACACTTGACTTCTTTTTCCCAACTGAGAAGGCTAACTAATTGCTAATACTAATTTCAGAAATCTGGCACAACCACAGGTATTTGGCTGTCCCAAGAATAAAAGAGAAACAGTGTAAAATATATTTTCTAATTGTTTATTATGCTTTTCAAGTTCAGAACATAAATTTCACAAAAAACTCACAATCGTAAGCCTGTAGTGTATAATCGAGAATGAATCATTTAGTTATGTAGAGCTAGGGTCTGTATATGATGATATATATTTTTCATCAGAACGTAACTAAATAAAGTAATTGTACAGCTTTTAACAGACAGTATTTTAAAAGTATGCTAGTGATTTTAATAGACTTTTTATTATCTTGCTTTTAAAAATTCTTAAAAATAAAACAAACATGAAAACTAGTGTCAGCGCCATTAGGTAGACTAGAGCAGGAAATCAACTCCACAAGAAGGCTAAAAGTACTTTTAGTGAGATAATCATAGAATCTTGCCAGCCTGATTGTGCTGTATCTTCTCTTCCTCTTTATAGTTCAATGAGTTAGAACCTGCCTTAATTCTTCTGAATACTACCTTGCTTCCCAGAACTTAAGGAAAGTTTCAGCCCTCTTTGTTTATAGAATGGTTCTTGCCTATTTCCTTCAAGGTCCTAACCAGGTAAGTATATTCTGGAGAAGCTATAATAAGATAAAAAATAAGAACCTTTTTGTATGCCAGCTTTTGTACAGACACTGTGTTTTTTTTAATTAAAAAATGTAAGCATATTTCTTAAGGGCAACTGAAAGTATGTGAAGGATTTATCAATTGTCTGCACACCAAATAGATAATCACAATAACTCTTCAATATATCTCATCAGTTCTGTAGCCAAAATCTGAATCTCTTGTCTGAGTATCTCTTTTAAAAGTAGGATACAAACTATAGGGATTTTGAGTTTAATAGTGGATTAATTTGAGCCAATCACAATATTTCAGTCACATCTCTCTTTACAATAATGAAATAAAGGCTATTCCCACAATTCTGAGTTCTTTGGAAAAAACATAATGATGAAAAATATAGTATATAAATTGTATCCACACACTATGAAATGTAGACATGTACAGCACTGAGTTCAGAAACAAATGCCCAATCTTCTTGTGTCCAGAAGCAAATAGAAGAAAAAAAGAACTCAAACTTCACAAGAAGATCTACTCTTGTTCAACAAACCAGCTAGTTTATTTGTTCAAATCAGATGCCATATTAGCATGGCTCCAAATCCAGATATAGTTGAGTGCTCCAAAGCTTTAGGAATTTGCTAAAGGAAATTTCAGGCACTATTGGATTATGGATGAAGCAAAGTGAAACTAAATAGCTTATCCAAAAATGTATCTATACTAAGACCATTGCTGGTACACAAACTTAATAGTGAATTTCTCAATTCACAATTATAGTTTAAGATAAGATGAAAATAGTATCGCAACAGAGTAGTTAAGAAAGGGGTGTTTGATTGTGTATGCATATATACAGATACATATAAGTGATTTGGAGCTTACTGAGTACACCCTTCCCGTGGAGAAATGGTATTCAAAGATTATAAATAATTAGATATAGTTTTTATAACAAAAATGTTCAGACTGAAAAACTTACAGCTGAGCTTTACATTCTAATAGCCAGCAGGGTTTCCTGTAGCAAAGAATTTTTTTATTCTGGATTGATAGTGAAATATTCAAATATTATGTACCTGTTTCTCAGATTTAGTTGTGACTTTGACAAAAGCAATGCTGGTGAAGTATTCTCTATGTACCTCTTGAACACAAAAACAACATTCTTGCAAAAATCCAAGTCTTGCCCCCCCCCAAAATGAGTCAGAGAAAAAAGAAGTATTCTAAGTCCAAGGCTGGTGTTTTTATTCGCTGTTTGGGGGAGCCACACTGATGGAAATACAGGTGTTTATATCTGGCAGATTCTTTTTATCTATCCCTGTATGTCATATCTTTGCCTTTATCACCATCAGAGCACTTTAAAGAAGCAGCAAGCTAAACATTTCTCACCAACAAGATGTGCAGGACAGCTGTACCCCTCTATCTATGGACCACTTCCTTTTCAATGAGCAGAAGGGGAAGTTGGCAGGGATGTCCACCCAGGGACCATAGGACTTAAAACCACAATTGCACTAAAGTTGTAGCCAAATCTCTCAAAGGGACAGAAGTGTCCCCACAGAAAGCCATTTAAACTAAATCAGCAGTGCACTTTTTATAACCCACGAAGCCAAATCTAGCCCAGAGGTGACTGCAGGAAAGGTCAAAGGGGAAGGGGTAGAAGTGAAGGGAAATGACGGAAGCAGGATTGTGCTTTTGCACAACAAGTTCCATCCCTTTTGTACAGGCACTGTGACATTGTACAGATGTTCAAAAAGAATGGAGTTTGTGTCAGAATAGTACATTGCTCATTTCATTATTTTGACAAAAGCATCAGTTCCTGTAGCAATCCCTATTCCAGACTATTAGCCATATGACTGAATTTAAATTATCATTAATATTCCTAATTCTTAATACTTCACAATAAAATTTATAATTCTAGTTATAAAATGTCTTCACTGAATTTGTAAAGCCATTTATAAAATATGATTATTAAAATTTAGATAATATATACTTTATCAATTTTTTTTTGTTTGCAGTACAACCTAATTTTCTTGGCTTTCTTCCACCCTCATGGATAGCAATTTAAACTGAACCAGGTCTATACAACGTATGACCCATCAAAGAGGTCACTCATTGTGCCTGAAAAAACTTTATGTTGTGCAGGTGTGACCATATGGCCTTTTGAATGTGATATCTCAATTTCCATTAGAAGTCTTTGTTGTAGGAATGTGTGAGTAGAATTCATGATTCCTCTTTTAATTTGGGGGCATAATCTACAGATATTACTGTAGGAAAGATAGAACGCCAATTTCCACACAATGCACAAAAATCTATCTCTTAATAGGAGGGGAAAGGATGTATGACTCTTCCAACTACTCTTTTTTACCCTGGTGCTAAATGGTCAGCCATTACTTTGTATGGGGAGAACAGGGTTACTTACATTAACTTCGGTTATAGCAATATCAACGACGCTACCAACAACAATTAAGGCATCAAAAGTGTTCCATGCATCAGTGAAATAGTGCTGTTAGGACAAGCATTCAGTAGCACGAGAAAACAGAAACAGAAAAGGAAGAGAAGAAAAGGACAGTGTTATAACACAGAAACACAATGTACCCAGTACTGCATCTTTCCATCTCAAATCTGAGAAAACGGGAAGCAAACTATGAATTATGTCTGTCCTGCATTTGGAGTTAAGAACATATCCAAAGTTCTGTGACTTGTCCAAATAACATAATAAAAGGGGGGGGGAGGGAAAACAGAGATAAAGAAAGAGCGTGGGGGGGGAGGGAGGGAGGGAAGGGGAAAGAAAAAAAAGAGAGAGAGAGAGAAATAGCACAGTGGGACTGCGGGTGTTTGCTGGGAAATACTCACATCGGCTTCACTGAGAACGATGTCTACTATGCTGCCAAGAACGACGAGGGAGTCAAACGAGTTCCAGGCATCACTAAAATAGCCCTGAACAGAGCAGGCAGGGTGCAAATGTTTGTAATTACACATGAAATGTCAGAATATTTGCATACTTCTGTTTAACTTTTTCATAAACAGAAAATACATCAAACAAAAATTCTGTGAGAAGAGAATAAACAATATTGCCTACTGAAGGAAAGGCTTATATGTGACATGATACCACCGCCATATGCCAACAGAGTTCTGCAGCAGATGGTTTATGTTGTAAATATGGACACAGGGTACTGGCAGTATGAGAAAAGAGTATCCTCCACAGTGCTCCAATGAGACGTCACTACAAATTAACATCAACTTCTAAAGTAGTTACTGTTATGGATGAGAACTACCACAAACCCTGATGCTGCCCAAGGGCACCAGTTTGCCACCTCAAGTTTAAGCTGTTGTGATACTCATGGACACCTGATAGCCTCCCTCACAGTTCACCTTTCACTGCCCAAATGCATCTCTCATATAACATGCTGAAAGAATGGCTGCCTATGTAAAATCCTGGTGGACAGGACAATTCAGAGGAGACTATTAAAATCTAAATATAATTTCATGCTTCTATGTAGTTTACTTCTGCAAACTAATATGTTGCAACACCAAACATAAATAAAGAAGTGTTCAATAACCTTTGTGTAGAATTATGTTTTAAGCAGAATCACCCCAAATCTCACCATGTAGATAGGAACACAAGAAAATGGCTTACACAGTGCCAGACCATTTTCCATCATAGTATATTTTTTAAAAACTTTGGCTGTGTTTACAAGGCATGCTTAACCCATCATTGGTAGGGTTAATGGTTAGTATGCTGTGAGAACAACTATGCTCAGGCATGGGGTTAGAAAGGGATAGTTTTAACCTAAAATGGTGCTGGGATAGTTTGCCAACAGTTTCAAAGACAGTTTTGTAGTAGCTGAGTTTTCTACAAAGGTGGCTCACTTTGGGTAGAAACGGTTTGGGTCAGTTATGTGATATGAACTGATACATAGTCTAACCAATAGTTTTGAAAGGTTTCCAAATGGAAAATTCTCCAGATCTAATTCAGAAGGGCTAAGGATTAAACCACAGATCTTCTGCATGAAAGCAAATATTCTAGCACTAAACTATGTTCCTTCCGATATTATGTATGATTAGTAATGTCCAAGCTGAATTAAAAACTGAACAAAGTCCATTTGGCATACAATATAAGAAATTATAAGGATGAGTGTGAAACTAATGGGCAACACATAGATCCAGTGGCAGTTTAAATCAGCTTATATGACTCTTTTTTAAAAAATAAGGTTCTTTTCTCTTCCCAATTGCAACATGCAATTAGTGCCTCTTTAAGCCCTCAAAATAGAAAATAAATAAAAAAACAAGCCAGCAAAACTGATATTTCCAATTAAGAAATATGTTCAGTCTTTGTTGTCTCAGTAACACGTGCTTCGAACTTCACGACTGAAACAAAATGTATTACTTGATCAGCACAATTTAGGAGAAAAGCCAGACAAAAGTAAACAAAGTTGGATCATGAGAAGATTGCACTCACGATAGAGGGGGCTGAGAAGCACCTCAGGCAAAGCCCGGGCACTCCAAAATGTTTGCCAATCCTTAACTGGAAAGAGCTTGAATGGACCCCTGTCTTACTGAGTCACTATAAGATTACTGGAGTTTTAAACTGCATGTCACATATTAATCACTTAAGGCACACCTTTCCCATGCTCAATATTGTTTTCAGCAATGTGTAGGGGCAAAGCAAGCAAATACAAATAAGAAGTAAAAGAAATCGCGATGATTCTGGAAAAGGGAAAAATGCAATATATGGACAAGTCACAGCAAGTAAACTTGCATCACACATCCCATAACCTTCATCACTGCAATAACCGAAGATGAAATTACTTACTAGGTGTCTTTTCTTTTTTGGCACACAAATCTGATACACAATGGCAAGGGAAAATAATTCCACATTTGGTTACAGAATGCTTGGTTTTCACGACCTCATGAACTTTGCAAATAATTTATGGTATTCAATTTTTATAAACTGGAAAACAAGTAGTGGAATGGCTTGTGGCCTAAAGTATGATGTCGTCCCCCACTCCCTCAATGATAAGTTGCAGGGCTAAACCCCCGATGACATGTGTGAACTGAGCATGCCCATCTGGAAAAGAATTCCTAAGTTCAAACAGCTACTGGCAAAGTGGAGACTCTTGGCTCAGCAGACATTCTGATTCCATAGGTGGCCTTATATGGAAGAGCCTGTCTTTTAATGGAGGTTCATCTTCATTCAGCCTGGGGATATTTGAGGACTAGATTGTCATCAGTTATGAGACATGGCATGGTTTCACTGCTAGTTCAAAGTATAATTGATTACATGATGAATGGCAGAAACTATTATGCATCTACAAAGCTTGGAATTAGATTGGATCCATAACCAAAATAAAAATCTGATAGTAGCTTACATCCAAATTGTTATTTTTGAATAACAGCTGGGAATTGTTAAACTTTGTTAAACTACTGAATTTGAAAAAAAAAAGAGTCATATTTAATTGCTGGAGTCCATTTGCTTATTTGCAAACTGTTCATAAGCTATACTGCTTCCAAATGTGTCAGTGCCCACCTACAAACATATGCCTGTTCTTTTTGCCCAAATTATATAAAATAAATCTGTGAAATATTTGTGGCATAAAGACACTGCCTGTTTTGTGTTATACTACTACAATGGTTAAAGATGCCTTGACATTGACATTCAATATGTTTGGGAGTGTAATATATGTTCAGAACTATCCGGGGAAAAAAAGTGGATTTATAACTTTAATATATTTCTTATTTATATATTACCAGCAATACATTTTTTTTAAAAAAAAATAATGTTTCTTCATTTTATTTCCTGCAGTTGCATTAACACTGTTATCAGATTTAAGATTTTTGGTGAAGATACTGTATTTCTGATGATTAACCATGAAAAACTTACATTTACCTACTTATGTGTGCTGATCTAAGCAAAAAATACTTGTAAATTAAAAAGAAGCAACTAAAAAAGAAATGCTAATTAAATCATACATAATCTCTTACCTTCGGTTTAAATGCAATGAGTTTCAGAAACATTTCAACAGTAAACACTGCAGTAAACACCATATTCAGAATATCCATTGCATCATTAAAAAGTTTAGACTGTCCATAGTGCTATGAATAAAACAAATGAGAAAAATATTAATATAACTAAATATTTTTTCAGGCAATCAAAATAAATAAACAACACATTTCTAACATTCTACCGCAAATCTTGTACTAAAGAGATTAGTATGAAATCCTATGTTAATACTTCACAAGGAGAAGTTTGGAAAGTGCAGCATAAAGGCTACAAAACAAGGAGATGGTGAGTTCTAGTCCCTCCTTAGGCACAAAAACCAGCTGTGTGACTTTGGACCATTCTTTCTCAGCCCAATTCACCTCACAGGGTGGTTGTTGTAGGGAAAATAGGAGAAGGAAAGTGTATTAGCTATGTTTGCCATCTTGAGTTATTTATAAAAATAATAAAAGTGGGATTGAATATAAATAATTAAATATATGACAATCACTTATTACCCAGCTACAAATAGCATTTATTTGTTGTCTCTTTCTAAATTTACTGTGAAATAACATACTGACATTGAAGTAAATTATTGTTCCCTATAAGATATTATTTCTCCCAATATTAGGAAATAATTTATTAAGTCAATTATTTATCAGCTTTTATTAAGTCACCCTTATCTTTATCTTAAAAATGTCCTTTTTCTTAAATCCAATTTTTCTTTACCTCCAGCTCCTTAAAAAGATCAATCATTACTGATATTAAATATGATAATCCAATTAAGTTTGCTCTTAAGCAAGATTTGTAAGCAATTCTCAAAAGCTAGCTTAACATTAAATCATGATTTCTTTTAACAAAATCATGTTATTTGTTAAAGAAACCACAATGCCTGGATTTACATCTTAATTGTTTAAAAATCATAATGACTACATTTGCAAAAAAAAGCACCAAACTAAAACAAAATGAATAACATCATGACTTGGCATAGCATGTAAATTCAGGTAAAACCGGTAAAAATGAACTGACTAGTTTTGACCAGAATTAACCTGGAAGGTGAAAATTGGCTGGATTGATACATTGTGCTAAAATGCAATTTCTTTTCATTGTGGAATAAGCCAGAATGGCTAGCCCTAACCCTAACCCTAACCCTAACCTTTTCATACTTGTGCGATAAGATTGCAGACAAGTACAGGTAGTCTTTGACTTACCATCATAATTGTGCCCAACTTTCTGTTGCCAAGTGAGACATTTGTTAAGTAAGTTTTGACCCATTTTATAACCTTTCTTGCCAGTTGTTCAGTGAATCAGTGCAGTTGTTAAGTTAGTAACATGTTTGTTAAGTAAATCTGGCTTCCCTGCTTTGTCAGAAGGTTGCAAAAGGGGATCACGGGACCCTAGGACACTGTAACTGTCCTGAGTCAGTTGCCAAGTGTCTGAATTTTGATCATGTGACCATGGGGATGCTGCAATGGCCATAAGTGTGGAAATGATCATAAGTCACCTTTTCAGTGCTGTTGTAACATTGAGCAGTCACTAAATGAACTGTTGTAAGTCGAGGACTACCTGTATGCAAAAGTATGGGTTTGGGGTATTGACACTGTGATATTCATTTCAGTGCTCGTTCTCCTTGTTCACTGATGAATAAGTTCACAGAACATTTTAACCTCAAAGCAAATATGATGGCTTAGTATGAACTATGAATCCAGACAGTATATCTCACTGTAATGGTTAAGCCTTTGTTCAAGGATTGGTTGAAGGGAAGAAGCACATTAAATGCCTGCTTCAAATAAAGGATTAAATATATACCATTGCTGTTACATAGGGAAATTTAGAATTTATTTATTTATTTTTAAAATCCCTTATGGAACAGACTTTCTGAACAATTATAGGAAGGTCTGGAGAATTTGATAACAATTATAAATGTGGCCAAAAGCATTGGTGTCTCCTCCCTTTTCCAATTTGCTGTGAAACAAGTTGAAGCTGATACAAATAAATGGCGTCCACCACTCTTTATTCCACAGTCCATAGAGCAGGCACTGTGCTTTTGATATACGACTTAACATATTCTTGTAAATAATAAAACTGGAACTAAAAATAATTTTCTTAAGATTTTAGTAAAAAGAATAGTAATTCCAAAACCATAAATGAAATCCACTATTTCATGCAAGGGTACTTTTTGCTCCTTTTCTCTGTACCATCTTCCAGCATTCCTAAACAGCATTCCTAAATAAAATGGCCATAACCAATTTCTTAGGTAAAGTGGCACCTTGTTTCATTCCTACCTGCATAGCCAAGCAAAGGGTGTTGAGCATGATGAGGACAAACATGATATATTCAAAGACAGTAGAGTTCACCATATACCAGAATTTGTACTGGTAAGGATTTTTTGGAATGTATCGACGCAGTGGCCGGGCTTTCAAAGCATATTCTACACACTGACGCTGAAAATAGTAGAAATATCATCATCATAAACAGGAACTGCAATCTTGTCCAGAACTATCTGTCTGTGATTCAAATTTTTATTTCAGAAACAAATTCATTAGTGGACAGCTCCTTTATATCAACAATTACATCCCATAACAGAGCCAAAAGGAAAAATCCATTCCAAACATATAGTGGAAAAGTCACCTAGAATTAGATTGTGATCACAATGTAATTGATAAATTCAATGCTTAAAACTGGCTTTTGGATCTGTAGCTCAAAATTTGCTTAGTAATGGCAAGCAAGGAAACATTAGGATTCTGAAGATATTAGATTATAATATTTAAATAGGTGCTGTTTTATTACCTGATTTTTGTCAAGTTCACAGTTTTTATATTCTTGTTCTCCCTGTTCTTGAAATGTGACGATGACAAAGCCAACAAATATGTTCATCATGAAGAAAGCAATAATAATGATGTAGATGATGAAAAAAATAGAGATTTCCACTCTGTAATTGTAGATCGGTCCTATGTTCTCTCCATTTGAATCTATAGCTTTATAAAGAAGCCTGCATATTAAAGACAAATGAACAACAGATTCTAACATCATGAAAACAGCAATTTCTAATTCTGGTTTCAATATTCAAAAGTATATTTTGGAAGGAAGAACCTTTTCTGGTCACGGAACAAGAGGGCAAGATGCCTATCACTGAAGGTCCCCTTATACGATTCAAAGCATGTTGAGTATTAATTTCAAAGGTGAGCTATCATCCTGGTAGCATCAACAATGGAAATGTGAAGGATTAGTAAATATTTTTATCATATTTACAGTCTGCTTAAAATGTAGAAGATGTTCATATCCCCTGCTCCGTTAACGGTACAGCTCTGTAACATATTGCATCTATAAAATGGTACATGTTCATTACATCAAGGCAATAGTATTTCTAAGAATCACAGTCACAGTCTTCCCCAAAAGAAATTGATCACCTCTGAAAAGGCCAGTCAAAACAAAATAAAATACTCTTTTGTAAATGATACACTTACGCAGGCCAGCCCTCAAAAGTAGAAACAGTAAAAAGAGCCATCATAGCAGTAAGGACATTATCAAAGTTGAAGTCGCTGTTCTGCCATTGTCTCTCTCTCACCATTGGACTGTCCATATCTCCATCTTTATAAACAATAAATATTCCCCTATTGAAATAGTTGAAAAAAAGCAAACAGTTACTAGGGCAAGTGAGAATTATTTTAAATTTTCCATATTTCTTAAAGTGCACCTATGACAATCCTTTGCATGTTTTAATAACTCTAATTAATAACAGAAATGGGAAACCTTATAGCCCCTGCTCTATGGAGTAGAGAGTTGGTCTCTGACAGAAGGCCACCTGAAGAGACTAGAAGCATTTGAAATGTGGATTTACAGGCGGCTGTTACGTATAAGCTGGGTGGACAAGATCAGAAATGAGGAGGTTTTAAGCCGCCTGGGAAAGCCAAGGGAAATCATCAAAACAATTAAAAAACGAAAGTTAGAATATTTCGGACATGTGATGCGACACCCAGAAAAATATGGCATACTCCATTTAATCCTCCAGGGAAAGATTGAAGGCAAACGAGGTCCAGGCAGAAGAAGAACATCATGGCTTCAAAATCTAAGGGACTGGTTTGGACAAAACTCAGCAGCACTTTTTCGTGCGGCTGCTGATAAAAAAAGGATCGCCAACATGATCGCCAACGTCCGATAACGGATATGGCACAAGAAGAAGAAGAAGATAGCCCCCTGAAATTATTCCATTTTTGGTGGTATTTCTATTGTATTTATAGCCCAGCTTTATTCCAAGAACACTCATGGACAGCTCCCCTGATTTTATAAACAAGTGTCTGAAGTAGAATCTAGAATTATAGGGCTGGAAGGGAGTGATGGAGCACCTACAATTCTAATAATAATAATAATAATAAAGTTGGAAGGGACCTTGGAGGTCATCTAGTCCAACCCCCTGCTCAGGCAGGAAACCCTATACCATTTCAGACAAATGGCTGTCCAGTCTCTTCTTAAATGCTTTCAGTGTTGGAGCATTCACCGCTTCTGAAGGCAGGTTGTTCCACTGGTTAATTGTTCTAACTGTCAGGAAGTTTCTTCTTAGTTCTAGGTTGCTTCTCTCCTTGATTAGTTTCCATCCGTTGCTTCTTGTCCTGCCTTCAGGCGCCTTGGAAAATAGCTTGACTCCCTCTTCTTTGTGGCAGCCCCTGAGATATTGGAACACTGCTATCATGTCCCCCCTCGTCTTCTCTTCATTAAACTAGACATACCCAATTCCAGCAACCGTTCCTTATATGCTTTAGCCTCCAGTCCCCTAATCATCTTTGTTGCTCTTCTCTGTACTCTTTCTAGAGTCTCAACGTCTTTTTTACATCATGGTGACCAAAACTGGATGCAGTATTCCAAGTGTGCCTTACCAAGGCATTGTAAAGTGGTATTAATACTTCATGTGATCTTGATTCTATCCCTCTGTAATGCAGCCTAGCACTGTGTTGGCTTTTTGGCAGCTGCAGCACACTGCTGGCTCATATTTAAGTGACTGTCCACTAGGACTCTGAGGTCCCTCTCACCTGTACATTTGGTTTTTCTTGCCTAAATGTAGAACCTTGCTTTTTTCACCATTGAATTTCATTTTGTTAGATAGTGCCCAGTGTTCAAGTCTGTCCAGATCCTCCTGTATCTTAAGCCTGTCTTTTGGAGTGTTGGCTATTCCTGCCAGCTTGGTGTCATCTGCAAATTTGATGATTTCCCCATCTATCCCCTCGTCCAATCGTTGATGAAGATGTTGAAGAGCACTGGGCCCAGAACAGAGCCCTGGGGCACCCCACTACACACTTCCCTCCATGTAGATGCGGTTCCATTGAGGACCACACGCTGAGTACGGCCGGTCAGCCAGCTACGGATCCATCTGGTGGTGATGCTGTCTAACCCACATTTTTCTATCTTATCAAGTAGTAGGTTGTGATCTACTTTATCAAATGCCTTACTGAAGTCCAAGTAAATTATATCCACAGCATTCCTCTGATCCACTAATTTTGTCATTTGGTCAAAGAATGCAATAAGATTTGTCTGGCATGATCTGTTTTCTGGGAGGTAAGCTGTTCCATTGATTAATTGTTCTCCCTGTAAGAAAATTTCTCCTTACTTCTAGATTGGATATCTCTTTAACAAGCTTCCACCCAGTACTTCTTGTCCTCCCTTCTGATGCTTTGGAGAATAAGTCAATCCCCTCTTTATTGTGATAGCCCCTGAAGACTATTATCATGTCCATCCTAATCCTTCTCTTTGATAGGCTAGACATACTCAACTCGTTCAATTGTTCATCATATAATTTAGCCTCCAGACCCTTTACATCTTTCTTGCTCTTCTCTGCACACTTTCCAAGATCTTTTTTGTATCATGTGAACAGAGCTGTATACCGTAGTACAAGTGTGGACTCACTAAAGAGGTATAAAGCAGTATTATCACTTCCTGTGATCTTACCTCTATCCCTCTGTTGATGAAGCCCAGGACTGCTTTGGCTGTTTTGATAGTTGCAGCACACTGCTGGCTCATCCTCAAGTGGTGGTCTACTAGGACACTTAGATCTCACAGTTACTACTGTTGAGCCAGGAATAACCTATTCTGTATCTATGCATTTGGTTTTTTCTACCTAAATGGAGGATCTTACTTTTCTCACCACTGAACTGCATCTTGTTGGATAAGGCCCAATGCTGAAGTCTGTCAAGATCCTTTTGAATCTTGTCTATCTTCCAAAACGTTAGCAATTCCCTCCAGCTTATCTGCAAACTTGATGAGTTGCCCTTCTATCCCCTCATCTACATCATTTATGAAGATGTTGAAGAGTACTGGGCCCAAGATAAAATCTTGGGATATCGCACCACATGCTTCTCTTCACATAGATGTAGTTCCATTGAAGATATTCAACTACCTCTGGGGTCTACTAGGTACTTGAAGCTCTATATTTCATCAAAAATCTGATACCTTAGGAAGTATATTGCTTCTCAGCAACATTTGGAGACCCCAAAGCTTCCCATTTCTTTGTTATCTAAAAAATGCAGATAGGGAAATGTTCTTACCGACAGTCCACAGGATTTTGCTTTGCTTCATCTGTGCATCGATAGAATTTTCCCTGTGGATAAAAAAGCATACCAATTGAATCTAGAGCACCATTCCTATTTCAAAAATCTCTGTAGAACTTGAACAAGCCTCATGAAGAGGTTTTACTATGCTCTGGATATTTTTTCCTTGTTCTTACCTTAAAGAGCTGGACACCAATACATGCAAACATGAACTGGAGTAGAGTTGTAACGATCATGATATTACCGATAGTTCGAATGGCAACAAAGACACATTGAACAACATGCTGTAGAGAAAGAGAGAGAGAGAGAAAGAGAGAGAGAGAGAGAGAGAAAGAAAGAAAGAAAGAATCAGTTCAATTCTCACTTGGTATTTAATCACTATACTTAATAAACTAGCATTTCATTTTTAAGTTATCAATACAAGATTTAATTTCACTTTTTAAAGTTTACCTTATTATTTCTATACTCAGAATAGGGACACAATATTCCACAAATTCATTCTCACCGTTAGGCAGTCATAAATAGCATATAAAGAAGCTAATCATGAAATATCAAATATGTCTAAAACAAGTTCTATTGAACTACAGCTCAATGATGCTAATTCCCAAGAAATATGATTGGGACCTCAAACTTTCATTGCTAGAGTATATGAAAGAAAGGCTTTCATTCCTAGGTAGTGTCAAAATTAACATTTATTTTAGATAAGCTAAGATCAAGATTAAAGATCAAGGAATAGGATGAGGTGATGGGTATACAACCAACCACCATTGGAATTCAGAAAGGAAGAAATCCAGACAAAAGACAAAAGACAGGAATACATCACAAAGCCTGTTGGTTAAAAGTATTTGGAAAAGAGAAAGGCATCATTCAAACCTTTGAGAAATATGAATCTCAAAATGATACAGACAGAATGCTGGATTTATTTGAGCTAAAAGTCCCCAAGGCATTTTTAAGGTAACCTCTATCGAGGCAATTGACATATTAAACCATTATTATGATTTTGTTTATAAACAGAATATATACTTTTCAAAGAAAATTCAGATAAAAACCTTAAGTCCTTTTGCTCTGTTAATAGCCCTTAATGGTCTTAAGACTCTTAAAACTCTTAGAATCTTCACAACTGATATAGCACTTGATCTAGATGAAAAGTAAAACAAACATTAGCTTGACATGACTTAATGCTACTCAATTAATATTATAAAGTTACGTAATACTTATGCATGCAGCAGCCCATTAATTCTGAAATTTGTTTCCAGGAAAAAAATAAACACTGTTGGGGTTTTTTTTCTTGTTCTTCATCTCTCTGATGCAAAAGAATCTCTTGGAACACCTCAGCAAGCCATTCCTTAATCCTTCTAAAACTTGTTTAATGAGTTTAATATTGTACTAGTAAACAAAAAGAATAAAATATGATATATGGCAGCAAACAACTTGTCCATCCAGGTTTTTAATAGCTACACAATTTGTTTTTCCCTCTAGACTTAAAAAAAACAAAACAAAAAACTTTCTCAATTTTTTTGCAGTTGTCTTATTTGTTTATGCAATGTATGTAGAATATACAGTAATAAATACATATATTTGTATTTTTATCTCTTGGTCTACATATTATAGATGACTTACAGTAAGAATAAAAACCACAACAATACCAGTAGTCCTCGATTTAATGACCACAATTGTACCCAAAATTCCTGTTGCTAAGCTGTTGACAGTTGTTAAGGGAGCTTTGCTCCATTTTATGACCTTACTTGCTATAGTTGTTAAGTGAATCATTGCAGTTGTTAAGTTAATAACACGGTTGTTAAGTGAATCTTGCTTCCCCACTGACTGCTTGTCAGAAGGTTGCAAAAGGTGATCACATGACCCTGAGACATGGTAACCATCATAAATATTAACCAGTTTCCAAGTGTCTGCATTTTGATTATGTGGCCACATAGGGATGCTGTAACCGTCACAATTATGAAAAATAGTCATAAGTCACTTTTTCCAGTGTTGTTGTAATTTTGAATGGTCACTAAACAAACTGCTGTAAGCTGAGAACTACCTGTATTAATCCTCTTTTTGAGAACTGTAATCACTCTCCTTATTTGTTTCTCCAAGGAGTTCCATAATAAAAGTATAATTAAAATGTTAATAATAAATATAATCCCTAAATGACAAAACATTTTGAAATATAATATAGGCAATATCCAGTACAGTTGAATAAATGTGATCAAAATGGAAAACCTATATAACAGTGATTTAATCAGCCTAAGCATCATATGCTATCATGGGAGGGTGATAGAAAGTACACAGAAGCTTAGTTAACCCATCCTTACTTTCAAAATACCACAAACATATTTGCATTACAACTGAGCATTGATTGCCTTTGTGGCATCCCAGCCAAAATCTGCCCCTGCTGATCAGTTCTATTCTTACCATTATGAAGGAATGCTGGGAGCATTCCTTGAAATTATTATTGAAATTATTATTGGAAAGTCTGGCTTAACTAAAACCATCCTGGGTGGTAGACATTAGGATCTAGTATCTATAGGCCCATGGACTTATGACCACATAAAACACAGTACTGAAATTTGAAATATCAAATGGGGAAATAGTAAAGGACATGAAATTAATAATCAACAGAGTATTAATCTTATGAACTCTAAAGCTTCCTCTTTCCGTTATGTATTCAAAATGGACAGTGATTAATATTTATAGGTTATTTATATGTAAGGGTGTAGGTTTATACATATGTTGTACAGAGCATGTTTAAATGTGTGTTATGTATGTGTACACTTTGAGAGCAAGCAACTAATTTTCATTTTTAATGTGGGCCAATGTGCCCACAGTAAAAAAAAAATGACAATAAAGGTTATCTCATCTTATCTTACCAATATTAAAGAAAAACATGTTTTCTGCTTGTGATACTAAGATTAGGGAAACGATGTAACAGGACTTAATGAAAGTGATGAACGCATGCATGAAATTGAGGATGTAGGTTTGATTATAGAAAGATAGGCTAAAACGTTTCTCAGAAAATCTGGACTCATATAGATTGTAAGAATTTGTAAGTTATTGAAATGGAACTCTAGGTATTGCAAAATACCTATGACTCTCTCTCAAGGGAAAAAGATTACAATTTGTTAAGTCATCAAGGCTGATATAGGATGCCAAGCCCACAAGATATGACCATTTCCGTACGATGGGGAAATAGTACTGTTTATATCCAAGTCATAAATGAATGCCGTAAAAGACAAAATGAGCAATACTTACTGAATGCCAAATGACACAAGGGAAACACCTACTACCAACAAGTCTAGCAAGTTAAAATAATTCCGGCAGAAAGACCCTTTATGAAGGAAGGCTCCAAACACAGTGAGCTGAAAACATAATAGTCCCAGTTTGAATCATTTATAGGTTGTTTACAAGATGTCTGCAGAGGATGAATGTTGCTTTCTATATCATTCAGAGTGCAAATAAAAAGGGGCTCTCTCTGTTAAGATTAAAAATCTTGATCTAATACTACATCACAGCATTTTTAAACATCAATCAATTACTAAATAAAATAAAATACCAACATCTCAAAAACAATCATGGTTTGCCATCAATAGCTTTCATGTTTACATAATGTACTTGCCAAACATTTTAGTTTTAGTCCAAAGGTGCTTTTTCAAGAGGCAACTGGACTTTCTTGTTTTTCTTTGAAGATGTTTCGCTTCTTACTGAAGAAGCTTCTTGGATGAGAAGCGAAACATCTTCAAGGAAAAACAAAGAAAGTCTAGTTGCCTCTTGAAAAAGCACGTTTGGGACAACCACGACCTGGATGACCAAGAATCTCCATAGACATTTTAGTTTTAGGTTTTTACATAGCACAGCTTTTTCTTAGAAGAGGGTTACACAACTTGTATTTCATCTCAGAAAATGATTATAGTTTTTAATAAGTAATAATTTTAATAGGAGAGAAAACTATATCATGAAAATATATCATGAATAATCATATAATAACTATTTTGTTTCTTGTGGTCTTATCCACTTTTTTGCAGAGCTGTGCCTCAAAGTCCAACTGTACCCTTTGGCTGCAAAAAGGTTCTACACTTCTGTACTAAAATATGGAAAAAACACTGTTATACTTTGCAAGAACATAGTGATATATGTTCTTGCAAAGCATAACAGTGCTTTGCAAGAACATAATAATATACTATTTTAGCTCTATGTAAATCTATTTCACAAAAAGTAATGAAAAATAACATGTTCCTCCTCTGAAAATGTAAGTTCTTTTATGATCTTTCCTTTTTTAAAAAAGAAAAGAAAAGAAAAATCCATCAGAGACAGGTTTTCCTTCTGACAGATTTAAAAAACAAAAGGGTTAAAATAAACTGCCAAATTAATGTGATGATAAAAAGGAACATCTACATGCACCCAAAGGTTTGAAAAATATATTAAAACTTTAATAAAAAGTATCCTATCTGCATAAGTATATGGAAGGTAAAGAAAAAGTAGCAGACATTATTGCTAAAGTTGTGTTTGAATTAACAAGGATCAGTGAACAATTAATTACCTTTAACAGGATTTCCACAGTAAAGATGGCTGTGAAAGCATAGTCAAAGTAACCCAGTATCTGCAAGGCATAACATGCCACAGTGAGACATTTATTTACAAGGATTCATGTTAGAATTTACAATTTTGGATACACATTCATATATACTGTACATTCTAGAAATATTTAACACAGTCTTCTTATGGGAGTTTTCCAACTTTCAAGTCTACTATATACCTGGGATTTCCTTATGGTGTCCAAACTGGTGTCCAACTTCCAAATGCCAACCAAAATCAAATCTATTTAGTTTTTTTTTTTTTTTTGAAAGACCAGCCACATTCACATACACAAAATCGTGAAGAAAGCTACTTTTATCTCCTAGGACCAAAATTTATACAACTAGATATATGATTACTTGTAATAAAATTATATAATTTCACATGGATGGAATTATTTTAATTATTTCAATGCTGATTACACTGAGGATCCTTTCCGTTCTCCTTGGTATGTATATTTAGAATTGCTATGGTGACTTTTTTTTAAAGAAAATGTTTCTGAAATCATGGCACTGGAGAGATCTTATCATTTGTGGGCATGCTTAAAGTGAAAGCGGGTAACTGTATAAAAAGTGACATTGCCAAACAATTATTAAATGATTTTACAGAAGTGGAGAAATAAGCACCTTAAGTTACTACTTAAGGCAGAGTGTCAAACTGGAGGCTCTCAGGCCGGATGCATCATATAGAGGCCACACCCACCCCGGCTCCACAAAGGCAAAAAACATCATGATACGTCACAATATGTCATGTGACGCGATCAAGTTTGACACCCATGACTTAAGGTAATAAAATATCCCTTAAGTTGAATTCAAATCTGTTGAATACATAGATACGTCCATGCTATTTTCTGGGCAGATGTAGTTTGTCATGATATTTTGTAAGTTCCTAGCCTAGTACATACAGTAGTCCAAGAACTAATGAGGTTAACTCTGTTTTCAATATTCCATAAATGCTTATTCTACAAATATAGAAAAAAGAAACTTTATCCATGTAAATTTCTTGCTTTTGCCTTTATGTAGAAACAATCATTGAAACAATACAGGAGTCTCAGTAAATCTAAATGTAATTTGAAACACACACACACACACACACACAATAACAACAACAACAACAACAATAATAACTGCAATAACTCCAGCAATGTTACAAAAAACTGCGCTACTCGGAACATCTTATATTTTAAGGAGATAGCTGGTTGACACCTAGGATGCTGGTAGCAACCCGTGTCACCCATTGCGCCAGCCAACTTGAATGTTCAGTTGACTAAGATTCATGTCTAATGAATAAAAGATACTAATACTAATACTAATACTAATACTAATACTAATACTAATAATAATAATAATAATGTTGGAAGGGACCTTGGAGGTCTTCTAGTCCAACCCCCTGCTCAGGCAGGAAACCCTATACCAGGGGTGTCAAACTGCCGGCCCGCGGGCCAGACGCATCACCGGGAAACCGCGCCCACTCCATTGCCAGCAATGGGGGAAAAGCTCAGATACATTGTGCGACGTCACGTGACATGGCGAGTTTGATATGTCTGCCCTATACCGTTTCAGACAAATGGTTGTCCAGTCTCTTCCCAAAAACGTCCAGTGTTGGAGAGCATTCACAACCTCTGGAGGCAGGTTGTTCCACTGATTAATTGTTCTAACTCTCAGGAAATTTCTCCTTAGTTCTAGGTTGCTTCTCTCCTTGATTAGTTTCCATCCGTACCCAATTCCAGCAACCGTTCCTTATATGTTTTAGCCTCCAGTCCCCTAATCATCTTTGTTGCTCTTCTCTGCACTCTTTCTAGAGTCTCAACATCTTTTTTACATCGTGGTGACCAAAACTGGTTGTATACATACACACACACACACACACACACACACACACCAGAGATAGGAGAAGCGGGTGCACTCTGCTTTGAGATACTTTGCATTGCAGAAACAATATACCACACTTTAGTGTTTGGATTAGAAACATTGAGCTGGAGTTCATCTTCCCTGACAGGCCAATTGGTTTCCAGAAAAGAGTTTCTTGTTATTAGAGAGAACATAATATTGGTGAGATATTTTTGGTGTTCTGGGAGATTGGTTGTCTGTTTGCAGATATTTCCTTACGCAACTAGGTAACATCATCATATTGAAGATGTTCACAGGTGATGGTTTCTAGTTGGTAATGAAACATCAGCAAGCAAACAACTAGGCTCAGAGAGCACCAAGAACTCCACAGTTCAACCCTGAACTCCAGATATTATCTTCTGTTGGAATTGCGGGTTACCAGTCATCCAAATATTATTAATTCCAAGGATAAATCTAAAGACACCAGCCATGTGAATGCACAGAAGGAGACTCATTTGAAATTTATAGTCTGAAAAGGTAGCACTGAAACAGGTGAAGCAACTATCAAGTGATCTAGGCTCATAACATTCCTAGAAAATTTTATACTGGTGGCAGATTAGTTAAGGCCAAGAAGGCATAGCTAATTCACAAATTATAGACAGGCTATATATTGGATTATATTTGTGCCATCATACTGTGGGAAACTGAAGGGATATTAATTTAAGTAACATAAAATTACATTTCTGGAAATTTCAAGCAGTTGACATTTCCTTGTTAAAAAAATAGCCAGGGCTGACCCTGCCTAACTCACAGGATCAACTAAGTTCAGCTAGATGGTGCCATCTCCTGAGATGTTCATGGACTAATCCGTTTTGAAAGACACATTTTAAGAAGATCATACATGCAGATTGTTTGTAAAATCCATTTTTTCTTACATTATTTCGAAAAGAATGACTGCGAATAGGGTCTTCAGCTGCAAGGGAAGCACTGCTGAGCATGATGAAGACAAGAATGAGGTTGGTAAAAATATGGTGATTGATTAATCTATGACAACCCACTCGAATCCTGAAGAACAAGAAAAGAAAATGGACTATTATGTTACGACTGGCAGGTTAATTACTCATACAATACTCACAAAGGCAAAAAAAATGCTCATCTGAGTATCACTAAACTGGAAATTGGTTACTTTATTAACTGTGTTGATAATTCGGCAAAACTATAAATGTAATAGAATGCATATATTCTATTTTAAAGCTATTATGTGTTGGATAATATTAAAGCACAATTTGCAGCATACTCTATTTCAGGGGTCTGCAACCTTGACAACTTTTAAGACTTGTAGACTTCAGCTCCCAGAATTCCTCAGCCAGCTATGCTATGCTGGCTGAGGAATTCTGGGAGCTGAAGTCCACAAGTCTTAAAGTTGTCAAGGTTGCAGACCCCTGCTCTATTTAAAGTGCCCTCTTTAGACAATGCATCATTTGGCACAAATGTTTCACAATCCTGGTAGGAGTTTGATTTGAAAACAAATTCCATGTTAAAAAAATATTTAATTATATGTTCAATCTTGTGCTAGATAAAACAGCAGAAGCTTTAGTTGTTAGGTGTCCCTATCGTTTTATTTGCAAAAAAAACATTTCCAGGGATATGCTTTAAAAGATTATTTACGGGTTTGTATTGCTGAAAATAAAGAAGGAGCTGCCTTCAGGAATTGGTGTCATCTTCTCCTTCATATTAAGCTCAGATATCCTTCGGGGCCGGGGACCTGCAGGTACTTCGGGCTCTTCTTCTTCCTCTTCTTCCTCTTCACCTACTTTATAGTGAAACTTTGTTTAATTTACAAAGTAAATTAAAACATAATTCTGAGCAAAGCCCACGTTCAAAATAGCCAGCAAGATATATATGTAAACGTTAAATGACAGGACATTTCTGGAACTTCTGAACAGTACAGTACAATTACATTTTCATGCTGAAAAAAATGTGGAATCAGCTATAGTTTCTGGCTGACAGCAGTGCATTTAGGCTACCTGCTCCCTTCTTGTTCTGAGTTTAAAATTAGTTAATTCTTTATTATAGTAACTGGCCAGGATTCTACAAGTTAACCAAGAAATTAAACAATTTCTATTTCAAGTAAAATGAAAAACAAACAAACATAAAATTCCACCTATATCATCAAAGCCATGGAAACAATGTATTAAAAATATTCAGGGAAATTGAGTCATATTGGTCTGCCAGGAATAGCCATACCTGAAATCAATTAGAACTGATTGGGAACTTTATCAAACATGGTATTACGAAACAGAAGCGCAAGATAATAGATTCCATTAAGGGCAATATCTTAGCTCAGGGGTCTTCAAACTTGGCCCTTTTATGACTTGTGGACTTCAACTCCCAGAGTTCCTCAGCCAGCGTGCTGTCTTAGCTCATCAGGAACTTGTATATTTGCCCTTAAAATAGCTGTTGGGAAGGCACTGAAACATGCTAATATCAGCACTCTTTGGAGTTTAGGAATGATAATTTATTTAAATATCTTGCTAGTCTGAATGACAATTTTCAATCTATTCATTGGTAAACCGTTAAGTTGTAAAAAAGTGATAATAGTGCCTCCTAACCATTGGTAAATCCTCTGTAGATGCCACTGCCACTCTAGCCCTTATATTATATTTTCTTCCTTTAATAAAGGCTAGAAAAAGTGCCAGATATATATTTTAACCATTTGGCCTTTTGTTTCTGAATCCAACAAGGGGAAGAAATTATTTCAGGCATAATGTCGATGGTGTTCGTGGCTGTATATTTTTTATCCAATTTAAAAGTATGCAGAAGATGCTAGATTGATTATAAAGATTATATAAACCAAGGATTACTAGTGCTAGAATATCTTCAGACCCTTTTTCATTTTGCTACCCCTCAAAAAGGCTTTTTTAAAAGTCAGAGGACTCTTCAGAATAGTATGGGGCCATAAGGGAGGAGGGAAATAATTGCCCCATTCAAATGGACACTGTTTGTACTTCACTGAGTGAAAATGCATAGCCTCTGGATAATGCATAGCCTCTGGATGTTTATATGTGTGTGTACACAGATCAGATTTACAATTCAAATTACACAATCTTATAATTCAGCACTGTTATATATTTGATTCAAACCTTTTTTTCTAATCGTGTTAATGAAATTGGAGGGTTTTTTTTTTTAGTTGTGGCACATTCGACACAATAAATCTTTCTGCCAGTGTACACAAGTGAGCTGGTACCTGGGATATCACAAGGCGGATACGGATCTTTGTCTTCTTCTTCCTCCTCCTCTTCTCCATATTCATTAATTGTAACCTCAAGTAACAGAAAGGTAAACATTTCAAAAAGAGGAAAGTAGCAGAGTAAACTGGTGTAACTTGCTAATTTCAGCCCAGGATGTAAACGGGAATCAAATCTTCATCTAAATATGCATAAAGTGGGAATCAGGGCAGCTATCACATATATCCATTCTACCGTCTAGACCACGGGTGTCAAACTCGCCGTGTCACATGATGTGTTGCGACGTATCATGACTTTTTTCGCATTGCCGGAGCTGGGGTGGGTGCGGCCTCTGCATGATGCAACTGGCCCATGGGCCAGCAGTTTGACACCCTGGTCTAGAGACTATCACAAGGAGATCCAAGAAATAATGAGTCAATGTGAAGGACAATGTTGTTAGGGTTAGATGGGTATCTGTGTATTCCTGAGATGAAGAGCTTCGCTATAAAGACGAGCAGATCTTAAGTACCTTAGTATCCTTGGCCTTCTTTGGTTCACCTTCTGGTTTGTCCCCCTTTTTAGCATCCAAACTCTCTTTTCTACAAAGACCATAGAAACAAAACCATGGGGAAAATGATTAAAGATCCAAAATATTGGTCAATTAATGATTGTAATAAAACTGGAAACATAATAACAGTCTATGCCTACCCTGATTTTAAACTGCTCAGTAGCTTCCCCTTTTTGTTCTTAAAACCCTATTCTTCTTCCAGATGGATGGATCAATGGATGGATGGACGAATGAAGCAATCTCTGAACACATTATTTGTAATTTGTGCCTCATTTTTTTTACCCTTATGATTTTCACATATGGATGAATTTTGGTAAATTTTCTTTGATAGAAAGAATGGAGCAAGCCATTTTCTATGCCTATATGTTATTTGCAAATTCAAGGTATATCATTCTAACAGTGTACTTTGCATCAGTTTTCTACCCTGCTTATACTATTCAAATTTTCTCTTTCAAAAGAATGAAAAGAGAAAATGAAGAAAACTACAAAAATGTGCATATCTTGTGTAATTTTCTCTGTACCTGGCACTCTTTTTTCTCTCCTTTTCTTCTGCTTCTTCTTTCTGAGCTGTGTTCAGACTTTCAGCATCTGCCAGGTTATCAACCGCAATAGCCAAGAAGACATTTAACAGGATATCTAATTGAAATCATTTTAAGGATACTAAATAGTCAATGCAAGTTATCCCCTTGTTTGTTATTCAACAGTAATTATCCAATTATGACAACTATTTTACAATTTGACTTGGAAGTTCCTTGCACAAACCAGAATAAAAGGACATTTCCATTTCATTTTTATTTATAAAACAGAAGAGAAATATGAATATAAAACTCTATAATATAAATTCAAAAAACTGTTGTTGGTTTTCATCCCAATTTGTTGTTCTGATACACACTTTTTTCCCCCTGACATGGAACATCCCATCAAATTCACAAAATACCACTTAAGGTGCCTTTTGTTCTTTAACCTTTTCATCTTCTACTTTAATGATGTCATAAACTACATCCAAATATCGGTTTCTTGCACTTCCTGTCCTATTTTTCTATCATGACGCTGACTTTTACTTATCATCTGAATGGGTGCTATCAGTAGATGGTTTTTAGTCTGTGGCAAACTGTTGGAGGTATGCTGTTTTGAGCTGAATTGTGGCGGAGCCTTCCAAATTTAAACCCTGAATAGGCTGAGCAGGACACCCATGTAGATTAATTTAACAGCGGTCAGTGGGATCTAAAAGGATCTTGCTGAAAGCACTGGATTGAAAATCAGACTTTCAGATTGGGCAGAGCAAGCTTGGGATCATTAGGTTTGTATGGGGAGGAAATGGGAGCAGTAGAGACAGGCATGTGCTTTGAAGACTACTAGCAGTTTCAGTAGTATTTCATCTTAATTTATATTACTGCTATTAAAATTGTTTTCAGCTGTAAATTTTTAATGGCTAAAACAAATGATAATAATTTACTGCAGAGGCTTATATATCTGATTGCTGGCCAACAACATATGGCTCAGTGTACTAATTACAATAATACTAGAACACGGCTTTAAAAAGCATGGTTTAACTGCACTGGCAGAAGAATAAAGGAGAATAACTACTATAATAACCGAGTGATTTACTGGAAAACAATCAACAACTTATTCCTGTATTGTTGCAAGCCCAGAACAGGTAGTCCCCGACTGATGACCACAATTGAGCCCAAAATTTATGTTACTAAGTGATAAATTTGTTAAGTGAGTTTTGCCCCATTTTACGAGTTTTCTTGACACATTTGTTAAGTGAATCACTGCAGTTGTTAAGTTACTAACATGGTTCTTAAGTGAATCTGGCTTCCCCATTGACTTTGCTTGTCGGAAGGTCACAAAAAGTGATCACATGATCACCCAGAACACTGCAACCCTCATAAATATGAACCAGTTATCAAGCATCTGAATATAAATCACATGACCAATGGTCATAAGTGCGAAAAATGGTAATAAGTCACTTTTTTCAGTGCTGTTGTAACTTTGAGCAGTCACTAAATGAAATGTTGTAAGTTGAAGACTACCTGTAGTACAATCTTCTGTTTTGGTTATTAAGCCCAATTAGGTCCAATTCTAAACTAGATCTTAGTCTCTGAATTAATTCTGGCAGAGAAACAAACTTTGGTGGGATTTTATTCAATTGTAAATGTGATTAACAACTACTCCAAGAACTTGACTTTAGAAAATGAAACTGGATCAATTTCATGAACAGCCTTCCAAATCCCCATGTGAAAACCAAGATTCAAGTTTACTACTATGAGCAAGTAACAATCGAGTTTAGGTGAATTAACATTGTCTTGGAACATTGAAATCCTTCTAATGAAAGCATTCACTTTAAAGCACTGCTAACTACATTAACTGATGCAATCTTAGGAAGTCTGGAAACAAACCATTTATCAAATTTCTAAGTAATGGGGCTTACAACTTCTTCACACTCTTAAGTGTAGCATAGTACATATTCAGTTTGTTCAAATTCACATCAAAGCCCTCTTAGAAAAAATTATTGAAAGTGAATGGGAAGTAACGATAAACTAAGAATCCTAAAAACATAATACTTTCAGATTTTGAAGCCTAAATTAGACAACTTTAAGATTCAAAGGCTCTTAAATATTCTTGAGAGTAAAGATAGGGAAAACTATGCGTCTACCATTAAGAACAAACAGTATAAAAATAATAAATAAATCCAGCAATCAAGTGGGTATCATGTATCCTTGTCTTACTTCCTGCTCAGGCTTGAACTATTGTCTCATATTGCATGCTTTATTTCTATCTTTCCCCACTTTTAAGGCATTCAGCAGCCAACTTTAAATTCCAGTTCAAAAATTCCATAATTCAAGCCAATTCAAGCACTTTTTGTATTTTAACAAATGTATAATGAACTTTCTTTTTCACATTAATGCATACATACTAATTCATATTTTGGTAGTGCTTAAAAATAAATACTGCATTCACAAAACCTAATTAAATTTAGTGTGAAGAGTGATTTTACTGTAAAACTATCACTTTTCGGATTCTCACCACCACTCAGTCTTTAAATACTGATTTCAACTTCCTCTTTACTGTGTGCAAAGCAACACTGTGAGAACCATCCAATACTTTAGAAACAAAAGGGAAAAAGAGATGATTTTCTCTATTTCTGATAATCTCAAAATCCAAAGCATATGTGATGATCTCAGCTGATGGTGAGTGACTTTTCCTCCATTAAGAAAAACGTGGGTATAAGGGTTCCTTTCCTTTCTGTCCACTGGCCCATGAGGCACAGTTTTAGGTTTCTCTCTGTCTCTGTCTTTCTCTCTCCCTCCCTCCCTTTCTTCATCTGCTTCTTTCACGTTGCAGGAAAAAAAAAACCTATGAAATGTGAAAAGTAGAAGGAGTCCAATGGGGATTAGGCATGCTCAAGAGCTATAGGCTGCAGCATGTTTCTTGTTCATGGATCTACAATTCATAAGAAGGGAAATAGAATATTGTGTATTGTAAAAGAAAAACTGTTATTGAGCCATTAGGAATACAGCACACTGGGCCTTTTCAAAAAATTCCCATGCTCCTTCTTCTAAATCTTTAAGAACTTTAACCAGTACTTAATTATAAATGACTGATAAGAAGACGAGAACGTCTTCTTCACATATTAATTTGAGAAGGAAGCATTATGAGACGTATCTGGAATTAGAACATGGTAGGTAGGTAGGTAGGTAGGTAGGTAGGTAGGTAGGTAGGTGGGTAGGTGGGTAGGTAGGTAGGTAGGTAGGTAGGTAGGTAGATAGATAGATAGATAGATAGATAGATAGATAGATAGATAGATAGATAGATAGATAGATAGATAGATAGATAGATAGATAGATAGATAGATAGATAGATAGATAGATAGATAGATAGATACATTCATGCCCTTTCAATGTCCCTTCCATGATTTGGGAGGATGGATGCAGTTTTTAAAATGAAAGGATACAGTTACCACAGATGAAGAGGATAATGAAGTAAATACAGACTACCATTCCTGATGAAGATGGGCCTCCATATGCCATAATGCCATCATACATAACAGCATTCCAGTCTTCTCCTGTTAGAATCTAAAAAATGAATTCCTTATTACTGAAATAGTACATATCGTTAAAAAAAACTTTAATAGTACCTTTGACATCAGAGCAAAATAATCAGTAAAACCCTTACATAATTCCATTTTAATTATTTTATAAGATTGATGACACTCTTTATTTCTGAATGCATTATTTCATTCTTCTGTAAACTAAGGCATACTTTTGTTTGAATACCATTAAATACCCTGGAATACTCCAAGAAAAACAACTTTGTTAATAGAGGTAAATATTTCAAATGGTTTATCTCAGATTAATATTGATAGCAGCAGATGAACATCCCACTGAGTTTATGGGGAAGAATAAATGTTAAATTGGAGTTAGAGACTGCAACTCTAAGATTCCTAAATATTCTTACATATATATTTTTTGCTATATATTGCTATACATTACAACTCTCATGTGAGAATTTCAATTTTCCACTATTGATCTTTAATTTTGACTTCTTATTCTTTGTAGACTTTAAGTGATTATCTCAAAAACCACAATGAAATATTACAAAATTATTAGACCCAGGTGATATCCTGACTATTTTGCGTATAGGTTGATTGGATTTTTTTCTTTATTAAACATTGCAAAACATATCATGTGTGATGTTGGAAGGAAAACATTGTTTTCAAGTCATTGTTTTCATAAGATGTTGACACAATGTTCTAGCAATATCTGAAACATTTAAAATGATTATTATTTATAAAGTCAGATATCCTAGAAATGGAGGTTGAATTTACTAAATTTTACTTAACTATTTTTTTTGCCATAGCTTCATGTATTATGAAAAAAATATTTTTTAAAAAAAGTATGGACATTTGGGGCTATTTCTATGACACTGTATTTCCTATCATGATGTATTCCAACAGTTATATATATATATTCACTTGCTTGTACAAATGGGACACATCATCCTAGCATTTCTAACATTTATTTAATGCAGTCTTTTCCAAGTCTGCTGCCATTCAGACATGGACAGTCTCAATTCATATAATTCCTAATCTACATTTTGAAATAGCAAAGTAGGTAATTATAGAAATTGATCCAAAATTAATCCAACCTAAAATAGAAAACCAACGTAACAAATCTTAAGCCTTTAAAACTCCCTGCGTAAATTATCTCAGCAGTTTTTACAGGAAGTCTGGGTTTATTTGCTAATAATTGTTCCATAATACTAAAGCTATTAAGCCAGGATATTTCACAGGACTTGGCCATAGCCAGAACCCCAAGAAACACTCCCAGATTCCCTTTCCTCATTTTTAAAAAAAGTTATTTGTGAGATTTTGAAATCCTGAAATATTTTGTCATTGTCTTTCTGTAAAATCACTCAAGATCACTCAAGTCCAACCTGGGCTAAGAGACAGTGTGATGGATTAAGTGAACGAGGACTAGGAAGACCTCTGTACAATTACATTCTCTATCATGAAGCTTACAAGATACTTTTGGGTCAGTCCCAGTCTCAGTGTACCCTGTCCATAAAGTTACTATGGTAAAAATGATGGAGGGAATACTATGTGTGTTGCATGGAAGAAAGTAGGCTTTGAATAGCTTTGGCTGGTATGCCAATTGTGATATAACCTTGACCAGGATGTTTTGGCAACATTACACCCTCATCACAATCTCATTAGATTAATGTAATGTGCTCTACACGGATCTGCTTTTGGAGACGACCTGGAAACTGCAAACTAATACACAATGCTGAAGCAGGATTGCTAAGGAGGCTATCTTGCAGTCCTGTATAGAATAGTATTTTGAAGTTAGTGCACTGGTTACCCTTAGGCTTCTGTGACCAATTCAAATGTTGGTCATTACTTTAAGGCTTTTCATCGTGCAGTACTGGGTTGCAAAAGTCAAGCTGAATCATGAATTGTGGCTGACTTTAACTACAGTGTGGTTTCTTTAAGCAAGTCAGCTAATTAAATTAAAGTTTGGAGTTATCTTGCTCCAGTGACAAGACTAAAAATTATATATCTGGCTAAATACAATGATGAAGTTTCTAATCCTTTCATTGTGTAAAGCTGAAATGTAAGAGTCTCAGTTATCATTACATCTCAAAGCAATCGCCCTTGGCAAGAAAGCTAATTTTTAAATTGGATTAAAATAATGGCATATTAATTTTGGTTATGTGCTACCAAATTGTTTTCAATTCATCGCAACCATCTAGATACATTGTTCTTTCAGGCCTTTTATTGTACTTGTTCTTTCAGGTCACCCAACAGTGCACCCATCGCCACTATAACTGAGTCCATTAAGTAAAACTGTGAATGTGCTCATTAAACTGAGCATATTAGGAACCTTTATACAATATTTCCATTGTAATAAGTAGCCTTCAAAAAGAGCTCACGATCCTGAATTCTAAAGCGCTGGTCTTTCAAGATTGTTTAGGAAAATTAATACAATATTGTTTTCAAATGTTCAGTTTAGATTCAGTGTGATAATGTTTACTTGTTTTCTCCAATTATTCATAGCATTTTTTCCTCTTATGGTTTGTTTTGTCTGTGGAAGCTGAAGTAATAAGCATGGGGGTTTCCACTAATTTTATCTAAGTGGTGACAACCCTTTGAAGTAGGTTAGACTGAGAATTGCGGGCCTGAAGTCATCTAATGAACTGTGGGATCAAATAGGATCTGAAACTCCTCAAACCAGATCCAATTTCTTATCTATAATACTAAATAGGTTGTCAATGAAGATATTAATGTACATATATGAATTTAGGGGAGAAAACAAGAAGGGAGTGGACTTTGCTTGTGGAACATTGTAGGCAAAAATGGACAGCCCCAGATTTTACTCAAGGCAAAGAAATTAAGTAACCTTGTTTCATATGAAAAAAAATTAATCTTTAAGCTCAAGCTCTGGATCATAAATAGGGGTAACTTACCAAGATACAGATTAAAAATGTGCACAATATAAACAGTTGTAAAAAAAAGCAATTAACCATAATGGAAGAATTTTGCAATTAATAACTGTTTTGTTAGCTGTATTTGGATGAACAAAGACAACTTAATATTAATGATGTTAACATAAAAGCTATGCTGCATAGAGAGATTGAATACGTGATATGAACAAATGGTACAAAATGATGCAAAAATTACCAAAGATTGACTTTTAATGAGCAGAATGCTATTTAACATAAACAGAAGGAACTATCGTTGTGATAAGTGACTTTTATTTTTATTTTAGGAGACAGGATTACTTAGACAGTGTTGTTGTTCACAGATTTTTAAAAAAAATGTTTTATAGTGGGTGAATAAAGTTACCTGGAATACAGTTAAAAGGGCTTGTGGGAAATTATCGAAGGTGCTCCGTTTTGTTTGAGTTTCATCAAAATTAAATTTGCCTCCAAACAGCTGCATTCCAAGCAATGAGAAGATTATGATGAAGAGGAAAAGCAGAAGCAACAGTGAAGCAATGGACTTCATTGAGTTTAACAAGGATGCTACCAAGTTGCTCAGGGATGTCCAGTGCCTACAAATTAAAATGTGTGTGTTAACAGAAAAAAAAACCGTAAAAGAACAGTGCATGATGAAATATTACAAAAGAGCAGCGGGTCATACAAGGGTCAGTAAAACTCAGCACCAAGTAAGAACAAGTTTCTCTTACCTGGTGACTTTAAAAATACGGAGGAGACGAACACAGCGGAACACTGAAATTCCGAGAGGGGACATAATTTCCAGCTCTACCAGGATGGTTTCAACAATGCCGCCACAGACCACAAAGCAGTCAAAACGATTAAAAAGGGACACAAAGTAAGACTGCAGCCCAAGACTGTACATTTTTACTAGCATTTCGCAGGTGAATAAAGCCAGAAGGACTTTGTTTGCAATATCTGGGGGGAAAATATTCGAAAAATTAAACCGATTGATGAGTTTCAGTTTCATGTCTTAAATCTAATCTGAGCAATGAAATTGTTTCTATTTCTCCCTCTTTAGGCAAAAATCCCAAATTAAGATGATGTAGCCTAACAACCAACGTATGAAATAATAACAGAGGTGTCCAGGTCATTATATTGTCAAGTTACATTTTCTCTTCTTACAATGTGTTGAATATTAAATTTCAATATGGACATGATTTTAAAAATCAGAAAATTAGCCATCAATATGTACAATTCCAAAAGTTAAAGTCTACTTGGACAACAACCATCTAAATAGAGTCAAAGGACAGAACTGAAGAGGATGGTTCATAAAGAAGAGCTCTGCAAGTTAACTGGAATTGCTCCTTATAAACCAGAATTTGGCCGATGAATATAAGAAAGTATTTCCCCTGCTACAGTCTCTGACTCACTATAAATACTGTACTAGATCAAAGAAATCATTTTGACACTCATAACAAATGTCAATCATTAGTCTACTTGACTAGACTAGACCACTAGGCCAGCAATCACCAAACTACAGCTTTTGGCCCAAATCTGCCAAACTGCCTGTTTTTGTGCAAATTAAGAATGGGAAGAGTAGGAGATCGCCATTCTCTTCCAGACCCTTCTAGTCAAAAGGAATGGCTGTGGCAGAGGCATCCTGGGTGGCAGCAGCGGCCTATCAGTAGTCGTCTCCTTGCTAGCATACCAACACTGTCCAATGGCCATTGCACTCTTTGGCCTGCAGTCTGCCAGCCATGGTCATAGAAGCAGAGATGGGGCAGGATTTTTTTCCTTTATGGCAGAAAAGTTTGCCTATTTCAGCATTAAACTATGATTAAATTGATATTAATCTACAATAAAAGTTCAATAGAATTTGCCTATGTTCAGCTATGGAAATGGACAACCTACAATCTATATGTAAGTTTTTGCAAGCTCTCCTCCCCCCAATCAAAATGGTGCTGATGAAAAAAAAACCCAAAATTGCTATGGTCTAAGTTTTTTAGGATTTTAAGGAGAAAACAGGCTTAATACAAATTATTAATAGAAAAGGGAGGCTGTCTTACTACCTCTGGCTTTTGGATCCCCACTACAAAATGATACAGATCTCTTCATTACTATATTAGTAATACATGTTTATTTATTATTATTATTGTTGATTGCACAGTCAGCCAGATGTTTAGATTGGATTTGGCATTTTTGTCCAATCATTATCTTGGTTGATTGCATAGTCAATCAGATGTTTACACTAGATGGCATTTTTATCGACCTATCAAGTCCTTCCCATGGACGTGAGATAAGCAGATGTTGTTGTTTGTTGGTGTTAAAAAGTATTGTCACAGGATTATGCTGTTCCAAGTAAAGCTGTCTTGTTGTTAAATCTGGGATGTTATGTGACACATGCTTGTTTGAATTCTAAAGTCCCAGAGGAATTTATCTTCTTCAGTTTCTATTACTTTGTTCTATTGTGTGGTGTCATTAGTTCTTCCTTGCAGATGTTGCAATGAACTATTGTTGCTACCTTGTCATGCTGTTGTTTGTAATAAATCTGTGTGATCTTCTTGCTGCAGCTAACTAGGTGGGGAAATGTTTCTCCAGCTTCTTTGCAGAGGCAGCATTTGCTGTCTTCTCAATTCTGGCTTTGTATGCATTTTTTCTTTTCTTTTTATAACATTTTATTAGTTTTCTGAGATTACAATTCATAAGTGCTTAGTAAACAACGTGTTGTCTGGGTCCAGGTTTTGTTGTTATCTGCTTTTTTTGATAGTTTTTACATGTACTGGCCATGTAATACTTTTCTTGCCATGTCTCTTTTTTATTCTTTATTTGGTCTTTCTTATAGGCCAGTTTGATCTGTCTGGTATTCACTAAGCCTTCATGGTGTACTAGCTTCAATGCATCTTCTTCATTGTCTATCAGATATTCTTCCAAAGCCTTTTTTTTCTTTTATTATTAGATTGATATCGATTTTTTTTACAACTCATGATTCAGTATATAGTGCTCTCACCACCTATTTTCCCACAACAACCAACTTTTAGGTGGGTTAGGCTGAGAGTTTCTGGCCCAAGGTTACCCAAATAGTTTTCATGTCTAAAGGAGGACTAGAACTTACAGTCTCCCAGTCCCCATCCCAGCACCTTACCCACTACACCACATTGGCTCATGTCATCTCACTGGTATTTATCATAACATTGGACAACATAGACTAAATGAAGATATTAGAAAAAGAAAAGTAAAAATGTTTTTCATTGATTATAATAAGAAACAAGAAAATATTTCAGTTTACCTTGTATTTCTGTTAGCCAGTCAGGCTGGTTATAATGCTCAGATGAGATAGTTAATGTGTTCAGGAAGACCAGTACAATGACTAACCAATAAAAAGAAACAGATTTCACAGCAGCTCTGCATCGTCTTCGGCTGAAACGGTTCCATCGACGCCAGCGTCGGCTAAAATGACAGCATTATAATGCAGAAACATTAAAATACAGGATAAAATTAGACAACAAATTCTGACACCAGAATATAAACTGACAGCAAACAGCACTCCTTACTAGCACTGATGATGTTACCAGTGTAATGAAACGTCTGCAAGAAACCAAAAGGAAGGTTTGTAACTGAGAAGGATCTATAAGTTCTTAATACAGGTCAGGATCAGGATTTGGCTGGATTTCTGTGCCTATAAGCAGTATGCTTCTAAAGCAGGGTTGTCAAACTCGCAACGTCACATGACGTGTCGCAACGTATTGCGACTTTTTTCCCATTGCCGGCAATGGGGTGGGCGCGGTTTTGCCATGACGCATCCGGCCCACCGGCCGGCAGTTTGACACCCCTGTTGTAAAGCATACTGGTTGGGATCAAAGAATCCTCTACTTTAAGTATTAAAGCAGCAACAGTAGAAGTAATTGAAAAGGTTACCCAAAGGCTGAAAAGACTTATCTTGGCTGTCTGTGTACTCACGTGGATGCCAACTACTTGACTGAGGATCCCAGAGAAAGTGCTGTCCGTACATGAACATTGATATGCAGACTAGTGACAAACTCTGAGGGAACTGTACAAGTACTTTTGTGGACATGACTGCTTTGATGCCTTAATGGCAAGGCTTTGCTTCTGGCAACATGTTTAAAGTGCCCCCTTTGAATGCTAGGCAGGGGAACAAACATTAAACTCTCTAAGCTTATATTTGCTTAAAGACAGAACTATGTTGTGAACTGTCTCCAAAAATGAATGGACAGCTAATGCAGATTTATAACATTATATTGCAGTTTCATATGCTGACATGCTTTATCTAATACACAATCTGGCAGTTTCATTCAGGAAATTTCTAAACAGTTTTTATAGATAACTTACATAAAGCTTATCGAAATAATCCATGAGCAAATGTTGACCAATCCACATAGGAGCAGATTTTGCACTCCTCTATTGTGCCAGCTCCATAAGAGGTTTGGAGAAGAGGAACATTTTTAAAAATACATCTTTCCCACATGCTCAACTATCATCTATATGTTTGAGATTCTCCATATGCCACAATGGGGAAGAATTCCACTGTCACCCAGAGATGTTTTTCATACAGGAGTCAACACTGTATTTGTGTATAAATGTGTTGATATTTAGTTTTCCTCATGAAAGGTATGCAAGAGAGAATGAATTTTAAATTAAGTTTGGTTACATTTATGACCTGATTCATGCTTGGTTGAACTAAGGCAAATAATCTAAACTTTTTATACAAATTTTACCTGCTTCTCTGATATATTAACTCTTTAGAGCTTTTCAATGTATAAATCAATGTATAAATCAGCTACATATACATTGATACAAGCTACAAGACAGTCCAGACATTGTGAGACCTGGGTAGCAGCAGCAATGTCAACCTTCAAGCTTCATATAAATTTCCTTTATCTGTAGCATTTTATTTCATTTTTCAATTAAAAAACAAACTGATTTGTGATCATTATGGTAAATGCAGTGTGGCATAGAATAAACACAGAAAAATCAACAATACAACCTAGAATTTAAAAATAATCATTCAGGCAGCTGATGAAATCAAGGGAAATCCTATGTTTAGAAATTTTGGCCACAGTCCTCCCAGGAGATGCCCACCCTACCTCTATTTTACCCAGTATTTGTTGCTATAGAAAGAAACCCTATCCCATGCCAGCAAATGTGGTACTGTGACCAAGAAGACCTAGGTAGAATTAGATTGAACCTTAGATATTAGGAGCAACCACTTCCAAAGTACAAACACTTTTTTAATGTGAATATTTGTAGAACTGGAAAACCGAAAATGGCTGAAACAACCAGAAAAAAATAGCCTATATCAATTTATGGCTACTTCTGGAAATGACAGTAGTAGTAAGAAGACAATACTGTAAGCAGAGGTAAAGATAGACTTAATGTTCAGACAATTCTATTCACCTTGTTGAAAGACAACAGAGTGAATATGGGCTTTAACATGCATTACCATGATAAGGATTTCCTACACCCATTTATATTCCAAGATAAACAAGTAACGACTCAAGGTAGCTAAACATAACATAAGAAACTGTTGACTTAGCTCAGCTGTAGTTTACTAAGCAGTGAGATTTACCTAAAAGGGGATTAAGTTGTTCATACAAATCAGGACACCAGAATATCAGTGACAGAAAAATTTGTGAATGGATCTCGTCCCTAAGAACCCGGAAACAAAAGTGATGAATTGGAATTGCAGGAATAGAATATTAAGAATCTTAGATTCAAACAGAAAGCAGCCATGACAGGTGTAAAGGGAAGTAGGCCTGCCTTGAGAATGGAGAAGGAATTGGGATTTTCAGAAAAGATTATTCAGTTCTGAGAAATAGGGAAGCATGAGAAAGAAACTCAAATTAGCCCCATCTTGAAGATGGAGCATAGAGAATCTCTAGCAGGCTTTCAAGATTCAGCAACAAACAGCATTCATGGAACCCCTGTTGTTTTTTTGGTGGAGCTGGCCTTCCTCAAAGAACTGACACAAGGCCACTGATTTGGAAAGCAAGAGGCCTAATCTTCTCTTGAAGGGCAGCTGCAACTTCCGTAATCAGGGGGTGAGAGGAAAAACAAATGAAGAATCATAGAAGGAATGCTAAATTGCTGGGCCATCTTTTTTGCACAAGTTTTATCATGTAAGATGAAGTATGTCTCCATTTACTGACCCCTTTATCCAAACATAGAGCATTACTTCTCTCTGGAAGAATATTTACTTTAAATTGGGTGGGAATAACTCTTG
Source organism: Azemiops feae (assembly GCA_023970755.1). Classification (NCBI taxonomy): domain Eukaryota; kingdom Metazoa; phylum Chordata; class Lepidosauria; order Squamata; family Viperidae; genus Azemiops; species Azemiops feae. The sequence goes on along the minus strand of JALGBA010000263.1, from coordinate 613,839 downwards.
TCACAAAGCAAAAACACCCCCATTATGGACTAAGGCATGAGTGAAATAAACAGAATAAAAGCAACAGTTTACGAAAATCAAGCACATGAAGTACTCTGACCATGGAGGGCTTTGAATTAAGCATTATTCTCGGAAATCAGTAAAGGCTGAAAGTCTGCAGAGAACTGATCAAATTTCAGACTGAGCATTGGATATATGGAGAGATCCGTTGCTTATATCCAGAAAATACCACATCTTGTGATTATAACCAGGGGTAAACAACTTTGTGTTCTTCAGTTACTTAGGACTGCAAGTCTCATAAACACAGGCCACTGAGCATACTGGCTAGGGCTTGTAGGAGCTGTGGTCAACAATATAAGGACACTTGGTTAGCTATTCTGAATACCAGCCTCAAACTGAAGGTGAAATGTATCTGGTCATCAATGTAGCTTTAGTTATAGTTTAACTACTTCTGTTATCAATATATTCATTTCTGAGTCCAGGGAGGGAAATAAAAATTCCTATCAAGGCAAAGCCCAGTTAAAGTAGTATTGACAGTTTGAATTTTAAGATCAAGTTTTAAAGTTTAAGTTGGACAGAGTAATAAATGCAGAATTTTGGAAAGCTTTAAGAAATGTATGTATGTATGTATGTATGTATGTATGTATGTATGTATGTATGTATGTATGTATGTATGTATGTATGTATGTGAAAAAATACTAGTGCTTGTTTTAGCATTTTCAGGTTTTAATGTGAATAAAGACAAAGTTAAGAAATAAAGCAAGATGTACAATATTGTGAATATGGCTGACATTTTATTCTGCTTGTAAATATTTACTCAAAGAAAAGGAGAAAATAATTCTACTAATGGAAGAAGTCATCAATAAAACATGAAATAATACTTGAATGCATGTTTTAAGAAAATCAAAATATTTGGCTCCTGTTTTTGATGTCTTTGCAATGAAGTATATACAATGTTCATTTTATATTTATAAAATACAGTATAATTAATTCCACTTATCAAATGCCATACACAAAGGTCCTCATAAACATTATTTTAGGACTTCCGGTTTGCCATTGCGGCCACCACGGCCGCTGGAAGGCGAGCTCCGTCTTCCGTGTTTGGTTTCGCTCCATTGGGGGACCCTGGAAAGGGTCGAAAGTCGCCCTGTAGGGGCGACGAGCAAGGAGGGGACCCCTGCTTGATTGCAGGAGGACGGCAGCCCTTCCACTCGATCTGGGGTAGCCCTCGAAACCGGCGGAGGAAAGACCGGCCATTGTAATATGGCCCGTCACTAGGCTGCAGACAGCCAAAGTCAAACTTACCACCAAGCACTTCGAAAACAACGTGGATGAAACTGGGTGAGATCCGATCTTCTCTTTACCCTAAGTATTTTCTTTTCCTGTAAAAGCTGCCCGAAGTATCTTTCCCCCTGTGAGGAAAGAGGGAAGGGAATTTCTATCCCACCCTCTAAGAATAGTAGCGACTGACTAGGAAAAGATCCTTTCCATGTTGAAAGCAATACATGAAACCATTCTTTCAGCTTGTGATAAAATAAGACCTAACATAAAAGATAAGGCACCAGGTTAGATACACAAACCCAGACTTTGACTACAACCAAAGAACTAACAATGCAGAAGATAACAGAAGAAGTGGAACAATCAAATATTAAGACAGAGGACTCAATTGACCAACAAATACAGTTAATGGAAAATCCAGAAAAGGGAGTGACAACACTGAAAATGGAAAAGACTTTCTATATAAATCAGAAGAAATTTGAGAAAGAAGAAGAACATATTGAATGGAAGATAAACATATCAGGGCAATCATGGGGAATTGGAATAATAGAGAGACAACTTAATGAATACAAATGAGCAATTAAATGGTATCCTTTACTTCAAATAACATATATAATAATAAAGGGAGATCTATTTGATGATCTAAAAGCACTGATATGGAAGGCTAGTTGATAAAGGAAGAAAGCCAGAATAAAGCTGAAGAAAATTGGGGTTTTGATTTATTAGACGGGATTTCATATTATTAATTAGAGGGTTAAAGGGAGAAGTTGAGATAAGGGGAATTCTGGTCATTAGATTTAAAATATTTGGAAATTAATTAAAAATAAGAATTTTATCTGTTTAATATTTAAAAATTAGACTTAAAAGAAAAAAAATTATTATGAATATGTTTGATTTATTGATTAACCCAGGCAATATATATAATGGTTTTGATTTATTAAAGGGGATATTGTATTATTAAGTAGATGATTTAATATGGTGGGAAATAGATAACTTTTAGGAAATAGAACAAGATTATATTCAAATAGATAAAATGTGTATTTTGGATATTAGATTCTGTTATGAATTGAGACAAGGGAAATCTTGGTTACCTGAAGCCTGAAAATTATAAATATCAAAGGTTAAATTAGAATATTGATGGGAAACTAAAAATTGGGAAAAATAAATAATAGGATATAGATTGTTTATGAAGATTGAATGTAAAAAATAATTAAGATACGTATAAGCTAAAAAATTATTGATAAATGTAATAATGATGTTTTTACTGAGTTGATATAATAAGAACTGTATTAGCTTAAATACGAGACAGTAAATGTTAAGGGAAAAAGAGAGGAAATATTTGATGTGTAACCTGAGATATGTACTAAAGATTTTGTTATCGAACTATTGATTAACCCAGCCAGCACGTTGCTTTTTAAATACTTAAATGTAAAATTGGAAAATTAATAAAATATTATAAAAAAACAAAAAAAACATTATTTTAGCAATTTAAATTGTTTTGTATGTAAGTTGAGTGAAAAGGCTATATAATGTACCAGTATGTCAAACATTCAGCAGGTTGTCTTCTGGTTGAAAAGACAAATGAAGATGTCCAGCAAAGGTTTCTTTCAAGAGCTTTTCATGAAGGATATTGAAAAATATACCCATTCCCACTAAAACACAAGAATTCTGGATGCAAATTTTCCATGTTAGGTTTCTACTGTATTTCAGTCAGTACCTACAGAGATGAGATCTGTATTTTTGGTAAGACGAATTAATGTTCATCAAGACCAACTAAAATGATCAAAGGCCTGGAGATTAAAACAGATGAAGAATGGCTGCAGGACTTGGCTAGTCTAAAGAAAAGAAGAAACAGGGGTGACATGATAGCAGTATTCCAGTATTTGAGGGGCTGCCACAAAGAAGAGGGCGTCAAACTATTCTCCAAAGCACCAGAGGGCAAGACAAGAAACAATGGTTGGAAACTGGCCAAAGACAGAAGCAACCTGGAATTAAGGAGAAACTTCCTGACAGTGAGGACAATTAACCAGTGGAACAGCTTGCCTTCAGAAATCGTGGCGCTCCATCAGTGGTGGTTTTTAAGAAGAGACTAGGCAGTCACTTGTCTGAAATAGGGGATAGGGGAAATAGGGGATAGATGGGGAACTCATCAAATTTGCAGACGACACCAAGCTGGCAGGAATAGCCAACACTCCAGAAGACAGGCTTAAGATACAGGAGGATCTGGACAGACTCGAACACTGGGTGCTATCTAACAAAATGAAATTCAATGGTGAAAAAAGTAAGGTTCTACATTTAGGCAAGAAAAACCAAATGTACAGGTATAGTATAGGTGATACCTTGCTCGATAGTAGTAACTGTGAGAGGGATCTCGGAGTTCTAGTGGACAATCACTTAAATATGAGCCAGCAGTGTGCTGCAGCTGCCAAAAAAGCCAACACAGTGCTAGGCTGCATTAACAGAGGGATAGAATCAAGATCACATGAAGTATTAATACCACTTTACAATGCCTTGGTAAGGCCACACCTGGAATACTGCATCCAGTTTTGGTCACCACGATGTAAAAAAGATGCTGAGACTCTAGAAAGAGTACAGAGAAGAGCAACAAAGATGATTAGGGGACTGGAAGCTAAAACATATAAGGAACGGTTGCTGGAATTGGGTATGTCTAGTCTAATGAAGAGAAGGGTGAGGGGGGACATGATAGCAGTGTTCCAATATCTCAGGGGCTGCCACAAAGAAGAGGGAGTCAAGCTATTCTCCAAAGCGCCTGAAGGCAGGACAAGAAGCAACGGATGGAAACTAATCAAGGAGAGAAGCAACCTAGAACTAAGGAGAAACTTCCTGACAGTTAGAACAATTAACCAGTGGAACAACCTGCCTCCAGAAGCGGTGAATGCTCCAACACTGGAAGTTTTAAGAAGAGACTGGACAGCCATTTGTCTGAAATGATATAGGGTTTCCTGCCTGAGCAGGGGGTTGGATAGATGACCTCAAAGGTCCCCCAACATTTATTATTATTATTATTATTATTATTATTATTATTATTATTATTATTATTATTATTATTATTATTATTATTATTATTATTATTATTATTATTATTATTATTATTATTATTATTATTATTATTATTATTATTATTATTATTAGTATAGTATAGGGTCTCCTGCTCAAGCAGGGGGCTGGAGTAAAAGACCTCCAAGGTCCCTTCCAGATTGTATTGTATTGTATTGTATTGTATTGTATTGTATTGTATTGTATTGTATTGTATTGTATTGTATTGTATTCTATTCTATTCTATTCTATTCTATTCTATTCTATTCTATTCTATTCTATTCTATTCTATTCAGATTTTGAAACCAACTACCAAATTACATTGGAAACAATGGCAGAAAAACTACAAGCCAGGGATTGAAAGGAAACAGAAGATATAAGGCATCGAGAGAGGAACAGCAGTTTCCAATCAAGAAAGGACCCTTCATTTAAAATATGCCATTGTTTTATCTTCAGCTTTTCACCAAGGTTGATTGGATGATATTACAACATAATTTTTTTGTCACATCAATATGAAGATACATTCTGCAGGGATTTCATTACTTTTTTCCTCATTATATAAGCTTAGTTGTCAGAGTCCACTAGTACTAAATTAGTACTTCTAATTGGACCAAAGTTTTCTTTCCATCTCTTTTTGTTTCTCTTTATCAGCAGATAAACCAGCAGATTGTTTGAATATTTGTAGATTGTCAGTTTAAGAGAGAAAATATTTTGGGAAAATAATTCCCTGCTCATGAAATTAATGAGGATATATTTATTTTATTTTATTTATTAAATTTGTTTGTTATGTTTAATTCCTGTTACTGCAGGCCCCTTGATTTATCTGTCCTTTTGTGCATAAGAAATGGGACATTTTGATATAAACAACTATTTGCAAAATAATAGAATTAAGCAATCCTTAAAATAATCTACTAAGCAGCCAAGGGTTGAAGTCATAGTAAGATTTAAAAAAAAAAGCAGGCTCAAAAAAAAAAAAAACCCTTCTACATCCATCTTATCAAATTCTTCAGCAAATATATCTAAATTTAAAAAAAACCACCAGATTTTTATGGATCAGGCATTCCAGAGACAATCAGAATTCCCTTCTCCAAACAGTGTGATTATTTCTTGATGGTGTCTATTTTTATATAGAGTGCTTTTATAAACAGCATACAGCTTAGTAAGCTAATCAGCAAGAGTTCTTGCTCTTTAAAATGCATTATACACATCATGATATTAATCATCTGCCATCCCAAAACTGAAAGAAATACAAAACAGCAGCATTTGCGGGAGACACATAAATTGTCTTCTACCGTTGTCATCGTCAATGAAATAACCAGCACAGCACTTTCAAGTTAAGGCTTATATTGGCATCTTAAGAGGATATTGTTAATCACTTATGCAATTGGGGCATGGAGCTGAGGTTCCCCAGTTTCTGTCTCCTCTGGATACTCGCCCCCCCCCCATATAACATCATTTGATACTTGCTCTCGGTGGCATTTTTCTACCCGAAGGAAATCCTCATTATCTGTTGGATGATGGCTTTGATCCAAGCTATACCTTAAATGTAATTTGATGTAACAATAAACTGCTGGAGCATCTTTTTATGAAAAACAACACTGAAAAAGAACAAGCAGGGAAATTGAAGATATATAATCTTTTTCTTGCGTGCCAATTCCTCTGCAAATTGCTCTGCTACCTCTCTTCTTAGTGGCTTTTTCCCCCTGAGGAATTTGAAATGCACAGATGTCTTCAGAAAGTCATATTGTCAATCATGTGATTAGCAAAACCGGGAAATTAATCTGGGGTAGAAAAATCACTGAGCAAGAAAATAATTAATTACTCTCCTTCATTCGTTCTTTTTTTTTTTTTTTCCAGAAAAGAGGGTTACATGGAATAGTTGTTTTGTAGTTCTGTCTTTTTTTAAAAAAGAAAGAAGCATATGCTATAACTATTATAACAAAACAATGGAAAGAGTAAAATGTGATGGTCCATATAATCCTTTTATATTTACTAACACAATTTTAAAAATCAGTCATATTCACCCACAATATCTATAGATAATCAGCACAGAATTATGATATATAGCAGGAAAATGAGAGGGAAAGAATACTGACCTGAACTTGGATTTTGAGATAATTTGACTAAAAGAAAAGGAAAACACATTTTAAAGAAAATATAAAACAAGAATGTACACATCTCATTTCACTTTGAAACCTGAGTTGGAATTATTTAAATATTGTTAGTTATGGACATATTCAACCAGGATAAACTGTATAACAATGGCCTTTCTTAACTGCTTTTAATAAACCAACATTATAATTAACTATGTTTTACAGTTATACTCTTTTTGAAATAATGAATGCACATTTACTTGAAGTTCTTACTCAACAATCTAGAAAGAGATTTTAATTAAACTATCGGGATAGAAATAAAATAATTTTAATCTGCACTCTTTTTTAAAAAAAATGATAAGCCTACAATATAGGCCAGGGAAGAGTATTTTATCAACACTGTCTAATGGATTAGAGACCTGAGTGTGGATTTTGAATAGTAATTTTAACATGAACTTCCAAAGTTTAAATCTCACAAACCTGCCAACCTATCATTTGCAGAGTTGTAATGTACTTATTAGGAGTTTCTTACAAGGTTGAATTTAAAGTAGGTCTAAACAAAAGGTGCCAATTTACGGTAATATTATTCATATTTCTATGCAATATCTATCAGCTTGGACAGAGTTACCCAACCTTTCCAGCTTTGTGGACCAGTGAGGAGGGAGAGGGGATGATTCTGCACGAACGGCGGGCATGCATGCCCACTGCTCTTGCAAATAGAGTGCACCTGCACATGCTCACCCGCTGCTCATGCAAGTGGGGATGCATGCATGCTTGTCTGCTGCTTCCACGGCCCAGTTCCAAATGTCTCATGGCCCGGTAGTGAGCCACAGCCTGGGGGTTGGGGACCCCTGAGCTAGGACACCCTACAAATTGTTATATATAAATTAAATACAGTAGGATACAAATGCTAGCTTTTAAAAACTCCAGTCTGATATATGATATGATATACTGTATTTAGCCCCCCTTTTTTTAAGAAAAAATCTGTTTCAGAGAACTCTGTCTTATAATTTGCAATGAATAAAGCAGTGTCATTATTAATGTAATTGGCTATGTTGAGACTTACAATCAAATAAAATTGACCCTTTCTTTCAGAAAACTTGGTCCAGTCCTTTTCTCTATTGACTATTGGGCTAAAAGCCTTCAAGAGTTCTATGATATACTCACCACAAATTTCCACAGCATGTGGTCTCTCCTTCACCACCCACATTTTCAGTATTCACTGACTCGGTCTCGCTTACTTGCATGCTTGCTGTTGTGAAATAATGAAAGTATAATTAGATTTGTTATTGAAAAGCAACATATGAAAATATCTCATATGTCTCTCAAATATTATTTTTATTTTACAAATGGTCTCTCCTGTAACAATCTGTAGTGCAATCAACACAAAGAATAAACGGATCTCACCTAAAAGATACAAATAGACCAGAGTTCAGGATTCTAAGCAAAGAAAATCCTAGCGCACGAACAGAAAAGCACAAATACAACACAGAATCTGATTATCCTAGGCACTATTAATAGTGCAAAATCATTCTTCTGCAAGGTACAGTGAAGCTATTTAGTTTTCCACAAAATGACCTTTCCCCCAATGCTTGCATTAATATGATGAGAGCTATGAGACTCCAAATATGGTTGCAATATTTGGAACAACTTCTCAGTAACTTACTTCTGGGTTATAAGAAGTTAATCCTGCTTCTGCTTTCAGCTGACATAGCATTCTGTCTCTTCATTTTAGCAACATGGGATCAATGATGCTGGTCTATCCTACAGACCTGATGTTGTTCCTCAAGTATAAACTCCAGTTACCAGGTCTAATCCATGGATGGATGGATCATGGCATATGATCTGGATCTATCCTAATGTATTGGCTATAACTACTTTAAGAATGTATGGGCTGACACAAGCAAAAAATATTTCCAATTGCTAGCACAAATATACTAATACAACTCTTGAAAGTCAACTCATAATTATTACAGGTGCACTTGTCAATTCAGATGAAAGGATTATCCTAGCATCCAGAATATAAATGTACTTTCTTGCTTGCCCACAAAGATAAGCTGTCATCTAAAGCAGAGCAAGCAGTAAATTAACTTTTAAATTACAGCATAAAGTGCCAGTTACATTTCTACTTTATGCCTTAGCAAGTTTTGCCAGGGACAATTCTGACAGCTTTTATTATCTTGGACCTTGTTTAAAGTAAACCATTTCCTTACAATGCCATTGTTTCTGGAAGATTTGTCCTTGTGGATATTTTGAAGAACAGATAGATTAAAAATGCATTGTTCACAATTTGGTCCAAGCTGCAAAATTTATGAATCACTAAACTGAAGGCTGCCAGTCAGCTACACACAGTGAGCTGCCAGGTTTAGGACTCCTCCCTTTTTTTGAATCCCAAACAGAATAGGAAGGTCAAGAGATTACTGAAGTTTTTCTGGGACATACTTTACAACCAGAGGGGCCATAGTATATCCAGGCATGGTTCAAAAATTATATATGTGGACCAAAATCTTACAAAGTTAGGATTAAGTCTGCAGGAATATAATTCTGGTTTATATTTGGATTAATGAGACTTAAGGAGAAAACTCAGTGCTCCATACCATCTCTACCTACCCATTTCTTTCATTTCTCTTCCTCTGGTCCTTTTCATGTTACAATTGTCTTCTGAAACACTGCCATAATTGTACATGCAGAATTAATGAGAAGGAGCTTGTGTGTAAGAACATTGGAGGAAATCTCTACACTTGTCAATTAGGGAAGATATAGTCTGACTGTTATGTAACCCTTTGAAAACCTTGTGAACAATTCAAATGAATAACCCTTCATTACTAATTATTTTTGGAGGCTACAGATTCCTCCATTAAAGTAAGCAGTTGTCTCAAATTATAACAAAATTGTAACCTTCTAATTTAGTTTTGCAAGAAGGTTATCTTCCCATCTGCTATGTGGAATAATATAATATGCTTTTCAATAGATTCAGGGTTAGAGTTAGTGAAGAATGCTGATAAGAGGGGTAAGAAAGTAATTATCATCCATAAAGGCCCTTGGATTTAATTGCAAGGGAAATCATCTGAACCTGGCATATGTAGATTTTTTTTGGTTGCTACAGCTGCCAGACTAATACTTTCTTAAGCAATTATGCCATTGAAATGTCTTCTGATTTATGTGATTTCCCTTTATTCTGGAATGGGTACAGATCTCTTATGCTCATAGAACAAGGATAGCTTGTTCAAAATATAGCATACATTTATCTTTGGAGGGACCAGTACACTTCTACCTTTACAATAAATTATTCTTATTTGTATTTAGATTTATATCCTGCCTTTTACCTTATGTGTTCAAAGCATTATGCTTAATACTGTCTCCTCCAAGTTCCCTAGGTAAGGAAACCTAGACAGCGAGATAAGGACTGGTTCAAAGGCACCCAATGAATTTCATGAATTGGAACTTCAGTCTGGGTCTTTCTGGATAAAGTTCAGGATTGCAACTACTATATCATGTTGGCTTTCAGCAGTTGTGCTAATTTTTTTATTCACACATAGGATGAATATAGTATTGATAGAGAATCCTCCAAGTTGAGCATCCCAGAGGGAGAAAGAACCAACTGCTGCATAACTACTTATTATTTGCCTGACACAGATAGAAAGGGCAATAACTATGTGGAAGAATATAGTTATTCCAGGGGTGTCAAACTCGCCATGTCACGTGACGTGTCATGACGTATCGCGACTTTTCCCCCATTGCTGGAGTTAGTGTGGGCATGGTTTTGGCATGACACATCCGGCCTGTGGGCCGGCAGTTTGACACCCCTGAGTTATTCTAAAAGTTCTAATTAGAACATGGCATTTTCTAGTTTTAAATGTTCAAGCAGCAAACATATATGGCTGCGTGTATCTGCAATAATTGAATTATTAAATCAGGTTTTTTTCAACTTTGGCCACTTTAAGATGTGTAGACTTAACTCCCAGATTTTTCAGCCAGCACTTAAAACATTAATTAAAATCAGTAATATGCACTGAATAGTTCTCAGCCTATAATTCATTATACAATGAGAGCTTTTCTAAAGATTCATAGTTTTATCACTTTGAAATTAAAGCAATGTACTCATATCGTGCTCATTTGCTTTTTTAGTTTGACTGGGTATATATATTTCCTAAGAACAACAGACAAAATTTCAATATTATAAGCTACTGCAGAACAATTTCTCAAAAACATGCAGTCAAGCAGCAAATCATGTCCATGCAAAACGGGTGTTCATGCATAGGTGTTTTTTTAATGTGTGTATGGATTTTGAAAACTAGCAAAGTTCATCATTTCAAATGAAATGTTCCACTGCAAAAATACACACATACACATTTTACCATGTTTGTTGGCCCCACGACAACAGCTAAATCTGCTTTTCTTCTTGCTTTCTAATAAATCAGCCAGTGTAACCCCTTCATATTAAGTACATGCAATCCCATCCATAATACAGTAGATGGCAGCAGCAGAAGTGCAGAAGACAATAAATTAGCCATATTCAGTCAATGCAAGCAGACAGAGAAGTAATACAAAAGTTAAACTTGGTTGAATTATCAATAATATTTGCAAACCTATACCTATGTTTGTATAGTGGTGGTGGTCAGGATAGTTATTAATGGATTTCTATCTCTCTTCATAGTTTGACCATTTGTATAATGTCCAAAACCTAATGATACGTGATCATTGATGACTGGAATATAACAAGGTTAGATATATGATTGCTGAAAAGACTTCCCAGTGATTTAGGGTGAAATTTCAGTGCATTGCTTCCTAACTCTCATTCAAATAAGCTATGTTAGCTACCTCTCTGTAACTGATAGATTCAGCCATATGCATTTCCAAGAAATAATTTTGCTGAAATCTGAAAAGCTTCTGGAACTCAGTCTTTCGACCTACATGATCCAATAATGTATTCTACATTAGTGTAATATTTTAAGTAATAATTTACTTGTGGATATTGATGTGGATGAATACAGATTTCCCTAAATTAAATTATTCTATAAACTATTATTCTTAGCCAAGATCAGACTGGAATAACCGAGAAAACAGAGATGAATCACTTCTAACAGTTACGTAGATTATTCAATGCCTTCTACTAAATAATGAGCATCCAAATACTTTTACAAGAGTATCACATGGAGTAAATAAAGATTAAAGCTGAATTACAGAATCACAAATTGAGCTTGTCTTTGGGTTTCTGCTGTTTTTCCTACCTGGTTAAAAGTGTTAATTCCTGCAAGCATAAATTGCATATGTATATTAGCACTCAGCCTCATGATAGGCAGTGAATCCAGAAAGCTCTGTTTGTGATAGCTGTTGGCCAAAAACATTCCTACCAGGCTTACAAACCCCTGAGCTCATACTGTGAAATCTCCCTTATTTGTATGTTTCTGTGAAGTTTTTCTAAGGAAAGAATGGTGGACTTTGATCTCTGACTGAGCCTGCAAGTCTAAGCATATTTATCAGGAAACAAGCCCGACTAAATATAGTGTGACTTTCTACCAAGTAAGATGCAATAGGGAGGCTTACACATAAATAAATCATTTTCTCCCCATTCTCAGCAGGGAGATAAAAGAGTCCAAGCCAGCCCATATCCAGTTCTAATTCCAAATCAAAAGCATTTTGACTACATGATGACTATACAAGTTTATTGCAAAACAATAGAAAGACTATACAAATCCCGCAATAGAGTATTAGCAATAACAGAAGATTAACTTCAGCGGAATTTGTATATTAAAACTGGCCCATGCTGAAAATAACAACACTGCTGCAGCAAATGTGTAAAAACATTTTGTCATGTAGGACAACCTGTGTCACTACTTGTACTCATTAAAAGAAATCAGTTGACAAACAGTGTGCTGTTTTCACAGAAGATAGCAAGTGCTTAATTTTCTCTTTCTTATCAATGGTTATCACACAATGGTATTTTAAGTGGCAGTGTTTGTGAGAATTAAAAGAGATATCTGCACAATTTCAACAGGCACTCTAGATTGTGTTTTGGGAAACATGGATTAGCAGAGGCAAAAATGAAAAAGAAAACCCCCAATCAAGCAAGGCAATAAATAATCTTATGAAACATTAAGGTTTTAATTTAGATTGATTTTAAGGTATTCTGAGATATCACATCTAGTCTACTAGCTACTCCGCAACATTAACATCTTGTTTGGTTACAGGATGCTATTTGATATACAGCACAAAGTACTGTTTTAAGATGTCATTAACAATAAGTCATAAGGACAGTAGATACTTAATCAGAAGGAAAGAACATCTCTGCAGACCAAGCTCATAGTGTGAACACTCTGAAATCTTGACATGTTTGTCTCTAAAATTAGCTGAGGAAGTGGATGAAATGGTTCTTCCCTTTTGCAAGTTCTATGTACTCCGTCGCCAGGAACTCAACTTTTTTCCTACTTCCACAAAATGTCACTATCCTATTTCAATTCTTCTATAGCTATCATTTATTTCTAAAGGAAGATTGAAAATAGAAGGGATTTTCCAGCAGCCCAATTCTGCCTCCTTTTAATATATCTATGGATCTACGTAATTGCCCAAAAGTGTCAGTGAAGACACAGAAAGTCACAACAGAAGAATTCTGGAGTGGTGCAAGAATAAGATGGCATGTCAAAGATGTCTAATTGGGATATAATGCTTAAAATACCCTGTTTAGAAATTGATGTATGTTTAAAGAGCTCACTATTACACTGTACATTTCTATGCAATATTTACAGGTATCTGTAAGAATTAAATAACAACAAAAATGCAGCCTGACATTTTGAATTGTAATACGCCTATACAATGATACAGTATACATGTCTCAATTCTGCATGTATCCGCATAAATGAGCATCTTTCCCTAACAATGAGGAGTTAAAAGGGAATCTACTGCTATAAATGCTTCAGATAAAGAAATTGTTCTCAGTCCTACGAAGTGACTCTGGAGCTCACTAGATGAATCCCAAAAGACACAGGCCTGTAAAAGCTCAAACCAATCCCCTTTTCTATAGTTTTGGAATGTCTAAAATGTATGGCAGGAGATAAAGTGTAGATAGCAAAAGGTTATATTCCTTCTGCCAGGAAAACTTAAGCTTCCACTTTATGTTACATAATATATTCCATACTGTAAATATGCTATAAATCAAATAATAAGACAGAATTGTCATGAACAGGGTAATTCCCAATTCCTAGCCATTGTTTTGTGGCTTACTCTCCCATAAAAGCATGCCTGACTTTTATAAATAAAAATTAAAAAGGTAGCAATTGGCCTGAAATCTAAACCCCAATATGAGTTAATGAATATATCCAAATTATAAACTAATTAGTGGAATATGGACAAGAGTATTTTGGCTTGCAAGATATTATTTAGGTTAAAGGTTTTGGTTTGCACAAAAGAGTAT